>AZGY01000005.1:1007692-1054159 GCA_001636675.1 Moelleriella libera RCEF 2490 | reverse complement strand
CCCGAGGGCACGCCGTACCCGAGACCGGCGGTGCCGCGCGGCTGGAAGATGGGCCAGCTGCTGCCGTACTCGAGCCCGGCCATGACGGGCGGCGGCGTGTCGGAGAACCTGTTCAAGGACATGATGAAGGAGATGCAGGGCGGGGGCGACCCCATGTCGGCGCTGATGGCCGCGGGGGCCGGCGGCGGCGGTGGTGGTGGTGCGGCAGAGACGACGGCGGCGACGGCGGCGGCGGCGGCAGGGACGGGCGGGAAGAAGAAAAAGGACAAGAAGGGCAAGGGCAGGTCATGATGATAGGCACGGGACGGGGAAAAAAAGGGAACGAGGACACAAAGGAAAAGGGGGGGTGAAAAGTAACGCAAAAAATGGAGGGCTAAGGCTCACTGACACACTATTACAATCGATAATGGAGGGAGAGCATCAAGCGCTGCTTCTGGAAATGAAAGATCAGCACAATGACTGACTGACTGGGAAAAGATGGTGATGGGAGCTGGTCCGTGGAGGCCAACACGAAAAAAAAAAACGCGTGGGGTAGGAGACAATTATCTCTGGGTCATGAATTCGGGAGGGGGAAACTTGTGGGAAAGGCCATCATCTCGCTGAAGACCAGCATGTCACGTTGCTCTCATTGTCATCTAATAGAGAGTCCCGTGGGAAGGGAAATCATGAAAATAATACACCTGATGGTGATAAAGGCGGATCTGCTCGCCACTACACACAGGAACACGGGGGAAACAAGGCAGGAGGAGGGGTATCTCGACAATTGGAAAAGAAGACAGAAGAGACGGAAACGGGAAAGAACACCCCCCCAAAGAAAAAAAAACCCGACATCCTCCAGTCCCCAAATCGTGATGCTCACACCGCAGTCATCCTGCTACCCTGCAGCGCTTCCCACTCGCGTGACCCAACGACTTGCACACTGGCGCCGCTGAACCCAGCGCTCGCCTTGCTGAGCTTGCCGTCTGGGCCGGGCAGCCGAATCTGCAGCTGGGCCACAGGATTTCGGAGCCGCCGCGCCCTGCCGTGGTGAGCCAGCGACGACGTCTTCTTGAGCACCGACTCCTGCCAGGCCCTCCAGGCAGCGAGGTCCTCCATCTGCTTGGCCGCGTGGAACTGGGGCGTCGACCTGGCCGGCTTCCACGCGAGCTTGTCCTTGGGCAGGGCCGCAAACTTGAAGACGGAGGCCGAGGAGGCCATCTTGACGAGCTCGCCCAGCGCGTCCTTGCCCTCGGCCACGACGAGGCTCTGGCGCTGTCCGGCCACGCTGGCGGGCTTCTTGAGCGGCTCCGCCAGCCAGTCGTGCTTGTGCTGCTCCGTCGTGCGCGCCCGCCGGTTGTCCTCGCGCAGGAATCGGACCGCCGACTGCAGACTCTCAATGTCCTTCTTGAGCGCGTCCATCTCGCGGGCCGTCGCCACGGCTCGCTCCTGGCCAGCCTTGGTGCCTGCAGCGTCGGCGCCGTCCGCAAAGACTCTGCTGTCGCTGGCAATCTTTTTCCACTTGTCTCGCTCGAGCTCCAGGCTCTTGAGTTCCCGGTCTTGCTTCTCGACGTCTTCCTTGAGGCTGGAGATGCGCCCGTCCGAGGCGTCGAGTTGCTCTTGCAGGCTGGAGATGCGGTCAAGGTTGCTCTGCGCATCGCGCATCCGAGACTCGAGCGTCTCGATCTTGAGCGCGGCGGTGCTGAGATGTTCGTCGCGCTGGGCGAGCTTCCGGCGCGCCTCGTTGTGCTCCTCTTTGAGGCGCCGCAGCTCCTCCTCGGCATCCATGGGCACCGTCCCGAGACTCTTGAGTTCCTGTGCTCGGAGCCGCCACGGCGCGGGCTGCACGTCAAACTCTTGCGTCTGGGCCAGGTCGGATGCCAGAGTCGCCAGGTCATTCATCTGACTCGTGAGAGATCGCAGCTTGCCGACGTAAGTCGAGAATGTGTCCGACTCGCTCGTCGAAGCAGCATCCAGGACAGCGCCGTGCATTGCCTTCTGCACCTCCTCGAGGGTGAACGGCTCGATTCGCCCCTCGTCGAGCGTCGTCAGCGCATGAAGACTATTGCCCATTGCACGCGAAAGGCTCGCCAGTTCTCGACTGGCAGTCTCGCACTGCTCAAAGGCCCCCGCCGTGTCGGGATTGAGACACAGGGACCGTGTCTTGAGGTCTTCAAGGGCGCGAACCGTCTTGCCAGCAATCATCTTTGCACTCCTTGTCTGCGTCATGATGCCATCGAGCTGCTTGGCAAAGACCTGGCTCATTTCGTCGACGCGCTCGGCCGCCACGGCTGCGGCGTCGCCTTCAGTTGGCATGGCACGCTGCGCCATGGCTCGGATGGTGCTGAGTGATACGGCCGCCGTATCCAGGTGGCTCTGCGCGACCAACGAGCAAATGTGGACATGGTCTGCAAAGCTCGGCAGACCCTCTGAGATGTGCACCTCGGCAAGGTGCGACAAGAGGGCAACCGTTCTGGAAAGGTCCTCGGCGCACTTCTTTTCTTTGAGGTCATCTCGTCGAAGACCGTCGATCCAACCGTTGAGCGCCCTTTCCACGGGTTCCAGCTCGAGCAAGGCGTTTCGGTACTTGGAGAACTGCTCCGTGCTGCAGCGGCCAACATCATTGACGAATCGATCGCACACCGCTGACACCCACACAAGCTTATCGACAGCGTCGCAGCCGGCGAGAACGTCATCCTCGTGACCTGGGTGCGGCTGCCCATTGATGCGCTCTTTGATGAAGCCGCAGACCAGGTTCGCTTTGAACCCCAAGCGTCGGAAACGCAGCAGAGCCAGGACCGAGTCCTGATCCTCCTGGTACGAGTCCGGCAAGAATAGCTTGACAATTTCGAGGTGCTGGGCAGCCTCTTGCGCATCGAGGCGGCGCAGCTCGAGATCAATCGTCTTGACTTGGGCCTTGGCGGCCGAGACCTGCAACTTCATGTTCAAGTCCATCATGGCTCGCGAGCGATCGTTGAGTTTCTCCGACTCGCCCTCAGTCACGGCCTGCGAGGCTCGCATGTCTTCCAAGTCGCTCTGCAGACTGGTGACGAGCTCGCGGAATCGCGAAACGGTGTACTCCATGTCCTCGAATGCCTCCTCCTGCTGGGCAGCCCGACGCGCCTGCTCGGCAATCACACTGTCCCTGAAGTCGAGCTCTTCCTGCATCTCCTTTTCGTTCTGCACGTGGTTAGCCTCCAGTTCGTCATTGATCTCCTTGAGACTCTCGAGGTCCTCCACGACTGCCTTGAGCTCCTCCATCTGCTCTGACAAGCCCATGTTTCGCTCTGTCAGGTCCTCGATCATGTCCTCGGCGCCCAAGGCAGTGTCGAGCTGCTGCCGCAGATCATCGACGACAGCTTCGCTCTGTGCTAGCCTCTCCTTGATGGATTCGTGCTCCTCTTTGAGCCGGCCAAGCTCGCTGACATCCTCCTCGAGGCCGACAATCTGGTCGCGCAGCTCCTCTTCCTGAGCCTGCGTCAGATCACGCAGCCGCAGGAGAGCTTCACGGAGGCGTTCATTGGTCCGCTCCATCTGAAGCCAGCCTGCGCTCGCACGCTCTTCCGTCGTCATGCCCTGGCTGAACTCTGAGTTTTCTTCCCGAAGCACTTCCACCTCAAGTTCCAGCTCCTCCGCCTTCTGCTTCAGGGCATCGACTTCCATCTTCAGCACCTCGGCTGTCTCCTCGGCCATTTCTCGATCCAGCGCTGCCAGTTCCAAGGCGGTGTCATGCTCGGCTTGCATAGACTCGATGGACTCAAACTTCGCTTCGGCTTCCTTGAGCTGTTTGCGCAGCTCGGCGTTCTCTTGCTGCTGGGGCTGATATTTTTGCTGGAGTCTTTGCACGATACCCTCGAATTTATCACGTTCGCCTTGCACTTTCTCCAACTGCTTGAGCTTATCTCTGTCCTCCACGCGTTTGCGTTCTAGCACCTTTAGCTTCGACTTGAGATCCTCAATTTCTCGGCTTGCGGCCGTACTGGAAGCAGCCGTCGACGGCCGTTTCGCGAGTGGAGGAGTCTGGGACGGTGGTGCGCCGGCTGACGATTGCGCGGCCATTTTCTCCAATACGGTGGCTCTTCCTGTGACTGGACTTGTCGGTTGTGGAGATAAGATCTCTCCGCCACCTTTGCCGAGGGCGGCGGGTGTGATGTCCCCAGCAGAAGACGCTGTGTCGCCGCGACCAGCTTGCGAATCCGCAGACGGTCTTCGTCCAGACACATCTGGACGAGACAGGGGCCGTATGGTTGATAAAGGCCTGACGCTGCTCGCAGACTTCGTATGGACGCCGGAGGGCCGCGACGTGGCTGACGACGATATCGATGACACGCGCGCGGTTCGCGAGGCAGCGGGGACTGCTGGCGGCCCCATAGATGTACTTTGAGCAGCGGCAGGTGTCCTGGTCCTGATGCTTCCTGTGCCAGTGCCAGTACCGGGGGCCACTCTGCCACTCGATGGCGTGCCTGTTCTGGAGGCTGCGGCACTGGAAGTGGCACTGAGCTGCTTCGTCGGCGATTTCGTGGGGGACTTTTTCTCGCGAGGTCAGCCGATTCTACTGGGCATGACAGATCGTGAAAGAGGGGGGAATGGGAGGGCCAGAAGCACCTGCGGACTGTGATCACGTACCCTGACGAGACTTGCTGGGCGAGCCCTCGGGACGGGACTTGGACTGGGAGCATTGAGGCTCCTTCTTTTTGCCGCTGCGGCATCGCCGTTGGCAGCAGCTGTCTTGGTCGCTGCGGGAGCGAAGCTGCTCGGGCGGCCAGGCTTTCGCACCGGCTTGGCGCTCGGAGCTTGAGCAACGATGGTCGCCATCATGGGTTTGACAAACATGCCGTACCCCGAAGGACAGTCAAAGTACCTCACTCCCTGGACGCTGCCATCATTCTTGCCCGTCTTCTCCTCAAGCTCAACGCCAATCCACTCGCCCACCTGAAAGTTGGTCTGCCCGGCAAATCGCACGGTGGCCTTGCGGCCATCGCTGAGCTGGACCGTCTGGCCAGGCCTGAAGTCGGGCATTATGAGGTGACAAGAGGTCGTGAGAGCAGCATCGTGGTACCGTGACGGCTTTTCGATGACGTCTAGCCGCCACCAGTCGACCTCGCTGATCTGGGTTGTCGGGGCACGGGTCGGGCACGCGCACGATAAGTCCTCTTCTCCACGAAACGCGTCGTCGTTGGAGCTCAGCGGCGAACGCACCTAGTGTATTTTGGGGTCGCTTTGTGTACGGCGCAAGTGCTGTAGCATCCACCCCTGCTCACGACAGCATCGGCTAGCGCCATGCTGTCATGCCTCAGTCCTCAGGCAGCAAGCCTTGCCGTCAATCTACATGTGGGGTCTGAGACCAATCCCACCACACTCTTTCCGTTCTAGGCCGTGACCTATCTCCAAAATCTCATGAAGGGCAGCACAAAATCCAACACGCCAAGACACTTGATACCAGGAACGAGTTGTGGGATGCAAGACCATTCATTAACTAACAATTCAAGATCATTGAACGCTTTTTCTATCACGCTCACGGCGGACGGGGCGGCGGCTGCTTCCCCGCCATCGCTCGGCATGATTTCCCGGCAAAGCCATACAGTACGTTTCCTCCCTTCTCTGCTTCCAGGACGATGGACTCGCAACTTGACGCAAGTATCTAGGCAAGTACCTGGACTCTTGACATTTCATTTTCCTTTGGGGGCTAGAGAGAATCCTGTCTCCACCATTTGGGAGTTTCGCCCTGGAATGGCGCATCTCTCATCCACTCCAGGACTTCAAACGCCAACCTACGCTCAATAGCCTCGTCGAGCATGCGCTCCTGTGGTACCTTCAGTACCATGAGTCCCGTTCTCCTATGAACATCGACGCTCCCCGAGCTCCCGGCTGCTGCTGCGTCATCGTTTTCTTGGACATAGACAACAAGATCAGGTCTCGGCGTTCCCCGCCATAAACTCGCTGTCCAGCGCCAATGGTCCAGCGGCGAGTAGTCATCCGAGACGGGTGCTGCAGATGCAAATTTGTCCGATAATGTGAGGCTCAGCCCGTCCTTGACCAGAGCAACGGGTAGCTTTGGGCCAGCGCTCGGACTTCGTTCATCATGTGGGGGCGTGCAAGCCTCAGTCGACAGAGCCTGCATCAACTTTGAGTCTCTGCCGTCGTGAGATGCGTGCAGAGTACTGGCTTCGCCTTGCCCGCCATTGACATGATAGATGATTTGCTGAGACTTTTGACGCCACGACAGCACAACGTCGAAATACGATGCGAGGGGATCATCGTGGCCAGCGTGTTTCGGTTCGGGAGTCCTTGTGCCATTTGTGGCCCCGGCTGCCTTTGGTTTTCCTTCCCGGGCGGGCGAGTCGCTGTTCGTCCATACTTTGAGGGCCACGTCCCCTCCCGCTACTAGAATCCGTTCCAGGGATCGACCAACTCGATCGAGCGTAGCTGGATGCGGCCCTTCCACCGCTATGAACGCACCACGCTTGTCCCCACGTGGCCCGTGGCGACCCGCAGACGGCAGCGGTTGAGAAATGGTCGACAAGATGCTCATCTTCTGTTTCAGCGTTGGCTGCGAGGCGTTTGGGGTCTCCGCCGCGTCTCTTGCAAACTGGTCCCTGATGGGTGAGACATTTAATCTCGTCGAGGGCGTATGGGCATGCCGGCTCTCCAACGCCGGTGACTTGGAAGGGGATGGAGGAGGAATTGACGTCTGTAGCGGAGGCAACCGAAGCGACTCGTCAAACGCGCTATGTCGACGGCTGCCCCCGCTGATTAGCTCTTTATCGACAGCCCACGGTGAGGAGCCCGGCGGGCGAAGAGGCGGTGGCATGGGACCACTATGTGACCTCGGTAGACTGGCCAGCTCCGGCAGCAGCGTCCCGCCGGCGTATGGCCGCAACACGTTCGTCGGTGCCTCCGGGGGGGTACGTCTCAACTCCGAAGGCGGCCTGATGGTATATGCCCCCGGGGTACCGGCGACGGCATGGTAACTGCCCGCCCCATTAGCACGTCGCCGCTTCAAATCAGGCGAAGTCATCGACTCCCCAGGGTGCTCAGCGTCCCGGACATCTCTGACGGGGGGCAGCTGGTGGGCGAACGGCAACGCGTTGGTGGGGGACTCGAAGCTGGATCTACGGGATGCGATTGGCGTATCCAATCTTCGCAGAGACGGCTGTGCTTGTGATGCTGCGAGGAAAAAGCTGCCAGCGGGAGACGTCGCAAAGGGAGTCGAAGGTGTTCTTGGAGTTGAGATGGAGCGCCCGTGGCATTTCGGACACCGGCCATGCTCATCTGTCGGAGAGGTGGCTGTCCAGTTGCCCTGGCTCTTGGTGCCCCGTCGAGGCTGATATCGGTAATTGGGATATTGGTGCTGGTGTCGTTGCTTCTCCTCTTCGGCCAGCTTCTTCCAATTCTCCTTGACATCTTCGCTCTCGTGCTTCCACTTGTCTCCTATAATCTTGGAAATCTCGGGATTGGAGAGCTTGGGATTCTCTACAGTAACCTGGGATTGATGGTGCTGACGATACAAGATGAAAGCTATTGGGGGAAGGGTGGGAATAAAGCTGTCAGCTGGTTATACAAGCATCGTCCTGACTCGATCGACGGAGGGGAGAAGGATGGAAAGGAGTTTTCTATATGGGAAACACTGATTCTGCGTGGACGATACTCTTGCCCCAAGAAGGCGCCGTGCGGAAACGCAAGTTGCTCTGCCATATGATTCTGCAACTCACCGTTCCTTGGTCTGGGGATTTTTGGCGCTGGCGTACAAAGACAGATGATGTCCCGGGACGAGCCATCCTGCGCGACGTGGCCAGAAGTGTCGATGCTCAGCGGTTCAAACATGCCGCGGTGCGCATCAGTAGCGGTGTTGATGGTTGATGCTCTTTTTCTCCCGGAACCCACTCTGAAAGGGCTGGGAGAATGTCTTCCATCAGATGCCAGGTCGAAGCCTCCACGGCTGCTTCTGAAGGGCTTGTCAAGGCTCATGTGATGGTGGTGTACAGGAGCACCCACGGTGTCCATGTCTTGCTTGGCCAAGGATAACACCTGGGGGGGGGGCGTGGTGGCAGGGCGGGCGGCAGGCAGGCAGGCAGTCAGCCGAGAGAACCAGCGGGACAGCAGAGCCAGACAGCCAAGCCAGAATCCTTCACCAGAACGCGTCCCAGCTTCACACTACGAGGGCCCCCGACATGTATGGCCGGTGGTGATGCAGTCCAAACCGGAACATTAAAAAAAGAAAGAAAAAGGGGTTAAAAGGGAAGAGGAGATCAAAGAGAAGCAAGAACAAAGGAAAGCAGGGGAAGAAATTGAATAAGAGGGAATCCGGACGACGAGGGATAATAAAGAATGTGATGGAAAAGAATGCTTCGAATGACGGAATGGTGTGTGAAAAAAAAAAGGCTGTTGCCAGCGACTGCCGCTCACGCCGTTTTGGCGCCCTGGTATTCTCACACCTTTGGGAGAATGACCTTCAGCTCTGCTCGCTGCTACTACGATGCAGTCGCACCCTCCTCTCAAATGACAATTAGCACTTGCAGCCTGGCTTGCCAACAAACCCGCCTTTGGACAAGTTCAAGGCTGGCAGGCTCGCCGCTATTGTCTGGTCTGGCTTGTCCTGCCAGCCCAACGTCCCCAAGTCTCTCGAGCCAGTGAGAAGGTCGAACATGTCTCGGGAGACTGACCACCAGAAGTGGATTTCGTTCTGGCAGCATGTCCCCCGGCCGGCCTGAACAAGGTTTCGATCCTCCGTCCAGATCGGACGAGGCATCGTTGTCAGTCCACATCTCCGCCGAGGCGTATTTTACTTCAACGGCAAGCAAGAGTCTTGTCCTCTTTCTCCTTTGGCATGACTTATTTGGACTGAATCGGGCAAGAAAGAGTTTCCCGGCGAGGCCGTTCACGGAAAGGCACCAGGGGATTTGGGACCAGCTCGCACTACTTTTCGTCATGGTCCTTGCGCCGTTGCTTTCGGCCATCCCATCCGTCCTGTCAAGCACTCTGATCCCGACTAGACTACCACCCACACTGACCGGCCGGGCTGCCTGCCTACCTACCTACCAAACCACCATCGATGGATGACAGCTGCCTAGTCCCGGTTGGCGCCTGCTAGCCGCCCAGTCCTCACTCCGAAGGGAAGAGGGCGGGAAGGTTCAGCGTGAGAGAGCGAGCGAGCGAGCGAGAGAGGGAGGGCGAGAGAAAGAGAGAGAGAAGGAGACAGCGAGCGAGGGAAAGCCGCCAACCTTGCCACCTAGTGGCTTCACCCATCCCAAGCTCAATAAGGCTCGTTTTCCCACACCCGTACCCGCCCCAACCTCACGTCCAAAGACGACAATGGCCAAGCCTGTCTTGGCAGGAATGTGAGCCGGCTGGCGTCTGGAATGCCCATCGCCTGAGACAAAGGCTACGAGGTATTCGAATACGGTTAAACTGTTCCCCCCACCACCACCTCGTTGCCTTCTCTCTCTCTCTTCACACGCACACACACACTTTCTCTGTCTCTGTCTCGCGCTCTCTGATTCTCGCAGCCTCCCTCGCCCTCTGCTCCACCGTACACGTGATGCCAAATCGACGTCCATGACGATCGATCGCTGCATGTACGAATGCTGTGCATGCTGGCGTTCCCGGGGAGGGATTTGGAAGAGACCCAGACGCTGTGTACAGCGGCTTGTGTGCGAGAGTGTGTGTGTGTGGTGTGTCGGTGTGTGTGTGTGCGCACACACACATGTGTTTGGGAAGCGGGCTGGGCTGGAGAGACGGGGTGGGATATGCGAGGGTGCTTGTATTGACCGGGGCCGCCCCCAATTGGACGACGGATCGAGGCGGTGCTTTTTCCTTCACTTCCCAGTCCCTGGATGTCTCGGATTTTGACGCGGATGGCTTATGCCTCGCAGAAGAATGATCTGACTTTGGGCGAAAAATGGAAGCCCTCGTCTCTGCGTCAAGGACTGGGTTTCTTTGAGCTTTTTGGAATTTTGGAATTCGTCCTGTCTATCCCTTTGTACCTGGCGCCTCGCGATAATCCTTGCCCCTCCCTCTCCCGTCTTTCTGCATCTTCCCCATGCTCCCCTCCCCTCCCCCCTTCTCGCCCGCTCAACGTATTTGATTCGTTTCTCTAATTAGTGCGGTACGGCATGGCTTGATCCAAGCGTCTTCAACATCGGTGGTAGAACTCTGCATTTTCGGATCTCGAAAACGGCACGAAAGCTAACGGCGTACCAGTCAAAAAGCGACAAACCTGCAAACCTTGAAAATGTGATCCTTAGCGCCAAATACTTTTTTATTCCTGTTTTCTGCACCGTTTTCTTCCCGTCTAGCCAGTTTAATGGGCAAACGGCCGGCTGAATGCAAGCAGGTAGGCACACAATACGGTGCAGACAAGGCAGACACAATCGAGGGATAAACCCCAGTCTGGCCCGGTTCCCGGCAATTCAGCCAGAACAATGATGACACGTAACGCACGTGAAGTGCCGTGGTGATCACGTAGGGAATCATCGGATTCTTTTTGTCAAACTACGAAATGTAACCACGTCCCGCTTCGCTGCTTAGTAGCGAAGCGCTACGGCGAGCATCGAGAAATAGGTCCTCACACTCGGTCACGTCTTGAACGTCAATCTGCGAGCGACCGTTCGCCTTTGCAAGAATGCTGTTGTGTCGCATCGTCAGCGTCAGAGAAGGATGAGAGGGGGGGGAGTTTGGGTGGGACAAGGCTATTTTCTACAGGCACAAGGAAGAAAGGGGAATAAGGAGCATAAAGGGAAAAGGAAAAAAAAAAAAAGGAGAATCCACCGGCGCTGGCGATAAGAAGTAACAGGTGACCACACGCACATACGACCGGCCCCCAAAAAAATAAAGGTCATACAGTGCGGATGGGGAAGGAAGGGGAAAAGGCGCTCTCTCTCTCGACCCAACATACCTCGCCGGCGTCAGCAGCTGCAAGCAATAGCGCAGGCTGATGCGCACGCCGTGGTCCGAGATTTTGTCAATGGCCGCATCCGTGATGGCCACGCCTTCCGTCGACGACCGTATCCGCACAATCTGCTTGATCTCGTCCGCCTGGTAGGGCGCCGTGGGAATAATGAGCAGACGGGCCAGGAAGTCGGTTGGAATGCCGTGGGCAGCGACAATGTCGTCGGTTCCTCTTATTGTGCACATTCCCCGATTCGACGCCAGCACCACGATGGGCGCAATCGGCGATTCCAATGCTCGGTTGAGGTAGGTGAAGCATTCTACATCGAGCATGTGTGCCTATTTGAGCAAGTCATGGATCGTCAGTTTCTCTTCCTTTGATGACGTGCGCCGGCTCTCTCTCTCTCTGTGCCGCTCCTCTCTTTCTCCTTCTCTTTCTCTCTCTTCTTCTTCTCTGCTTCCCCAGTGGTTTCCCCCTCCCCTTCCCCTCTCCACCCGTGGGCCCAACCCTCCTCCTCCTTCTTCCCCCCTCCTCCTTATCCGTGGGCCCCCTCAGGTATGGCCGGGGTGAGACATTGAGGAAGCCAGAAACGGGCGGCCAACAGAAAAGAAGGAGAAAAAAAAAAAGCTTACCTCGTCAATGAACAAGACACCCGGGACCAATTCGGCCACACCTTGGTCAATGTACTTGCTGACCACCTTATTGATCTCGGCACGAAGTTTCTCCGTGATCTCCGTCATCTTGGGCTTCATGAGCTGGCCCATCATGCTCATTATGTCCTGGCCGCCCTGTGGCCGCGCGTTGGCGACGTCCAGGTCGTGCAGCGTCACATCCTGCACAATCTCCTTCTTCTTGTGCACCTCTCCCTTGGGGATGGGCACGTACTCTTCGGCCTCGAGGTCGAACTCGGTCGCGTACGCGTCGGATCGGCCCACCCTCTTGCAGGCGCCCGTGTTGGCCTCAATGTAGATGACATCGCCCACTGTCACTCTCTCCTTCTGGATGGCCTCGTAGATGCTCGGATCCAGACGGAGCTTCTTCTGGCCCTTTGCGCTTTTCAGTCCGATGAGGAGCGTGCTGATGGTCTTGCCGTAGCCGCCCAGCGGATTCTCGGCCTCTTCTGGCGTGAGCTCCGTCACCTCACCCTCGTAGACCTCCTTCGTCTCCCTGACTTTCAGCCCAATCGCCCTCCGGAAGTTCTCCATCAGCACTTCTGTCTTTTTCACTTCTGTCGAGTATATCTCGCTGCCGACAATCGGGCAAAAGGGGATCTTGGTGCCCAATTCTTGGCTGATGGCCAGCGCGAGCGCCGTCTTGCCTGTGCCAGGTCCTCCTGCCAACAAAACACCACGGCCGGCCATCTTGTGAGCTCGAATTAAGTCGACGACGACGCCGCATGACTAGAATCCCAAAGAGAGGGAGAAGTCAGCACCCAGTTTTGTAGTCGATTCTCACAGAAAGAAGCAAGAGAGAGAGAGAGAGACGTGGGAATAGGAAGGCAGTGGCATATCGCGCTCACTTCTCGGGCAGAACCTTGCCCGACGAATCCAGCTTGGCTCTTTTCCGCACGGCCATCAGACTTGAGACCTAGTCCCTTGATGTGTGTGTGCGCAGCTGTGCGGTTGTCCCGCTTGTTGCCCTTGACTTCGCTGATTTGCACCATCTTTGCGAGCTGCTGGCGCGCGTCTCCTGGCGCGTCCGGACTCCTCCAGAGGTGAGAGTCAAAAGACGACCGATGCGGCGGCGGCGATGAAAGAGTGAATCGGCGGATTGATCGTGCACACAGCAGCTGAGGCGTCTTGGTCGTTGTGAATTGCTGCTCCAAGCTCGCGACTGGGGTGCATTTAGGTTTTTTTTTAACGAGTTGCGACAGGCAGCTTGGGCATCACGTGACTCGGTGATGCGCCCACTGCTGGCTTCTCGCCAAAGCTCTGGCGTGCAAGTGCATCAAGTTACGAAGGTTCCTTTTTTCCCGGATACAAGGCTCGCAATCGTGATGTTTTCATTCGTGTCTCATTCCAATCTGTGTGGGTGCACCACCTTGAGCCCTTCGCTATCGGCACTTTGTACAGCCACACGCTTCGGTTCATAGGCGACAGCGCTGTCGACTTACATGCCTCATCTCAATCTAGTCAGATTTACGCTCTCTACATGGCCAGAAGCTTCCACCAGCATCGGCGACGCCTCAGCCTCACCTGAGAGATTTCCTTGTCTCTCCGGGTCTTCCGTCTTTGCTGCTGGCGGCGGTCTCTTCATAATGATGACGCCAAAGGCACTGCCCAGAATCAGGGTACATCCTGCAAAGCTCATGAAGCCCATATGGTGACCAAAGATCCAGCGATCGAAGCTGACAGCAAACAGCATGTGCGTGTAGATCATGGAGTTGGCCCGGTTGGACTTGTCGGCGCCCAATCCGGAAGCGAGAAGATACTGCATGATGAAGCCAAACACGCCCAGCAGCACCAGCAGCAGCCACTGCTTGGCCGTGCTCGGGGTGATCCAACGCATCGACGGCTGTGCTATGTCGGCAAGCGGCGCAATGATGAGCGCGGCGGAGCAGACCACGGTGCAGATGACGGCAAAAGCGTTGACCGAGATCAGGGGATGGGCCCGTTTCCCAATGGCACGGAGGGTAGTGAAGGCACCCGCGGCGCCAAAGACACCCAGAAGGGCCACGCCGACGGCCAGCAGTCGCTCCTGGGGTGTCGTCTCGTGATCTGCGCCCGGGATCGAACCGTGCGGCCGGAGCCCGGGATCCTCAGCAGGGTGGTGGTGTTGTTGCGCACCATCAGCAGCCGAGGAGCCGCGGGCAAACAGAGCGGCGGGCTGAGCGATGAGGACAACACCCATCAGCGCCACCAGCGTAGCGAGCTGCTCTAGACGGGTGAAGGGCTCTTTGAGAAGAAAGTAGCACAGGAAGCCAGCGACGCCCGGTGACAAGAACGTGATGACGGTGGCATCTGCGAGAGGCAGATACATCATCGACCACCACACCCCGTAGATGCCAAAGAAGCCGCTGCAGCCCCGGACCAGCAGAAGCCATCTGATGTCTTTCCGGCCCAGCGGGGCTTCGGTGATTTTCGCCAGCCACATGTACACCAGGCAACACGATGCCGTCACGCTCTGTCTCATGAGCAGCATCTGCACGGGATGCATGCCGTCGCCCTCGAGCTCCAGGAACCGGGCGCTCAGATTCATGCAGGCCCCGAAGAACTGAGACAGCGCGACCAAGATGGCTGGCTTGTTGGTTGCCCAGAACTTTTGCAGGGCCCACGACATGCTGCCCCCCGAGGCGAGAAGCATATTGCCTGGGGTGTGCGGATGGGGGGGGCCTGCTCCATGAGCGATGGGAGAAAGACGGCCGCTCGGCGCCGGACTCAACGACAAGCTTCTGGGTTGTCCAGTTTGTAGTGCCTCCAGGGGCAGGCCCATTAGCGACCCGTCATCGATTTTGTGCGATTTTGTTGCACTGGTGCCTGACGACGAGGCATCCTGAGCATCATGTGGTGGTGAGGGCACATTCGGCCCGGCGCTGGTGTACTCGGGCTGCATCGGGGACGGTCGATCCATGAAGACGCCGCATCAGCCGGCATGCAATTAAACAAAAAAGAGAAAGAAAAAGAAAAAAAATTCAAGGAGGACAAGACGTTTTTATTCAAGCGTTCGGGCTGGACGCCGTTGATGATGAGGTCCAACGACACGAGGCTTCTCTTTTTTTTTTTTTCTCTCTCTCTCTCTCTCCCCAACGTTGACCCGTTTCGAGCCATCGCGAAAAGCAGAAGATGGCGGGTGAAGGCGGGAACGTAGGTTTTGGGGGGAAGGACTCAGCTCCGGTGGAGGGCAGCTATCAAAGGACTCGCCGACCGCGGGGACAGCGGACTAGTCTTGGCTCCATCGTTTGTGCGCCGTTTGCCCTCTCTCAATCCGAGGACGGAGGGTGGTGGAGAACGCAACCGTCCGGAGACCTTCGATCCAAGCAAACGGGACACTCTCTCGCTGCCACCCCTGCGGTCCAGCACGGGTCTGGATGGCCGGCTTAGGTCAAATGAGTCAACGGGCTTCGGTACCATTGAAAATGCACGACTTGTCGTCGGAATAAAGACCACCGAGTGAGTGACATTCCTACTTGCCAAAAAAGACGTCCCAGACGCCGAGTCCGGATAAGAGCTACCCTGCGCTATTTCTCCGAACTTCCCACATCGAAACACACCCCATGAACCCGGACAGCCCTCTTCAAGCCTTTTCATCATCATAAATCGGGTTACATTCTGTGAGGACTGCATCGGTTTGCTCGCTTCGCATACCTTTCCAACTTCTGCAATCCGTAGCCTCATACGTCCAGTGCATAGACCGCCGAGGGCACCTTCCAAGCGCCGCTGCTATTCAAGATAGGAGCTGCATGAATTAACAGTACATTGGCCTGCTCATATCCGGCAGCGCTCCGACTCTCCTGCCCAAGGTGGCTCGTTGCTTCCCAGTGGCTGACGTGGCCTCTTGAGCGACGCGATCGGAGGCGATTGACGTCGTTCAAGATTGTGTGGCCTTGGGATCAAGGACCCCATTTTCTCCCCTTGCGTATGCTGGCCGATTTTGACCGCAGTCACTCTCTGCCCGAAATCTCCGGCAGTCGACGTGGAAACGCATCCCAATAATCTCTGCTGGCAATCCTGCCAACCTGATCTTATCCAGAGGACGGAGTCAGCCGGGTGTTTGAGGCTGTGTCAACAATGGTCCCGGACTCGTGATCAAAATGGCGTTGCGATTTCTTGCGAGAGCATGCCGCCCACGCAAACGTCGCTATGCTCCGAGGGTCACGATGGTGATTGGCTCCGAAAGTCCGGGCTGGCACGAAAACAAATCCATCTCATTTCGCAGCCAAAGTCAAGCCTTTCCCAAGTGTAGTCGGCCTGGACGATGATCGTTGAATCGAGCCGGCGATGCCAGTGTCGATACCGCGACTACAAGCCGTAGAACGCGCGGCGAGCCTAAATCAGTCATCTGCCGTCTGGACTCGATCACGATCGTCAAATCTGTGCTGGGAATGCCGTCAGGGGACGTCACGTAGGGCCTGTTGAATAACAGCTTGAAACAACTTTCAATGTTCGTGCGCCGAGAATGGTCCAGCCAGGACATATAGCAGAACAGATAGGGGTACTGCCTGATCTTCGCGACAAGTGCCAGCGGCACCAACTCGCATCCATGGAGTATGATAGAGCCGTGATTTTGCGCGCATGATGGAAGCGTCATCTCTCCTACAGCGGCAATCACGCTGGAGTGGCGTGAAGTGAACTGTATACTTACTGCTGGGCGAGTCTAAAGTACCCTTCAAGGCGCCGTGTCCCTCCGTAGGGGACGCAGTTTCAATCTCTTTTGTACGATTATCGCGTTATCTCGATCTAATGCTCAGAACCGTGCGAGGCAGACATAGCCTGGAGCGGCAATCCCACGCAGTACGCAACGTTGTCACGTTGCCATGAAGACGGTAAAGAGGTCCGGGTTAGGGTATCATGTAGGGGTCTCTGACCTGACAGCAGTGCTCTCAAGGTATAATCGATTGCTTGACAGAGATGTTGGGACAGACTCGGGATGAAAAGACGGCTCCTAGTAAGGTCTCGAGACAACAGTCGCAAGAAAACCGTGCAAGTAAAAGGCGTGTGACTTGGTTCGCTCCTTGACGGCCCATAGCAATGAGTCCCAATAAGTCCGGATATTGTGGAAGGTCAAGTACTTTCTATGCGGCACGGCGACTCGCAATGTCGTAGCGCTGTCGAGCTGATCTGCCATTCGAGTTCTGCCAAAGTCAAGCTGAGGGAGAACCTGATCCGCTGGTCCAACATCGCATCCATGCGAGGCAAATCCTCATATCGTTTTCGAGCTGGTGCGGTCTCCGGTGCCAACTTCGCAAAGACTTAACAGTCGTCGCATGGGCCAGCCGCAGTCCCCGAGTGTTCTGCGACTGTTATCGCGAGAGCCTCCGTTGTAGGTCATACAGACCAAGGTACTGTTGATAATCGGCATGTATCAAATGCAGCGCTGTTCTTGACGTGCCCATGCCTAGTTGCACATCAAAGGCCCCTCGGTCAGGAAGCCGATGAATACATTCCCGTCATTTCTTCTTCCCCAAAGCGTCTGCCTCAGCTTCCACATCGTCGTCCGCCTCGCCCAACTCCTCCTCCACTTTTCCCTTCTCACGCCTTTTCTCTTCTTCTGCTGCGTCCTTCATGATCTCGTCCTCTCCATCTCTGAGGATCTCACGTGCCTTCTTGATCTCCCTCTGCTTCTCAAACACCTCCTGGACCTTGCCCAGGAATGCGGGATTCTTTCGAAATGCAAATTCAAAGTCTTCGTATTTAATCTTCTGCCGGCCAGAGTAATGTGCTGCGCGAGTGGCTTCAAAGGCAATAGATTGCATGAAATCGGTGAGGATCTCGTCGAGCACGCGGACAGTCTCGGGAAGCGGATTTTTGACGTCTCCGTGGGCGTAGAGTAATTGAGCAACTGGCGCAGCATCAGCAGGGGGAAAGGAACGAAGCAGAAGAAGGAGAAGACTTTTGGCTTTTGGCACGTAGATCGCGGGTCACGTACGCTCATTATGCGAAAAACTCATCTTGCCGACATTTTTGCCGGCTCGCGCTCGAGGCTCCATGACTGCCTGCAGTGCCGCAGTGATGCAGCAGCTCTTGAGTTTATTTGTGGCAATTACGAGAAGATTCGCTCTAATATACGACGCGGTAAAAGTGTGTCAATCGAAAGAGGTGGTAGATTGACGAATGATGCTGCTGTGCAGCAAGAAAAGTAAAGCATGGCCTGCGCTGCGTTGATGTAGTGGAGCTGAGCTGTCACTGCCCGGGCCTCGGCGAATCTTTGCTCCCCACGCTTTGCGCCAACGACGTGGGAAACCTAATTCGCCAACGCCGCGACATCAGATATACGTTTACCCATCACGTCGGGTGCCTTGTAACCTGGCGACACCTGTCCGCAGTCAAGATGGTGAGAAATGACTTCTCCCCCATTGCCGTGGCTTCGAGTCTAACTATTGTGGAACGCAGTCTGCCCTCTTCAACTTCCGATCACTGCTCCTTGTTCTGCTGCTCCTCATTTGCACAAGCGCATACGTACACCACTTTGCGCCTGGCATCATGGACCGCAACAAGAATGGGTAGGTGATTGTGCATCTGTCGTCTCCCATTATGACGGTTTGTTTACCGCCAGAAAACGCGATCGCTGACCTTGGAAAGTGTTATGGGCATTTTCTGGAAAGGTGCCAGGATAGGAGAGCGACTGAGCCCCTACATAAGTATTTGCTGCGTTTTCATGGCCGTAAGTGTGTGCATATACGACAAAAGATGCAGTGTTCCTGTATAATGAACCAGACATGGCCGCTAACTTGACCTCCAGGCATCGATACTCATGAACTAGATCAACTCCTCGTCGACATCCACTCTACGCTCTCTGTAACACATTTGGATGACAGTCTGTTTTACTGTTGGGACATGGCGTTTGGCGAAGGGCAAAATAATGATTGCGAGCAGTCCGCGAAGGGAAAGCAGTACGGACGAAATGGCAGGTCGAATGCACTGTTTTCACCCGCGTTGAGATATAGATGCAACCAAGTCGGATGGATCTGAAGATAAAATGGCCTTGGATGAATAAGACAAGTCATGGTCTATCCTGTGACGCATCACGGCTTACTGGCACGATGAATACGGATGCCGGTTCAAGTCTATGTCGATCTTAGCGCACGCCTACCCTAGAGCCATTTTGGCAATCCCGAGTTTCATCGACGCCATTTGGTCGTTGGCTGGAATGTTGCCTCCGAAAGTCGTGCGCACACTGAGTCAGGATGGCAAAACCTTGGCGTGCCGAGTTGCAAGCCATCGGTTCGCACGCTCTTGATTGAGCATCTGTTCGCAAGGCCCATCCGGAGGCGATCGGTCGGCAGTCCCGATGGGCAGTCCTGTGAGCAGACAAGGTTTTGGACTACGGGCAGGCCGCAAATCGCCGGCGGGACGGAGCTGCGTCAAGCAAATGCACATTCCGGGACACTTTCCATCAATCGCGACTCATTTCCAAGGGCGAGTACCGGTACGCATGTCATGAGAAACCCACAATTGAAGGCCGAGGATGACTAGTGCGCTTACGGAGTGGTGTGGCCAGGTCCGCGCCTGCTTTGCCGAGATTTGGGACCTGATTGACGAGCCGCAGCATCAAACCAATTCTCGTCAGGTGCCCCTGGAACATGCGTCATTGTTTTCCCGTGGTTGCGGCTGGGACTCAGCCAGCGACGACCCAAGAAAGGAGAGGAGAAAGAGCGACCGGGGGAGCCCGGCCCATCTTTCTAGAATCACTTATCCCCTTCGAATGCGCAGAAAAATAGAAGAAAAGTTCGATTGCGGAGCCCAGGTTACGTTCCTTGGATGACGCGCGATCGCATAATCCATGCTCCTGCAGAAGGAGAGGGCACCCAGTCAATTGCCCCGACGACTCAACTCTCAGTGACACCGCTTTGCATTACCCAAAATTAAGGATCACGGCCGTTGGGCACCGCGAAGGGCCGTCTCCGGTGTATCCCAGCGTCTGCTTGGCTTGGCCGAATCCGGTAGGTGATTGCAGACGAGCAGAGGCCCTGCCCTCGAGACGCGCGCTGGAAATGAACTTCCACAAAGATGCGCAATAGTGGCCGCCACCGACAAGCCCGGGTGCAAGTATGTGATGGTTGGTGACGGATTCGTCAGTTTCTGCGGAAATGACAATCCGAGGGCGCCAGCGTCCATTTACAGGCGACTATCGCGAGCCCCAACGCACCACGTGAGGGATCTGACCCGGTTCCAAGCTGAGACTTTGTGGCCTGTGGGCGCCAATACCGAGGCTTGGGGGAAGTGACATGTCTGCTGAGCCATGTTGGTCTCACTGACGTTTCGTTTTGGGCCGTGCTGGAAGGGCGACCCGGGGGTAAGTGCGAGCCAGTGAGCCACCGAGCTGACACCCACCGTCCCCTGGTTTGATTTCCCAAGGTAAGTAGGGGACCTCCTGGTGAATTCTGGTGTGCCTGGTTCCATAATACATACTACGCACTAAGCGTCAAGGATATGCCCAGTCGAGACAAGCATGCCACGCGAAAGGGCCTGGTCAGGTTATTTTGTTCCTTTTCTTGGATGTAGGTACTAATATAAGCGAGCCCGGCCAGCCTATCGCAATATTACATACGTATAGCATTGCACGGCAGTCGGTCGGACGAAAGTCCACTGAGGAGAAGGGGACGCGAAAATCTGCAAACTGCTCAGCGAGCCATTAATGAAGCCTACTGTAGTCCCAGGTCAGCGCATGGCCATTTCTCTCGTCGTATCATTTACGTATGATAGTCAGCCATCTGTCGGGGTCGAGTTGGGGGCCATGGGACATTTCCTTTTTGGCGTTGAAACAAGTTTGGCCGCCGAATTCCACGGAGATCGGCGCAGGTCCGCCGTCGTGATCAGAACAAACGTCAAACGGTGCACACCATCATCCCGATTTCCGTTGCAAGCAACAGAGCCTTTTTCATCTTCAGCTTCTCTACGCGCGCGTGCGACACGCCCGCTTGCTCTCTCCTCTTGGCGGCTGACACGTGCCATGCTTTGCCAGGGGACGGAAATTGTTCAGAGCGTTTGATGCCCCCTTGGAGCGCGGCAGTCTCGCATTGACGGAATGTATCAGCATGGAAATTTGAGTCGTCCATCCCCACGAGTTTGAGAGATTGCCATCCAAAAGCCGATGTGAGGACAAAGAACATGAATGACGCAACGGAACAGACGTGACGTTGCCACAAGGACTGTTGGGAAAGGAGGTCTCAGGAATCGAATGAATCCACAGAAGCGAGCGAGGGAGGGCTAATCTGACCATCAAATTGCTAAAACGAGAAAGAACTAGAGAAAGGGGGATCGGAAAGCGGAGGCGGCCCATCTGTGGCTTTGAAGCCAGCAAACAAATCGTCTCGCCCGAGCGGTCAAGCCTTTTTTTTTTTTCCTTGCCCAAGGCGTGGCATCTGCTTGCTACATCGGGCCCTCGCCACAGATCACAAAGCGCCGCCGCCATGGACGCCGGGTGGGCCAAATACCGCCGGCCGCTGAACTCGCAAGCATACGTCTTGCATCTTTGCCTGCATACCTGGCGAGCCGGGTCACCGGGGTGTAACAGTGTGTAGCAGCGTCGTGCAAGGCGGCAATGGTGCCGGCGGAGCTGAACACGTCCGGACAAGCCTCCAGTCGGTTCACGTTGCAATTGCAATGTCGCAATTGCCTCGAAGCGCCAAGGCTTCTCTCTCTTTTCAGCCGCTTATTGGAGATATCAAATCCAATTGACGACGATACACGACACGAGAGGGTAAATGCCAAGCGTTGACTTTCAAGCAATTCCTCGGCCCTTTTCATCCTTCATCGGCACCGTGTACACACAGCTTCTCGGCTCTAGGCGAAAAGCAACGTCAAGTCAGACTGACGACAAACAATAATCAAGCCACCGGCTCTCTTCGTCTGTATGCTCCTTCGAAGTCGTGTGGGGGATCATCAGATTGTGCCACAGGCACGTCCCATATCGAGTCCTTCAGCCACAGTTGGTCTATTGCTTGGGCGGGCTGAATCTAGATTCACCAATGTTTGGATCCCTCTTGGCTGCTGCGACGCTGTATTGGTTGGAGTGGCTGAACGTCGTTCCTTCCCCTTCGCTTGTCAAACCCATTCCGCGGGATTTACTTGAACGGGTCATCTCGAGAAACACGATCGTGGCATGTCGGTATTAGCCACGATGCGATGAAGCATGTCCCCACCCCCCTTGGGTTAAGCTAACAGCGATCTGATCGAAAAATGGGGGAATTACGGAGTAGTTGACAATGACTGGGCGATTCCACCCTGCAATCTCAATGCAATTGCCTACAGTACACACCTGGCCGATCCCTGTTCCGCGGCCGCCCAGTCCCAGCGACGCGGCGAGCCAAGTGCGGTAACATTGTCGGAGGGTCCCACAGAGATTTGCGGGAACCGCAGTCCAGTTGGTTTCGTATTG
This sequence comes from Moelleriella libera RCEF 2490, assembly GCA_001636675.1. Lineage (NCBI taxonomy): Eukaryota > Fungi > Ascomycota > Sordariomycetes > Hypocreales > Clavicipitaceae > Moelleriella > Moelleriella libera. The sequence continues at coordinate 1,032,258 of AZGY01000005.1, read as the reverse complement.
AAAGCAGATTTGGCTCAGGCTGGGCGGAATTACTAGGTGGGTGGCTGAGGACCAGGACGGGGAGCAGAATAGGAAGAGGGAGCCTGATGGTCGGTGCATGCTTGCATCTATGAGTGGCGCTTTTTGGGCCGTTTCTGAAGCCCTGGCCTCGGCGCACCCGTATGCGTGATTGTGTGCGTGCGAAGGTGAGTGTTTGCAAGTGTTGGGTGAGGGCCTATTTTGGACGAGCACCATCCACTTCCAGCATGCAAGGACAAAACGAGCTGAGCATACTCCGTATATTTGCCAGACATGCAAGCTAATGTCTGGTGTCGCCATGCAGCCTGACAACCTGGTCAGCCCCCAACACCAGCAGGATGGATGGCCGAGGGTCCCTTGCAATATGCACCGCACGGTCGGAGGGCCACAATTGGCCTGGCCGAACAAAGAAGGGAATCAATCATATAAGCAGAGAGACCTGGGACGGCCGCCTCTGCGCCTGCAGTCATAGTCTGGTGCACGAGGAGACAGAGAGAGAGAGAGAGAGAGAGAGAGAAAGAGAGAGGCATGGCGAAAAGCCAAGCATCGAGTGACGATTCGAAGTAGGCACCAAAATTCTGGCGCCTCTGTGACTCGGGGACCCCGTGTCCGGACGGCTGCAGCTGGCTGCACGCCTGAATGAGTCAGGCACGCAGCGGCAACCTTGGAAGGAAGTGACGAAGGAAGGTTCTTGCTCTCCGACCTACGTGGCCACTGCAGGATGCCTTGCGATCAGCTGTGACCAGGCAGGCGCGATCATCTCGAGGATGACGAACCCACGTTCGTCTGACTTTTTCCGGATGGTTTGCAGAGCTCAAGCGCTCTGTCCACGGGTCATGGCTCGTTATTCCGTCGAGCCGCAACAAAGGCTTTCAAACAACTCATCATTCAGAAATGTCTCAATCCTCGGTACGTTGCAACACCCGGGGTAAGGCCAGCATCCCCGGGAAGGAGGCAAGGCACGAGACGGGCCGAGGGCAGTAATCAGGACGCCTTCACTGACAAGATTGCAATGTGCGCGGTGATACATCCTTGACTCGCGAGTCTGCAGCCATATTCCTTTTCCCAACCCTCGACAACGAGGGCGGAGTGGTATGTCGTGCATAGATATCGAAACATATTCCCACGCAATTTTATTCGCAAGGCCTCTGTACTCCTCCATTCGTTTTTTGGTGCTTTAGTTGGTCTTGCGGCTAATTCTACTAGAAATTTCCGATCAAGATGGATTTCCCCTGCGCCTGCTGCGTCGCGGCGGGCCACCTCACGACCATTGAACGGCCGGGCCAATCCCGAGCCGACGGGCCAACGAACATGTACGTACTTGGGCGCACGCACGCACAAGCACAGCACGCATCTACTGCCTGCTCATCAATGTCACACATTTTTCCGTGCAAGCCGCATTTCAACATCAGGCTCTGGCCAAATACTAATATTGCTTGGCACCCTTTTATTTTCCCTCTTCGCCCCTGGCGCGCAGGAGAGACATGCAAGGGGTTGGCAACCGTTCTCTCAAACAGGTCATAATTTCAGAACACGGCGAATTGCCAGTGGTTCACGCTGATTAGAATGTCCAACCGCCCGTACTCCCTCAGGATGCTGCTGAAGCTCCCACTACGCGATCTACTGGCAGACAATAGTCCGTCGCAACAGCGCTCAGGAGGCACAACAAAACACAATCACTCCCCCTACCTCCGTCCCCCTCTCGCTCTCACCTCGAAAACGTCCGATGAAGTTGTCAGCACCGCCCTTTCGGTAACGTCGGTTTCTGCTTTGCGGTGGGCACGGGGCTTCCGCCACCAGCGGCATCAGCATAAAGCCTGTGCAGGACAAAACCCGTCCTTCAAGAAGAAAAAAACTACCTACTTACTATTCATGTAAGTTGCCCCGAATAGTCCAACGGTATATATTTGGCGCACGCGCTCTGGCGCGCTTAGCCGTTTACGATGACGACCCGGTGCGCCACAGTACCCGGTCACTAGTGAGGAAGGGGAGGAAAAGGCGGGCTGAGTAATTTTCTTCTCCTGTGCTTGTCGTGCCCTCGTTGTCGCAATTCACGTAAGCCACTGCAACAGTTGGCCCCCCGTCAGCGTCATAGGTTTACACATGAATAGCCCAATGTGCCACATCATGGCCAGAGTTTTCCGGCTTCCGAGTAACGGGATCGGGCTCGGGAGCCGGGTGATGGCGACGCCCCAGAAATTGAATTACAGTTGTAAGTCGAGATTCTCGGCTACTCCTTTTCTGGAGGGAAGTGGAGGGAGTGGCGGATGGCTGTAAGTAGACTTTGTCTGGACAGCAGCCAGACGACAAGATGCAGTCGATTATTTGTCGTCATTTTGGTGGAACAGAGCAAAGCAAAGCAACAGCCAAGGAACTTTTTTTTTTCCCTCCATGAATGGCGCGGTACTTGTCGCATCCCACTCATGGGCCATGGCGTCAACTTCAGACGCCTTCATCGTTGTTTTGGCCAAATCGAACCAAGTGCACGTTGGTGGTATCGCGACTCCGTGGCTGACACAAAGCACTCATTTGGAAAGGCCTAAGCCCAGCGCTCACACGCCCCCTCACGTCCTCACCCTTTCTCTCCCCTTGAGCTTCTAAAAGCCACGCCCCCTCCAGCGCCACCCCCTGCTCTCCCCACCCTCCCCCTTCTCCCCTGGTGCTCATGGACGGGGAAAACGCTACCACGCTGAGGGAAAAAAAAAAAGAAAAAACAAGTGCTGGTTCCGTCCGGTACTCGTTCCCTGTGGGCAGCCGGCGAACGCACAGCTACGCCGGGACAGCCGCGGCGTCAGGCTGTAACGGTACGACAGGCTAGCAGCCACCAACGGGGCAGGTGCTGGAGAGTCGACTGAACGAAATACGCCAGAGACGGGCATGTCCCGGTCTCCAATCTGAAATGATCCTCCAAGTATGACTGGCAGCATCACGAAACCAGATGCCACAACAGACACTTGTCAGACTGGGCCCTGTACTTGCAACGTCGGCTTCGCAGGATGTTGATGATGATGGCATACGTAAGTCCCAGTCCCAGTCCCGCCGCCGGCGCGCCAGTGGGACACACGCATGCAGTGGTGCGCTGAGTGAGGAGGCCGAGGCGGAGGCGGCGGCGGAGGCGGCGGCGAGGACGACACGATGCGCAGGAGGAGGAAGTATGTATGACGGCCAAAGAAGAAAAAGTCCCACCAGAGGCAAAGGAAAGAAGGGAAAAAACTTGCCGCCTCCGGAAGTCTGGTACAGCCGTCGCCTAATCCGCCGCTGATGCTACCGAAGGCGCAAACAGCGCATGGTCACGGACTGCCTGGAAAGCCTCGGCCGCCGGCGGCACCCTCGACGACGCACACCAGACACTAATAAGCGGGTGAGATTGCAAGCAGAGCGCAGGTCGGGCACCTAAACCAAGCACCACACCACCCCAGGTGGCCAGTGGCCCTCAGACATTACTCGCACCTACATGTGCATCCATGCTCCCAGGTACCCTACTCAAAACCGCCCAGCAGGCCAGGCTGTACATGCATGTACCGGTACCCGTCTTCCCTTGCCGCCCATGCCAATGCCAATGCCATGGGCCATGGCCATGCCGCCGGAGACTTTGTCATGTCTCTGTCTGGTGGTGCGCTGAGGGCCCCGGTACCTGCTACCTGCGACCTCCTTCTCCTCCTGCCACTGTCGTCGCTCTTGCCCGGGTCAGTGGCGGCTTGCCCTTGCGCTAGTCATACCAGACCGAACCCATCCCATCCACACATCGTGGTGTGTGTATCTTGCGTGTCTGGCTGTCCCATGTCATGCCAATCCGACTTTGATCACCCACTGTCCCCTTGCCAAAGCCCCGACCCTCCTTTTCTTCCTTGTTGTAGCCGGTACCATGTCCTCCCTCTTTTTCCTCTTTCTTCTTCTTCCGTCCCGTCCCAGATTTACTTTTCCTCATTCCTTCTCCATCTGATTTCGTGTTGGTCTTTTTACTCTCTTTCCTCCTTCCCTTGCCTTCCTGCTTACTTTGTTGGAACCAAAAGGTCGAGGAGTCGTCCTGTACACAAGTGAACCACTCTGCCTCGCTTCTTCTTTCCTTCTCTCTTTCTTTCTCTCTTTACTGTTTCCCTCAGGCCCTCCTACGCCGTCACTCTTTATTACGGTTCCCTCGGCCCCAAACTTCGTAAACTTTCAGTTTGGCCAATCCACTGTCATTCCCCAATCTTGGCCTGACCACCCCCGAGCCCATTCCCGGCAGACAACAGCAACCCAGTCCTGGGACTTGCCGAAAGCGATTTGGAAGGCACGCGACAAGGAAGGAGGCATATACTCGACCAGGCTGGAACATAATTGGCAAGTGACAAACAGTAGCGGAAGTCGGAAACAAACATTGTACTAGACACACCCAACCTGTGCAACCCAGGTGAGTACCTGTCGTCGCCCAAAAGTGGACGGCTGCATTCTGTGATAGCTTGGGCTGCCGCGTACACTCGGCCACCCTTTTCCCCCTTGTCAACACCATCTGACCAGAGACGCAGGATCTCCAGAGAAGATAACCAAGACAAAAGCTCCTTGAGAGTAAGGAAAAAACAAAAAAGGGGGGGAAAATGTTGCCAGAGCAAGGAACTGGTGGGCCTGTCGAGAGGTCTCGGAGAAGCCTGTCGACGTCAGCGCCATGCCCCAAGCAGGACAGCGAAGCCATGCAAGACACCGATGTCCAGATGCAAGCACCACCACAAGATGAGTCCCAAGGCCCCGCCAACGTCCAATCATCAGCACCTTCACAAGAATCTCCGCGGCGGTGTGAGGCGGCTCTGCGATCATCAACACCTGGGTCAGCCTCCCTCTCGAGAGAGCCCTCGAGCAGCTCTGCGTCGTCAACGCCGACTCCCGAACCTGTGGCTGTCCGTCACTCGAAGCGGGTCTTCTCGTCCTCTCACAGCAACAAGTCGTGGCCCATCGAGCCACCCGTGACCAAGTCAACTCTAAGCGAACTCGATGTGTCGAAAATAATCCACAATCCCAAGCTGCGGCACGACATCAACTTTGACCCCGAACTGCACTTTCGACCAAATCTCGACGGAGAGAAGGGCCGTAAGAAGCAGGAGCGGGCTAACCAGTTCTGGAAGACGATGAAGGAAGAGCTGACCATGTTTATTACTGACCGGCCGGCTTTCTACGCCAAGCACGGTGAGAACAGCGACGACTGGACGTTGCCGGCACTCTTGAAGGCGGTCAAGGACATCATCCAGACTCTCGTCCCGCAGCGCGACCGCCAGTTCCTCGACGAGGGCCTCAATGTGGAGCTCCTGATGCAACAATTTCACAAGGGAATCGCCGACCTGGAAAAGTTGGCTTTGTGGCTATCACGGGTCCTCAAGTCTCACTGCGCGCCGATGCGCGATGACTGGGTTGACACCATGTACTCGCAGCTCAGCAACGGCAACCGAAATTCGGACCTGGACCAGCTGGTTACCGGCATGCGCAGCCTACTCAGCGTTCTGGAGGCGATGAAGCTAGATGTCGCCAACCATCAGATCCGGTGTCTCAGGCCCGTCCTCATTGAGGACACGACTCACTTCGAACAGAAGTTCTTCGTCAAGAAGATTCAGGCCCGCAAGGTCGACATCAGCGGAGCACGGGACTGGTATCGAGACTCAGATCGGGGCGATGTTGCACCACTTTCAGCCGGCTACAATGCCGCGCATTCTTTCGGAGACATGGGTGTCTTTTTCGAAGCACTGGTCCGGCTCGTTCTGCCCTCGTCGGGCGGAAAGCGAGTCCCCAGCACCTTTCTCTTTGACGAGGAACGTATCTTGAAATTACGGTCCGACATGGCTGACGCCATCAACCTCGACATTTGCATGCGCATGTTTGAGGACCTCGAGCGTGTTGGACGCTACAGTTCCAAGCTCCTCGGCACCGGCCGAAGGGGCCAGCCTCTGGACGAAGAGACTCTGAGCTCCTCTTCGACCTTGACCACGGCCTCGCCATCCGCCGAGTTCAACTTCAACACGCCGCTGTCGAGCTCCAGACCCTCCAGCCTCGTCCTCAGCTCCTCCGGTTCCTCGTCCGCCGCCTCGTCCCCCCGGTCGTCCCTCAACATGCCGTCATATGTCGCCCCCGAGAACTGCGACTCAAGGTCCAAGGCCAAAAAGGTTTACAACTCACTGGTCGCCTTGCTGCAGTCCACGTCGCCGTCTACGTCCCGCCACTCCAGCCGCTGGAAGTCCATCGCACCATCCATGGCGCTGCAGATCTTCCGCTTCACCGACGCGCCCTCGGAGCTGTTGCCTACCTTTGAGGAGAAGCTCATGGACAACGTCTGCAGATTCGACTCGCAGACGTACCGTGAGGTGGAACACGTCTTCCACAGCCGCCTCATGGCCGAGCTGTCCACTCGCGTTCGCGAGTTCAGGCCCTTGTCTGGCCTCTCTCTTTTCTCGGTGGCGACGACTGGTCGCGTTGATTCAACGCCGCCGCGCGACGGCTCACACGAAGAAGGTGGCATACAAGACATGGCCGTCCGGCTCGCGCATCTCGGCGTGCTGCACTGGCGCGTTTGGGCCCAGCTGGCCTACCTCGGCACCGATGACGACGACAATAGCGACGACATGTCCGTCGATGCGGCTCTGTAATCCTTTCGCAAAGCTCATTTTCCATTACGTCACAGGCTTTCTGGCATTGCGCCCTGTCGCAGGATCTCTCACACGACTCGGCACGTTCAACACAACCAGATTCACCTTTTCTTACCATTCATTTTCATCATCTAGTATCGAATACCCACGGCATCTTTTCTCTCTTGTCATCATCGCCGGAGTTGTTAGACGGGGGCAGGCGTCTGCATTTATCTCGGACTGCGACTCGGCGTCTCGTTTGCTTGAGCATGAGTTTTTTTTATTTCTTTAAACCACTGCTTGAAGTTGCGTTTGCATTGGTTATTTGGGATTGCAAATCCAACACGGCGTTGATTGATTTGGGCAACTCATTAGATGTGCGGCGCGTTTCGTCTTTGTATATATCGTTGGTCTCGTTATGAGTCAAATAATTGAGTCCGCGCTAGCAGAAAGTCTGGTCTCTCTTACACCCGTGCTAGAAATCCCACTGCGTTGCCTCCTGTCTTGGTCCGTCACATATGAACGAGGCACAAGGAATGTTGCCACGAATGACGAGCTGGTTCTATTCTGCTGTTGCGCTCACGATCAGCGAGGCTAGCTTGACACAAGGCTCACATACACCAATATCCTCGTCACCTTTATAGCAGCTTGAGAGCGGTTCTTTTTCAAGCGCAGTGTAATGAGGACAGTGGCCATGTCCGCGCGCGGACTAGGCCGATATCCTCCCATGCAGCCACAGGAGATTGCCGACACGGCAATCGTTAGACGATGCGTTAAACTTGATGGAGAAATTCTTTTTAGATCCTTGTGCGGAATACATACCCGCTTATCTGGACCCTGCTAGACAGATGGCTGCGTACTTAGACACTCATCGCATGCCGAAGCTATTCTGCAGCAACTGTCAAGTGAGTAGTAGGGAATATGATGATGTCAACTCGAGCAGATGTTCTTCACTGCAGAAACTGCGCGGATAGATTCTCGTAGAGCAGAATATCTGATCGCCTCATCTGTCTGCGTGGACAGGGTAATCAGTGAGGAAAGCCATCGCGCAAATGCGACCTCCTCGATCTCGACGACATAAAGATCGACAGTTCTAGGAAGACGTTTCCGTCAGAAGGCCAGTGTCTGAAATGATCCGCTTCATTCAGGAGAAAGGGCCTCTCGACGCAGACGAAGCTGTCTTGCACAATGGACTCAGGACATTCATGTTCAACGTAGATCAGGTCAACTATTGAAGCCGTCCGAAGTGCCGCTCCTGGACTTTCATGCATTATGGCGTGGGTCTTCTCAAAGCACCGACCCTCATGGCATGACAGCCGTTGTGAAGGCAAGTGCCCGACGTGATAGCCGTACTCGAAACCGAGAGCACCGAATTCGCCCAAGGATGAGTTGGAAATGACAACCTTGCCCTGAACGCAAGGGGGAGAGGAGTCACGACGTGTACACTCAAGATCAAGAAGAGTGCGGCATTCTTGGAAGGGTTTCCCGTAGATTTCCGATGTTCCCGTATCATAGTCGTCCATGATCAGAGTCAAGAGGTAGGCGTGGGGGGCTGTGAGCAGGAGACCGCCTGAATAAAGGTTTAGATCACGCCCATAAACCGGTGCCTACAAACACTAGGTACATGAGCTTTCTTCCTTGTCTACTGCTTCAATCTGGGTATCTTTATTGCACGTTGCACATCCTCCAGAGGCGGCCAGCATCATGATGCAACGCTTTCCATAGCATGTGTGCGTTCATCTAGGAGAGTCTCCAGATACCATGGAATTTACTTTCTATCCAGTCCACGCTACTAAACATTTTGTTGTTTTTTGCCGGCAATCCTTCTATGCCGAGCTGCCGTCTAGTTGCCGTCACATCATCCGTCGACGCCGCCACTTACGCTCCCAATTGCGAGAGCCTTTGGAACCAGTGAGACATCGGATACGAGCGGTTTTGATTTTAGCAAAGCTGCCAGTTTCAAATTTGATACCGACGCCAAAAGCCCAAACAGAAAGTTGGTTTTTCGTGGGACTGGAGTAAGTGATGCCAGCAAACTCTCAAGTTTCTGGTTGCAGCAGCCATGACGACAAGGTCTTCAGGCAAGTTGGCCAGCTTGTCAAAATTGGACATGAAGACGAAGCTCCCACCTGCCGGCTCGGCGAAAAGCCGGTCGGTATGACCGTTGATGTTAGCCCATGCTCTATAGGGTAGCGCCAGAAGTCATTTGATAGGATGCGTTGGAGTCACGCACCCGTGGCTGCTGGACGTTTTAGCCTTGGTGGTGCGCAACTGCTATCGATTATTTTTCTTTGTGAGGCAAGGTTTTATGTTTCTTGAATTCATGCCTCTGCCCGTCTCGTGGGCCTGGCACCAAGTGTAAGTACCCAGGTGGCTATTAGATCCCGTGACGTAGGTTGACATAGAGTTTTCAAACTCGCACTAGGGACTGGAAGATCGGACCTCTTTCCTAATGTGTCTGGCAACTGGCGAGTACTCCTCACTAGCGGGTAGCAGGTGGCAGCAGTTGGCGCCTCGAAATTGGGCAGCCGTTTGGAATACGCCTTCGTGGCGATCTGATTAATGCAGCTAGCTACCTACTTTATCTAGTAAACTATCGCACATCTCTATGCCACGTTCTCACTGCAGTAGAACCCAGTGCAATGCAAAGGAGATCACTTGGCTCACCAACAAAGAGTGCAAGAGTCTGCTAATTGAACGAATTTGTATGCAGCCGTCGTGCACCTCATGCTACGGCGCATCCACAGTCGATCCCGTGAGAGCTACCCACTACGACTGCCATCAACTTGTAATTAGTCACCTGCACTCGCATGAGAATGCACGCTTACGAGTGAACAGCTATCTTGAAAGAAGACACTGACTCCTCCAGAGGGGATGAGAAGGGGAAAAGAACTGCTGCATTATACATGTCGGTAAGTTGAATTTTGGGGCATGTGGGTAGACCAGATGTGGGTAGCAGAGGCAAGGGCGACGGAAAGAAGGAATAGCCCGCACACGAAACAGCCGATGGATCAACAGCTTCAACATGACCTACCCATGGATAGAACACTGGGTCAGCAAGGCAAGGTAAAATAGTGAGTGCTTGGCTATCAGCAGGAAACTCGTCTCATCAAGCTCAGGCCCCGAGCGCAGCGAAGCCGGCCCGGGGTGGGATCGCCGGAGGCGTAGGGTAGCACCGCGGGGTCCGGCGTCGGAGGTGGCCGACGAACGCACCGAGCAGAACGGCACCCAACACATCTGGAACAAACACACGCTGCATGCGCCAACATGTCAATCGCCGAAGAAGTCGAGTACAAGCTGGAGGCGATCAGGGTCAGCACGGTTGAGGCCGAGGACATTGACAGGACATTTCGCTCGAGCTGCATTGGTAAGTGTGCCCCTTGTCATCCCCGTTCTAGAGTCGGTGTTGACGGCCAGACCTCGTCTCGGCATCGCTGGGCGGCAAGGTGCTAGCATGCTCGGACGAGTGGTTTGCCGAGGCGGCGAACCTGCTGACGCCGACGGCGCCCATCAGCCAACCGGGCAAGATGGTGTTTACGGGCGCCTGGTACGACGGGTGGGAGACGAGACGGCACAACTCGGAGCCCTTTGACTGGGTCGTGATTCGTCTCGGCGTCGCCTCTGGCCGGGTGTCGGGCATCGAGGTCGACACGGCATTCTTCACGGGCAACTACGCGCCGGCCATCTCAGTCGAGGGCTGTTTCAGCGCCGACGACGACGAGGTGGTGTCGTGGAAGGGTGGCCGGGGCGGCTGGGAGACAATACTAGGCATACAGGAGTGTGGCCCCTCGCGCCGCTTTGGCTGGAAGCTGGACGAGCCGACCGAGAAGCAGTACACGCACGTGAGGCTCAACATGTACGCCGACGGGGGCATCGCGCGGTTCCGGCTGTTCGGACACGCGGTGCCCGTCTTCCCCGACGACAAGACGGCCATGCTGGACCTGGCGGCCGCCCAGAATGGCGGCGTTGCCGTGTCGTGCAGCGACCAGCACTTTGGCACCAAGGACAATCTGCTGCTCCCGGGACGGGGCAAGGACATGGGCGACGGGTGGGAGACGAAGCGGTCCCGGGGCAAGGGGCACGTCGACTGGACCATCGTCAAGCTCGGCGCGGCGGGCCACGTCGACCGCTTCGTCGTCGACACGGCACACTTCAGGGGCAACTTCCCACAGCAGGTGAGTATCCAGGCGCTGGACTTCCGTCAGGCGGGCGCAAGCTACGAGCCCGCCGTCGACGATGAGGGCTGGCGGGAGGTGGTGCCGCCGACCAAGATGGGGCCGGATCGCGAGCACGACCTGGACTGTGCGGTACGGGATGCCGCCTTCACGCACGTCAAGCTCGTCATGATCCCGGACGGCGGCGTCAAGCGGCTACGCGTTTTCGGGAGGCGGCTGGGGGCTTGACGGGTGATGTCGTGAAAAGTATCGCGTAGGAGACAGAACAGAGAGAATACAATGCAGTCCTGTCGGGGACCGCGGGTCACTTGCCTCGGGCCTCTCAGTGGACGTGCTGTGCTCCCCACTGGAGCGCAGCGCCGCCCAAGGCTCCATCCTGAATCTCCCCCAGCGCCATGATCGGTCGTCTCCGGCGCCACGGTGGGCCGGGGGTTCCCAGCGGATTTGCAGCTACGCGAGTACAGCGGCGACCGCCCCGATAGGGCCGCCGGCTCGAGGCACTGCACGTGCACGGGCCACCAGCCCAGAGGCCATGAACCGTGACGCATCACCACGCACGCAGCCCCAGGCACACGCAGCGCATCACGACGCAGCCGAAAGCAGCGAAACGATAGAAGAATCAAACAAAAAAAAAACTCCACAGCGCAGCCCGGCTCCATGAGCTGCTCGCCTTCGCCATGGACGACGTGGATGGCCAGCCGAGGCCGCGCGTGATTCCTGCAGACCTCCCGACATCCCTCGATGACCGGAGGCATGCTCCTTCCGAGGCACTCGTGACGGAGACGGAGATGTACGATGGCTGGCAGGGTAAGCGCAAGAAAGAAAGCAATGACCATCCGGAGAAGTGTGCAGGGCACTGACGCGTTCCAAGGCCAATCTCAATTTCTCACCACGCCCGCGCCGGCCAAGCCCCTGAACTTTGGCAACCTGTCGCTCAACGACCACGAGTACGATGCCGCCGCTGCCGCCGCCGCCGCCACCACTGCGATGACGGCGACGACCATCACCGCGGGACCCAAGGACAGCGACACGCGGCTGATGGAGATGCTACAGGCCCAGGCGGCAGCGCAGCAGGCCGGTCACGGGCTCGAGGACGAGCAGGCCATAGTCAACAGCCAGAAGCTGACGGACGCGGAGAAGAAAGACAGGCTGCAAAAGGCCATGACCATGGCCGCCAGCAACGGGGACGCGGCCAGGGTGAGGCGCTTACTCGACGAGCCCGCGAAGCCGTTTGTCAACGTCAACGCCGCCGACGAGGACGGAACGCCGCCCCTCATCTACGCCAGCTGTTTCGGGCACGAGAATGTGGTGCAGGCCCTCATCGAGGCCGGCGCCGACGTCAACAAGCAAGATCAGAACCAGTGGTCGGCATTGATGTGGGCCATGACGAATCGACACAAAGGGATCGCGAAGCTGCTGCTAGATCACGGCGCCTCGTCTGACCAGAAGACGTCTTCGGGCCGGACGGCGTTTGACTTTGTTGCCCCGCACAGCGAAATGTCCTTTTATCTGCACGACAACGGCTACAACATTGGCAGTGCGGGTATGGAGGACGACTTCTATAACCCGGGCTTCTCCCAAGACCGTTTTGAGGAGGAGATGGCCGAGAACGAGATGCGAAGGCGGCTCATGATGGACAGCGCTCGAGATCTCGAGGTCGATCTGGGCAACGTGGGCATGGACGACCAGCCAGAGGTACGTGTTTGGCGGGCGCTTGCCCGGAGAGGTGCGGCTCTTGCTGACCAAAACCCCCGATGATAGGTTGTCGACGAGTTGGAGGAGCAGCAAGAATTTGACTGGACGCGCTGTCTGCATGACCAAATGTTCGTCTTTCAGGAGCACGAGCTCGATCGGATCCTCGACATCGTCATCACCAAAATGACGCCGCAGCGGACGCCGTCGCAGAAGCCGGTGCCGGCCAACGTCATCTTTCTCAGCGCCAGGTACGCGCACTACCACGCCAGCCCAGGCCTGCTGGAGAAGCTGCTGGTCACGGCTATGGAGCTCATCAACAGCGTGGTAGAGCGGTGTCAGTGGGACATGACGATCCTCGCCTTTTGGATCTCCAACGCCACCCTGCTGTTGCACTACCTGAAAAAGGACGCGGGCCTGGTGGAGGCGACGGCCCAGTTCCAGGCGCATCTCGCGGAGCTGGTCAATGAAATTTTCATCCTGATTGTGCGCGATGCCGAGCGACGGCTCGATAAGGTGCTGGACGCCGCCATGCTGGACCACGAGACGATCACGGGCTTCGAGGACATCACCTTCCAGAACGAATGGAAGCTGTTCAAGCGGAAGACGGCGGTCAAGAAAGAGGAGTCGCTGGAGAAGCGCTTCCGCCCGCCGTCGCCCAAACAGCGGGCCAAGCCGGCGCCCCGAAACGTCACGTCGCTCCTCTCGTCGACGCTCTTCGTCCTGGACCTCTACGACATTCACTCGGTCATCATGTCGCAGATTGTCTCGCAGCTGCTCTACTGGCTCGGTTCCGAGCTGTTCAACCGCATCATGTCCAACAGGAAGTACCTGGCGCGGACAAAGGCCATGCAGATACGCATGAACGTGTCGATACTCGAGGACTGGGCGCGCTCCAACAATCGCCAGGCCGAGCACTACGAGGGCGGCGACACCAAGTCCTCGGGGGAGACGACGGTTGACGCGGCGAGGCGCTTCCTCGCGCCCGTCATCCAGCTGCTGAAGTGGCTGCAGTGCTTGTCGTCGCTCCCTCCGGACGACCTGGAGACGCTCGTCGGGACGCTCCAGCAGCTCAAGAGACTCACGCCCCAGCAGCTCATCCACGCAGCCACCCATTACCGACCTGAAGTGGGCGAAAAGGGGCTTCCGAAGAGCGCGATGCGGTACCTGCTGGCCATCCAGAAGGAAGCTGCACTCAAGCGGGAACGACGGCAGGGCGTGACCAGTCCCACGACGCCCGTCCGAGGGGGCGGCGACGCGCTCGACGCGCTGGGAAGCCTGCAGAGCCCGCCGCTGCCGCCGCCCTCTACACCACCACAGCCATCGTCGTCCTCTGTCCGCAACGGAAACGAGGGCGGCGCCGGCGGTGACGACGAGGGCGAGCACGACGCCCCCGAGCATTTGCTCCTGGACCCCGCGCTCATGCTGCCCTTCACGCTGCCGTCCGTGACGGACATGCTCGTCTCGTACGGCGCTGGCTTTGGGGGCGTCAACCGGGAACGGGAGCGAAAGTACATTCCCTCGGTCCCGGCTGAGTTCCTGGAGAAGCTCGAGGTCAGCGGGGTGAGGAAGGAGCCCATGTTCGAGGACAAGGACTGGGAGAACGAAGAGGTGTAGTCAGTCAGCAGCAGCAGTGGCAGCAGCAGCAGCGAGCACAATCAATGAGGAGGCGGGCACAGGCACAACAAGTACAGGTCAGGCATTCGGGAGCTCAGTCAGGTATGAGCTACACAACGAGCATGGCACAGGTGCTGCAAAAGGGGAGCGTCTGGAGGAAACTGGATGGCATTCCCCTAGCATGATAGACACGAGAACAACGACTCAGCTCCAGCGGCTGTGGACAACATGCCCTATAGCGCAAATTTTTTTTTTTCAGCAGGACTTTCTTAGCTTCGACTTTCTGCTGTACACCGCAGACGTACACCGCAGACTTTTTGTGACATGAATATGTGCTAAAAACCCCCCCGGTCCCGACGTCGGCGCAACGCCTCCCGGAGCGAGGTTGCGCGACTCGCTGCTGGATGATGAGTGATCAAAGGGGAGCCCCCAAAAGAAGGACGCAAAGAACGCACGACGAAGCCATTTCAGAAAAGAGTTTGCCCGTGCATCTGAAAAAAACGTCTGTGCGGGTTGTACAGTACGTTTGTTCCACGAGATGCTTCGGCTGTTCTGCGTTTGGACAGCCGTCAGCCGCACGCGTCCAGCCCGTGCTGATTGGCCGGCAAACCCAGCTCACTCACTCCCCTCGGCAAAAAAGGCTAGAGCCGGGGGAACACTGCTCCTCCCCCCCTCTCCCCTTGTTTATTACCTGACCCTGGCTTGTTAGATTGATTGTTTGTCCGATACGCAAGACTGACTGCCGGCCCTTGCGTGGACCCGGTACGACAGCCGACCGATGCGATGCGATGCGTTCATGCAGCAAACAGACGACGAGGGAGTGACTGTGCGAGAACTATTGGTGAAACGAGAGAGCTGGGGCGCCGCCGCCGCCGCCGTCGCCGATGCCGCCTGAGCTTTTTTGCTCTAATCGGGCTCGGGCCCGTCCCGTCGTCGCGGGGCGGCCTATCCGCAAGCCTTCCACACTTTGGTTTCGAAAAAAAATAAAAAGAAAAATAGAAAAAATTCTCTTTTGACACAGCTTTTCCCGATCCAGTCATCATCGATGCGCGTCCTTGTGGTGTGGCGTCACCGCATGAGCCCTTGGGTGGCTTTCGAGGTGGGACTGGCGGTGTTCCAGGAACAGAACAAGGCGCTCGCCGTGCGCAGCCGAATACGTATGTACACGTATGGCGGGTACCTTTTCCGGTTTGGCCGCCGTAGTCTTCGTTTCGCCTCGCCGCTGGAAGCTGCGCGATGTTTCAAAAGAATCTTTGACAGGCTTCGACGATGCGGGCTAGGGTGTGTGCCGCCGCCAAGCCCAACTGGCGTCGGGCTGCCTTCTCGTTGAGGCAGAAAAAGTTTCCTTAATTGCATCTCAGGGCGCCGCCACACGAACGGGAACGCAGGTATAGTGACGTGGCGCAGGGGACCTGGCTCATGCGGCGGCGGCGGTTTGCTTGCTCGCTGTTCTACGAGTATGTATGTGCGCGCAGCGCGTGTGTGTCCTCGTCTCCATGGGGTCCCCAGAGCTATTGTGTTGGTGATTATTGTCTTCGGTTCACGGTAGATTAAGATATGCTCGATCCCTCTCGCTCTCGATTTCCCTTTCCCACCAAGCCTGCTCCCCCTCCCCCCCCCCTTCCGCCCTTCTTTCGCCGCTACCGAGGCCTCGCCGCTCGATACATATTGTTTCCCAGTGTTTCAGTCGTATTGCTTCGAGGCTGCTAGACGGGAGGCCCTGCGATACAAGCGCATGCCTGGCGCAATCTGTTGCTTAGCATCCGAGTTACACGAATCTTTCTCGAGCCCTCCCCTGCCTATCAACATCAGACGCTGCCCGCATTCCAGACCAGACCACACTTTTTTATTTTGTGCCTTCTGTTGGGCAACCATTGGGCCCTCCCCGCGGACAGGTACTATCTCTTTGGAGCCCAAAGTCGGAATTGTGTTGCTGTTTGTCTATTGGGCGGGCGCCCGGGAAAGAAAAGCGTTGAAGCTCCGCTCCACGACCCAGAAACACAAGACGAATTGCCCTCCCACCGCCATTCAGGATCGGAGAAAAGAGAGAGTGAGAGAAAGGGAAAAAAAAAAAGAGGACTCTTCACCGCAACTCGATCGAGATAGCACCTTCTCTGCGCCGCACCCTCGCTCATTCATTGCAAAGGCAGGTGCACGGGTGCGTTTCGCCGCTCATTCGCGCTTTCCATCTCTTGCTCCTTCCGTCGACGATCTCGCAACCCGCCGACTGGACATCCCGTCATTGTTATTTTGTCCTCGTAACTTCGCCCGACTCCCCCTTTTCCCGCTTCCCTTGCCCGAAGCAGGGCCTCTGCGACTGGGCTCTGAATCGGCGTCGCGCATCTGCTGATGTGCCAGGCCCATCGAGAGCTCGTCTTCAGGCTGTACGCTCACTCACTCACTCATTGAGGCAATCCGCCCAACCCCCCCAGTCTGCGCAGTGCGCTTCACATCTAAAACCATACCATGCTGCCGTCGCGATTCGCTTCTGTCCGATCAAAGCATCGGCCTGCTGCAACTACGGCAGCATCAGGACCGGCCGCGGCCAGCAGGCCACTGCGGGAAGAGACGAGCGTCGTTGGCTTTCGATATGAAAAGACCAAGCCAGCAGAGCCTCCCATCCCGTTGCCGCCGCCCAAGAACCCGCTGCGCTCGTCTCTCAGTTCCACCACCATTTCGAGATCGAGCACGGCTGCGACGATTGCCTCGCGGTCGACTCGCCCTTCCTCGGTCAGCTCCTCGTCGTCTGCAACTCCCGTCGTCGTCGCGCCTCCTGCTGCATCGGTCATGGCCCTGCCTGGGGTTGCACCGCCAAGCGAGCAGCATCCCGCCCTGCGAACCCCTGTGCCCGACGTGCAGCAGCAGGGCAAACGAGATTCTGGACACGCCGCGACGAGCGCACCGGACAACGTCATCCACGAGGAGGACGGCGAGGACGAGCTGGACTGTGCGGCGGCGTCGGCAGCAGTAGTCGTGACACATGCCAGCACCACGCCCACTTACACGACGACTACCATGGCGAGAATGAATAAGGAGACGAGGCGGGAACACGATCTACTAGCGCGGCCGCCTGAGCCTGCAGCTGCAGCTGCAGCGAAACGGGGTCCGTTGCTGCAAGTCGCAGTGGATCTCGACCGGGAGCAGCAGCAGCAGCAGCAGCACCAGCAGCACCAGCAGGCGCAGGCCAGCAGCGCTGCGCAGCTAGCAACGCCGCAGTCCAACGATGCAGCATCGCAATCTTATAACGAGCATCCGACGCCGTCGTCGTCGTCGTCGTCGTCGTCGCCCTCATCTCCGCCGTCTTCCCCATCGCCGCCCCGAAAGCTCGTCAAGAGGAGCAGCGTCCGACTCTCTGCCTTTGTCTCCAAGAAGCCCGTCACGGCGGCCGAGACGCTGCCCAGTCTGGACGAAGCGGCACCACCCCTGATGCGGGGCTCGGTCGCGGCCCCAGCCTCCTGCGCTCCGCAGCCAGCCTGCGACCAGGACGACGGCCAATTTGCTCCTCTGGTCATTTCCATTCCCACGGAAAACCTGCTCGACGATGCCTTCATGACCGGCTTCTCCTTCTCGAAGCGCGGAAGTCTCATGTTTGGCGGCAAACGCGCGACTGAGGACGGCACTATTGACTTGCCTGACATGCAAACCGCCGTCGCTGTCACGGGCGGCGGGGGAGAAGGCGGCGAAGGTATCGGCGACGACGACAACACCACCGGTCACGACGGCGCCGCCAACGGGCTCGTCAACGGCGACAATTGCGACTGCAGCCCCGACCACGACCAGAACAACGGGGCGGGTGCCGCCGAGCATCCAACGGAACCGAGTCAGCGCGACAATGAAGACGGAATCAAGCCTCACGACCAAACAACGGCAGACGGCGGCAACACCGTCAACGGTACTGAAAGCCTCGCTCCATTGACCGACGTGGCGCCCCTGTCGCATGTACAGCCCCCGCCCGATATCCGCGTGCTGCCTCCCAGTTTCGAAAAGCAGTCGCAAGAGGTGAGATTGCTCTACGAAACCCGCGACATCACCGGCTGGGAGGATGGCGCCAGGTTCTCCTTTTGCGAGCAATTGGAACCGACACCCGAAGTCCTTGCTGAGGACGACGCCTCGCAAGACCCGTACGCTTCCCTCCTCACTTCATTTTGTCGCTTTGGGTGAAGGACCCTGCATACTGATTGTGGCTCTTAGCAACGCCGATGCCGACGCCGCCACCTCTACTCACACGGTCTCCGCGGGGCCGAGATGTCCGAGCTCCTTCTCGCAGTCCCCCGACGGCGCAAGACGAGAGACCGAATTGGCCGGCGGCTTGGAAGACTGGGAGGACGTGGACGGTGCCGACGTGGACCGGTACGGCTTCAT
Organism: Moelleriella libera RCEF 2490; assembly: GCA_001636675.1. Classification (NCBI taxonomy): domain Eukaryota; kingdom Fungi; phylum Ascomycota; class Sordariomycetes; order Hypocreales; family Clavicipitaceae; genus Moelleriella; species Moelleriella libera. The sequence goes on along the minus strand of AZGY01000005.1, from coordinate 1,013,807 downwards.
TGTGCCTCCCCGACATCTGGCCCCCCGGGTCAGCACCCCCACGGAGCTCAAGTCGGCGCAGCTCTCCCCTAGAAGGCGGCACATGCTGCATAAGAAGCGCGATGCGGCAGCGGGACTTGGGGGCGCCGCTAGAACGCCGAGCCGGAAGGTCTCGGCGCGATCACTCAACACAGTCAACTCGGAAATCTCGGTAGCTTCTGTGCGATCCTCCAGGTCCGTCATGCGTCAAGCCGGCAACTTGCTACCACACAACCGTAACCGCCGCTGGATGGATGAGGCTGGCGAGATGTTGACTCAGTCGCCCGCGACACTGCAAGACGACATGGACGAAGCCAGGGCGAGCAGGATATCCGAGCAGCTCAAGCGAAAGGAATGGGAACGCTCGGAAAAGTGGCGCAAGATGGCTAAAATCGTCAGTCACGGCGAGCAAGGCGAGGGCATGGAGTTTGGCTTCGACGTCAAGAATCCCAAGCTCGTTGAGCGTACATGGAAAGGGATCCCCGACCGGTGGCGAGCCGCGGCCTGGTGGTCGTTCCTCGACTCGGCGGCCGCCAAACACCAAGACTCACCCGCCGCGCAGGACATTATCAAATCGTTTCAGGAATTGCAAGAGAAGAGCTCGCCGGACGATGTGCAGATTGACCTGGATGTGCCGCGCACAATCAGCAGACACATCATGTTTCGACGGAGGTACCGAGGTGGGCAGAGGCTGCTCTTCCGGGTGCTCCACGCCATTTCCATATACTTCCCCGAGACGGGCTATGTGCAGGGCATGGCTTCACTGGCCGCCACGTTGCTGTGCTATTTTGACGAGGAAAAGACGTTTGTCATGCTGGTGAGGATGTGGCAGCTTCGAGGGCTGGAGAGACTGTACCGGCCGGGGTTTGAGGGTCTCATGACTGCGCTGCGCGAGTTTGAGAGCTCGTGGCTGAGCAGGGCCATGTCGGAGAAGCTTGTAAGTTCCATCATGTTTGACGCAGATGTTGCTGGCTGGCCACTGACGCGACCGACGACGCAGACCGACCTGGGCATTGACTCGACGGCCTACGGAACCCGATGGTACCTGACGCTGTTCAACCTTTCGATTCCCTTTCCGGCACAGCTGCGCGTCTGGGACGTCTTTCTCCTGCTGGGAGATTCCTTTGAGCCGTCGCCAGCCGCGGCGAACCAGGATGAGGGATCGACCCCCCCAAGCGGACTGGATGTCCTGCACGCTGCCGGTGCCGCGTTGATCGAGGCTCTTCGCGAGGTGCTCCTGGATTCTGACTTTGAGAACGCCATGAAGGCGTTGACCTCGTGGATCCCCATCAAGGATGAGAACTTGCTGATGAAGGTGACCAAGGCGGAGTGGAAGACCCACCAGGGCAAGAAGAAGACCTAGCACGCATGCTTGCCTCTGTGGTCTTCCCGATGAACCCCCTTCCCCCTTGCAGGGTTGGTTTTTTTTTTCTTTCTTCTCTTCTTTTTTCTTTCTCTCTTTTGTCTTGCGCACCGTTCGGCTGCTCCTCGGAGGGCTTCAGTCAGCACATATACCCAGATTGGAGCTAAGGCTCCAGTACCCCTTCCCGGATCACCTTTTTAATATTGATTATTCGTCATTGATACCCTTGCTGTTGCGGCCGCCAGACAGTCGGCCGGCCAGCTTTTACTTTACCCCCGGTGCCTCGAGCCAGGCGACGACATATGCTTCTTAGTTTTCCTTTGTCAAAATTTTCCATTTCGGGGGCCCGCGAGGAGGCCTCCTCGGGGTTTTTAGAAAAGTAACAATACGGGGAAAAAGAAAAAACAAAATGCTGTGTGGGAAAAAGTTTCCTGGGTGTCTGGGCTTTTTCTACCGTTAGATTGGAGGGGGAGTAAACAAAAGTCGGCCACTAGACGAGACGAGACGAGACGTTTCTGATACCCCTCGAGAATAGCAATTCAGTTTCAATTCAAATGCAATCCTATAGAGTTGAATGTTCTTTTTTTCTTTTTTTTTTCGACCACTTGGTAATTTGCCGTTCCATGTCGCTCGCCGCACATGGCGGAATGTCTGTAAGAGGTTGGTAGACTGCCGGCCGCAGCGGCACCAAGCGTGCGCGCGCGGGTGTGTGTGTGTGTGTGTGTGTGTGTGTGTGTACTTGGACGCCACTAAATTGCAGGACTGCACAGGATCCCTCGCGTCACGTCAGACCAATCACCGTCCCGGGCACACGAGCTGGTTCGCCCAAAGCGGATAAGAAGCGACGTACCGACACTGCGCTCCGCCCTTCCCCTGTCCCTTTGTCCGCGGTACGTACTGTACATGTTTATTGTCTTCCCGCCTGCAAGCTTTCTACTTACTCGGGAGAGTGGAAGGTTGGGAGGGGGGGCTCAATTTCCCGGCCTTGGCGCCCCTTGCGTGACGATGCATTCCTCGAATCGTCACCAGTGAGTGTCCCAGAGCTCGTGCGTGCGTGCTCAGACCTCAAATCTGCAAACCGCGTCGCAATTGTCTCACTGCCGTGGCAAAATGCACCTCTCGTCTTATGCATGCACGCACTCTTACACGCTATTCTCGCCTGCATGTGCTCTCCAATCGTGCGTGGTCGATCGATTCATTGCGTCGTTACTACTAGAGACCCCCCCCCTCCAGCCCAAATGCCTGTCCCAAAATTGAATACGCGCGCCCCCAAAAAAAAAAAAAAAAAAAACACCAACAAGACTCCCGGTACCATGCTAGACTATGTTACAGTCTTTCCATGCTTGACCCCAAAAAGCAGCGATAGGTAATCCGTACATTGTTCATACGCCGTTCTCATGAAAACGTGCCTCGTGGTATGTGCTTCCCGGACCAAAGCCACGAATCTGGCCCCCCAAGAAATTGATACAGGAGAAGATGGAAAAAAAAAAAAAAAGAAATAACAGTTTGTGGGCTGATTTTCCCATCGCGTCAAATGCACAATCGTTTGCTCGCTTTACCCCGCGTGGTTGTCGTTTTCATACGCCAGAGGAAAAAAAAGAGAAAAAGTTCAAAGAAAGACATCTTCTCAGCAGAGCTGCTGCTGCGATAGAGAGACCTGCAAAAGTGGGTTTTGGATCGTCCGTCAAGTCATGACGCCGCGGCTACTCGGACTTTCTAGGGGACGTCCTTTCTCGTCGCCCCTCTTCGTCTTCTTGGTGCCGGGACATGGACATGTCGGCATCGTGACTCGGGGCGAAGTGTGTCCGCGATACCTGATGAGGCGGAGGGCGCGCCGGTCCCGCGGCATCGTGCGACAACAGTGTAGACACGGCCTGTCTGCCCGAATCCGAGCTGTATCTCTCACGGGCGTATTCTGGTTTGACCTCTCGGGTTGGCGTTGCAGGCCGCGGGGGAGGTGGGCGGTCGTGCTCATCCGTGTGAAACCCCCCTGGTCGATACCACGAAACGTCGCTCTTTTGACGTTTGTGGACGCCTCTCCGACCTGGTGGTGGATTGGACAAGGTGCTCTGCACAAACGGCGGCGGAGACCGGAGCCGCTGCTCGCCGGGCGTTCCCGCCGACGGCGCTCCCGGCGCCTTGCGTTTTTTGCTCGCCTCTCCTGCCGTCATGGGATCCTACGTGTTAGTCTACCGTCCTCTAACACTCTCTTCACTTTCTGCTTGGTCTAGACGCACCGGAAGGGGTTGCCGGGCGATTCGAGCTGGCTGCGCTGCTGCCCGACTGAGCCGCCGGCGGTTGCCAATGATGGAAGTAGAGGACCGGGCTTGCGTCCTGTGCCGGCGCCGGTGGCAGTGAGTGCATGTGTGACTGCTGTCCGTATGGAGACACTGCGACATTGCGAGGTTGGCCAGTGTGAGTCACGTTGCTACCGCCGCCGCCGCCGCCGCCGCCGGCCGTCGTTCGACCTGGCACACCACCGATCGTCTGTCCGCGCGGCCTTGATGGAGATGCGGGATACGGACCGTATCCTGGACCCGGACCCGGCTGCGGTGGCGGGGGCGGAGGAGGACCGGAAGGGGGACCAGAAGCGGTGGGGTTGCCCGCTCCGGTCGAGTGATGGCCTGGAGCCTGTGGAGCAATCGTGCCTTCTCTGTGGTGCGGTTCGGGAGACTGCTGTCGTTGAGATGGGGGAAGCTGCAGATGGTGGCTCTGTGCTGGCGGGAAGAATTGCTGTGCCCATTCCAACGCAGCCTGTGGCAAGATGCCCGATCCCATGCCGGCGAATACCAATGGTATCATAGGCGGCGGGATGCCTCCCCGCAGAGAATCTCTCAGCATGTCCATTTCCACTCTCCGCTGCTCCAGCCGCAGACCCTCTTGTCGCGTCTTCTCCTCCTCCTGCCTTGTCCGTTCTTCTTCCGCCTTGGCCTGCAGCCAGTGTCTCATGGCCTCCTCAGATCCATGCCATTGCTGAGGAGGGGGCGGCAGGCTTGACCATGGCTGGGATTGGTGCGGCTGAGCTTGGGTCGGAGTGGGCGGCGGCGGCGGAACACCCGCGGAGGGAGCTTGATGTTGTTGCGGCTGCTGTTGTTGCTGCTGGTGCTGCTGCTGCTGCTGGTGCTGAGGGTGAAGAGCCATTGCTGCCGGGGGCGGCAGCCCCCGATGAGGAGCTGGCATGATCGGGCTGTGGCCGCTTGAGGCAGACAGGCGATGGCTATAGATGATCTCAGACTGACTCAAAGGAGGCGAGAGACGGGAGGAGGCCGACGGAGGGGTGGGCAAATCATGAAAGGATTTGTAGCCGTACGCTGGTGGCTGCTTCAGAGTAAGCATCGTCGCTTATATGGCGGGCCAAGTAATGCAGCGACTTCATGTGCACGAGCCAGGACCTAGGCAAAGGGCTGATATAAGTGTAAAGGGGGTGAGGGGTTGGGGGAAAGAGGGGAAGACAAGAAGGTAATTCTCAAGAAGATTTCGAAAGAGGAACAGGAACGAAGAGAAGAAGGATTCTTTGATCTGCAAGTCTGATGATGGCAACAAGGATGGGTTCACGAAAAAAAATGAAAAAAGAGAAGAGGGAGCATACGGAGGCGGAAAATCAAGTCTTTAAGACTAGATGGAGTATTATGAGCTAGAGGTGTCGACTAGCTCGAGGAAGGGGGTTCTGGACACACAGGCGAGCCCACAGTCGTCAGGACATGGCCGGAGTCGAGTATGAAGGGTGGGAATAGGGATTGGGTTGGATGGACGCTCTGCCGGGGGGCCTTCCAAAGAAAGAGATGGAGAGGAGTGACTGGGGTTTTTGCCTGAATGGGCATGCGAAGCGCGGCCTGTCCTGTGCGGCGTTTCCTGGATCGGGGCCGCAATGAGGCACGACGGGGGGTCGACGACGCGAGCAGAACCCAAAGGGGAGCGGCGACGAGGCAAGTTTGGAGAGCCGGGAGGCCGGGGCAGACACCGTTGCCAGAGTGGAGAATGGAAACCGGCTCGCTGGATTGTCATTGACAAGAGCGAATGGCCTGATTTGGGAGTTGGGTGGACGAGCTGGGGGTGTGGTGCGAGAGGGCCCCGAGGGAAGGGGGTGGAAAGTTGCACCTCGAAAACGAAGGATGCCTGGACGGGTGGTGTGCGTCGTGTAGCGCGTCCACCCGAGCCTCAATCAGATCAGATGCCAGATTTGGGAGCAAGGAAGTGCGATGCCATTTGTCCGCCGTGGTTTGTGGCTTGTTGCTGGCACGGCGTAGGGCAGCCCGGGGTTTGGGAGAACAGACGGGCCATGCGCAGCGAGCCTTTCTGGGAAGTTGGAGCATAACAAGCAATATTGCCCGAACGCCAACGTTGTCCAGAAGCAGGAATCGTGCCAAGCAGACGAGATATCCAACGGGGGTCCCATCGACGACGGATATACGACACATGTGGCCGAAAAGAGCGAGGCCTTGGCCTTCAGTGTCGACCGATGATGGGTGAGGGCACCGACGACAGACAGACCATGAATCAGCAATCAGCAGAGCATCAGACCGGCTCAACCCTCGAGGGGTTCCGGCAACCTCACACAGTTGGCCCGGCCATCATGCTGGGAGCGACTGACTGGACCAGGAATCGTGACCAGTAGCCCGAGCAGCGCCAAGGACAAGGTCAAAGTGACACGAGCCGTCTGAAGAAGACGACGGCTGCGAAAGTGAAAGGGTGGGCACAAGAGAGAAGCGAGCCGCCTGAGGGAAAGGGAAGGGG
>AZGY01000005.1:976939-1003162 GCA_001636675.1 Moelleriella libera RCEF 2490 | reverse complement strand
GGACAAAGTCATCTGGCGAATAGCGATACTAACATCCTTGTTGGTGGCGTTTCAACAATAAGAGAGACATGGCACCATCATCAAAGCTCTCATCGTCGCCCAACAAGGAATCATGATGACCAATGGCTGGGGTCAATGGTTGTACCGCTGCCAGGGTCTGTTTCACAAAGGCCGAGGGTTCTCACGCTTCCATTGCAACGACGACCAGGAAATCGATGAGCAAAAGAACAAAAAGAAAGAAGCATGTATGCCGGGTGGGGGTTAGGGGAGGGAGGGGATCCTTTCGCCAGCAGCGCGGCAACGCAGAGTGCTTCCCACCCCCGGCCGGGATGCAGCAGGTAACATTGTCGAGCGAGCGCAGTGTCCTCCGCATACGGCGCTTTTTGGGAGGCCAGGACGGCACGGAGTCGCTACGCGTGGCACAGGGGTCGACGATGGGGCCCCGGCGACGGAGGACCGGCCAGGGCGAGGAGAGCAAGAAAGGGAAAAAAAATTAAAGAACGAAGGATCCTATTGTGCGCGACTTTTTTGATCTTCCGACCCCACCCTGGTCATTTCATTTGCTCTCGATACGCTCGCCCGCTTCATCTTCTTGATCGACAACCAATTGGCGGCTCCCCCTCCCTCCCAAGCGCCCTAGCACCGCGACCCAAAAGGGAACATATACCGATTGAACGGCGAGGGGCGGTGCGCGCGCACTCTTCTCATTCGCGTCCAAGCTTCTTCCACCCTTGCAAAAAGGCAGGACCCTCTTCATCTATATGAGTCGTCGCCCCGGTCATAGGATGATTTGGAAAAAAAAAATGCAATGTCCCCAACATCAGCCATGTCTGTATGCACGCACAGTTTTGGACCGAGAGGAGAACCTTGCTGTGGCAGCTGCAGGCCGACATTTCATCGTATCAAGTGCCCAGAACAGAATATTGCCTCCCCCCCCTCTCCCCTCCCATCTTTCATCCCCTCGCACATCATTGGGGAGTTAATCTCAACAAGACTTGGTCGGACTGGAAGGACAAAAGAAAGAACTGTCCACGGCCATCTAAGTCCCCCTTCCCCCCCCTCTCCTTTCCCCCCTTCTGCCCCTCAGGGGCCCTGAATCGGTTCGGCATTTACTTTAAAAAGACAGGCGATCATGGCAGCGGACGTCAAGGCTTACGAGACGAAGAATTGAGGCTCGGCGGCGCGCGCGGCAAGTTTGTGACTGGTCGTCAAGCAGTCATCACTACACATGCCGTGCCGATCATGTGCATGTCGTGAGTATTGACCACGCCGCGCGCACGCGCATGGGCAGACCACCCACGGCACATGCACGGGAGAGAAAAGCACCTTTGTCGAGAGCAATATCCAAAGGGAGAGAACAAGACAGCCCTGCCGTGCCCGTCCATATTCGGTTCGTGCTACATGCACGAATGTACAGGACAGTGCATGCATCGTCGAGCCGCCAAAGCCCCTCCACTACGAGTGCGACTCCAGCTGCTCTATCTGACCAACATAGTCCTGACGTAAACCATACTATCCCAGGATTGGCTGAATTAAAGCTTTTGCTGACTGCACTGCGTGCAACGAACTTGGGAATAAAATGAATTTGATTGGCTGTAGCAGGGTCTGGATGCCAGATTGGTCTGGTTATCTTTTTTCTGTATGTAGGGTGTATGTGTGTGTGTGTGTGTGTCTATTCAAAGGCCCCCCCTCATTGGTCATGGAAGCAGGCAACCGTCCTCCTGTCATCTCGTGTGCGAGACGCAACATCGAAATGAAAAAAAATATCAATGCAAAGAAAAAAACCAATTGCCAGCTAACCCACTTTCGCCTTTCGCGTGAACCTCTGCAGGAACCACTTTCGTCCAGGACCGATAAGAAACGGGAAAAAGTAAAAAAAAGAATATAATAAAGAGAAAAGAATCGAAAGTAGTACAGAATGGCGCGCTGTCTGATGCTTGGCTCAAAAATCATGCATGCCTCGTTGCTCTCGACCCCAGTAGGGCCGCAGCCAGAGCCGCCGCGCAGTGGACGACTAGAAAAACACGAAGAACGACAGTGGTATCTGTGGGTGCGACAAAATGGGACCAAAATGGACATGAAAAGTTGCTTTTTCGGTAGGTGCGTGGGAAAGAGTTTGATTTGGTTGTGCGAAAGAGTCCAAAGTCGTACATGTTGAGGTCGAGGTTGGGAGTGGGGGCGCATCAGGAGGAAATCATATGTGACGACGCCCACGCGCCATGGGCTGATTCAGGAAGCTGCATCGTCATCTTGCCCAACCGACTGCAGCTTCTTCTTGGTCAGCAGACCCTTGGGCTTATCTGGCATTCTGTCAGCAGGCGCTTTGGCCTCGACATCGACGGGGCCTGCTGCGTCGCTGCTGCCGCGATATTTGGTCAACTTTCGGGGCTGTCTTTTTGATTGCGCCGCGACGGCGGCTGATGTGTCTGCCGATGGCGCAGCGTCGGTCGTCGGGGTGGCCTCGCTCGATGGTCGACTGCGGCCATGCATCATCGTCTGGGGATGGCCTTCTGCGGCTGACAGACTTGCGGCATCGAGTGGTATGCTGCGCACCGCGGTCTCTTGCATGGCGTCCGGTATGCTTTCTGGCGTTATCATTGCATCTCGGAGCACCTTGTTCTTCTCTGCGGCCAAGATTGCGAGGCTAGTGCCGTTTCCCCGCGCTTCAAAGGGAGATGTAGGTGACGTGGGGGTGATGGGGGAATTGACGGTATCGGTCCCGCTGCTCTTCTGATGCCACACGTGTCAGTAATGGGAAAGTTGCACGGCTCCGATCACACGTTTCCTCGCACCGAGATTGAAGGGTGAAAAGGGGGGAGGGGCAGGGAAGAGAACAAGATGCTCACCGGAACGTTGACGTATGCATCCAGTTTCTTCTTCAATACTTCAGATCGCACGGGTTTAGCGAGGTAGTCATTCATGCCAGCGGCCAGGCACTTTTCGCGGTCGCCCTGAATCGCCGAAGCCGTCATGGCAATGACGAGCACCTTGCGCACAGCCTCGAGCGAGTCTTGCCTGATGAGTTTGGTGGCCTCGTAGCCATCGAGGACCGGCATCTGCACATCCATGAGCACGATGTGGTAGGGCTCTCCTTCCGAGGCCTTTTGGCGCAATCCCTCGAGCGCCTTTAGCCCGTTCTCGTAGGCGCTGACGTTCGGGTAGCCGAGGCGCTGCACGTACTGAATAGCGATCCTTTGGTTAATTGGGTTGTCCTCGGCCACGCAAATGCGCACGTCCTGCTTGGAGATCTGAGACAAGTCCAGGAATGGGTTTGGCGAGGCCACCGAGTCAAAGGGAGACGTCATCAACGAGTAGCGGTCTATGGGCGGTGACGCCTTGCCGAGCAGGGCATCGCCAGCCGACACATCGTCGCGGGCCTTTTCAAACGTGACGGTGAACGAGGCCGTGGTACCCTTGCTCTCTTGACTCTTCAATTCTATCTTGCCCTTCATCATAATCTCAATCAAAGACTTGCAGATGCTCAGCCCGAGTCCGCTTCCACCGTACTTGCGGGCTGTGCTGGCGTCGGCCTGGCTGAAAGGCTGAAAGAGCTTCGCGAGCTGCTGTGCTGGGATGCCAATGCCCGTATCGCTCACCCAAAAAGTCAGCGTGGCGCTGTCTGCAGTCTCAGAATCCAGTCGAGCACCGATAGTGACTGATCCGTCTTCTGTAAATTTGAGACTGTTTCCGATCAGATTCCCGAGCACTTGATGCAGTCGGATGGGATCACCGTAGATGAGCATTGGCGGGAGGTTGATCTTCTGAATGATCTCGACGTTCTTCTTGGACGTCTTTTCTCGATTGCTGTACGACACCGCGCGGACGACCTCGCGCACCATTTCCTCGGGATTGAAGGCGATGATGTAGAGTTTCATCTTGTCAGCCTCCATCTTGGAGAAGTCGAGAATGTCGTTGATGACAGTCAGCAGCAGGTCTGCAGAGACGCGGATCGAGTCGGCCATTTCCAACTGCTCCTTATCAAGGTGGCTGTCGCGCAGCAGCTCCGAGTTACCAATGACCCCGTTCAGTGGCGTTCGCAGCTCGTGAGAGACGTTGGCAAGAAAGATGGCCTTGGCCTTGGCAGCCTCCTCTGCCAGTTTGACGTTTCGCTTGGCCTCGGCCTCGGCGTTCTTCGCTTTGGTTTCCGCCTCGCGCGCGTTGTCGAGCGCACGCTTCTGCATTGCGACCATGGAGCGGTTTTCCGCTGATATTTTCTCTAGGTTCTTCATCGAGAGCGCGTTGGAGTAGCTTATGCCAATCTGATTCACCAAGAGCTGCAGCACCGTCACGTTCCTATCCGTGAAGGAGCCGGGCTCGCCCTCCAGGTAGAGCACGCCGAAGAGCGGCTTCGCGCCGTGCAGTATCGGAATAGCGATGATGGCCTTGTTGCCAGGATGCCGCTGCAGCCACGACTCGTTGACGTTCCCAAATCGCTCGTCTGCAAAGAGATCCGGGATGAACACAGACTCTCTGAAGCGTGTGCAGTAGAGAACGACATTCTCCGCAATCAGCGTTGTGCCGGAGAGGGCGAGGCCCGGCTTGTGGGCAGAGGCCCCCTTTTCGGGATCGCCGCTGGCCGCCACGTACCACGAGTCGCTGCCGTCATGATCATCCTCGTTGTCCTGGACAATGATGGCGGCACGCGTCGCAGAGCCACCGCATGTCTGCAGAATGACGTCGCACATGGTCTTGAGAAGCTCGTTGACCTGCAGGACGGATGAAATAACCTGAGATGAGACCAGGATGGCGTGCAAATCAATCATGTCGAGTGCTGGGAGGCCGACGCCATCCTCTGCAGGAATACGCATAGACCCGCGCCATGCTCCGATGCGATCGGCTGACATGGCATTGGAGGGCACCTGTGTCAGCTCTCCCCCATCCTCGCCGTCACCGGATCGGTAGTTGCCTGGTGCTTGTACTGCGGCGAAGTCGGTCTGAACGCCCACCTCCGCAGTCCGATGGTTTCGCGTGGGGCCATGCAGGAGCAGACTGTGTTCTTCCTCGATGGCTGCGGCGACGCCCGTGGCGGCAATCTGACGGTATAGACCGACGGCGTCCTGAAGGGCAGCTCGGGCGGAGCGTCTGCCACGGCGCCGAATGAAGAAACCTGCCATGAGATAGTTGCCGAGGGCCTCCTCGAAGATGAAGTTGTGCTCTGCAGCGTGGTCCAGGGCTTCCTCGTAGTCTTGAATGGCTTGCCCGTGGTTCTTGACCAGCTCCGCAACCTGGGCTCGGAGCAGCCTCGACCACGACCGGTAGTTGACATCCGACACAGTGGACCAGGCCTCCATCATCTCGACGAAGCTTAGTAGCTCTGCAGTGATCTCATCTGTAGCGGCAGAGAAGACGTCAGTATTGTCGGTTGCGGCGTTCGACCGCGGGTCTTGCATCTGTCTCAGCAGTTGTCCGGTTCTGGCGAGGCCGTAAAAAAGCAGGATAAGCCGACTGTTCCTCGCGGCCCACATCATGGAGATTTTCTCGACGCAACGTTTGCCAATTTCGACGGCTCGCTCGTAGTGTCCGAAGAGAAATAGCACACAGAGCTCGAGGCTTTCGTAGAAGAGCGACGATCGGTTGCTGTCCTGCGTCTGGCTCGTAAGCCAAACCTTGTACGCGGCGGAATCGTGCTGCTCGTCCGTCATGACGCCAAGAGGCTCGTGTGTCGCTGTCTTGCCTTGCAGAGCGCGGCACACTTGGCGAGTCGCCACGAGCAACGAGCCACCGCGGGTGTCGAGGGACCAATTAACAATGTCCTCGCAACCGAATTGGCAGAAGCTTTCCAGATCCGCAAGATTTTCACTCGCAAAAAACTTTGCCAGGGCCGAGAGTCCGTAGCTGAGTATGGTCGACATCCTGTCGCCGGCGACGCCCGCGAGTTCGATGGCGCCATCCATTTGGGGAATCGACAATGCCATCGAGTACTGAACGTGTCCGACAAAACAAGCGTGCAGCATCTGCCCGCGAGCGATGGAAAAGGCATCCCGCGCCGAGTACAATAGATCCTGGCAGTAGGCGCCCATATCGATGGCAAACTGCGTCATGTCGAACCGCGTCAAGGCGACAATGGCCATGTGCAGGAAAGCCATACCAGACTGCGGAAAAGCCCCGCGGGTTAGATGCATCTCAATCATTACCAGACTCAACTGATAGAATTGCAGGCAATCGCTCCACCAGGCGGCAGAGGCCGTCTCAGACAGAACAGCTCCTATGGACGCCGTGACAGGCTCAATTTTCTTCTTAGGGTAGAGAAGGGCTTGGCGATCTAGACTCTGGATCTGCTTGACGAGCCTATGAAACGTCTTGTCGCACTTTTCATACGTGGGCTCGTCCTCGATGGTGACCCCCAACGCGGCGAGACACTCCTTGAGAGATATGAAGGCAGCCAGGGCATTTCCGTTCTGAGCATAGATTCGTGACTGCAAGACATAAGCAGGAGCCTTGTCGGTTGCTGTTCTGGCGTGGCTGAACAAGACGGAAAGCAGCTCGTTCGCCGCGGACAGCTGTCCCATAAACAGGTAGCACTCGGCGCATCGCAAGTAGAGCTGCATCGTCTCTTCATACGACACATCCGCTGCGGCATCTCCGTCGGCTCCTTCCTCATTCCAAGGGTTGCTTTGCAGGAGCTCAATCGCGGCGCAGTAGCACTTCGCAGCAGTTGGTCTCGCTCCATTCTCTGTCGCTGCCTGCGCGCAGTCCATCAGCAGTTTGCGAAATTCTTGCCGGCGCGCGATGCGTTTCGTAATGATGGGAACGGCGGCACAGATGTGCGCAGCTGTGCTATCCCTTTGCCTTGCTTCCACAGCATAGTACTTGAGCAAGACCTGGGAGATGATGAAGTGCATTCGGCTTGAATTGCACTCCTTCAGTGCCGCAGACGCGTGTATATAGCGGTCATGCGCGAATCGAAACCTGTCGTCGGTCTCGCTAGGTACTATGATGCAGGCTTGAATGGCTGCCTGTAGCCCGGCGATGGCCTCGTCTTCCGTGTACGTGCGTTTCGATTGAACCGGACAGCAGTTCGGAATGTCATCCTCTGGATAGTCAAACTCGCCCTTCATGAGTCGGCTGATGATCTCAAAGGAGAACGAATTGCCCAGCAGGGTAGCCCAAGCGAGAACTGCCCGCGCCGCAGGAGGAAGTTCGTCCAGCCGTCGGGTGACGAATCCCGTGTCCAAGACATCGTAGTCCTCCTCGCCTTGAAACTGTGCAAATAGCCTGTCCAGATCGAAATGCCAGATGCTATCTTTGTAGTCGTACCAGATACATTTCTTACGATGGCAGGCACTGAGCATCTCCCTCATGTAGAAGGGGTTTCCGGCCGTCTTGGACTGCACGACAAGGGCGAGGGAGAGAACCTTTTCTTTGGGCCGCGAAAGGGTCGTCGACACGTACTCCAAAATTTCGTCCTCGGTAAGAGGGGCCAGCGTGATACGGGTCACTTTAGGTCGGCTGTTGCGAGGTATCTCGTCCATTTCGGGGGGGTAGACGATTTTGTCCAGCCTCTCCCTGGGAAACTCCTCAGGCCTGGAGGTCATGATGATGAGCATCTTCATTTTGGCTCCGATGATTTGCGTGATGAGCTCGAGAGACTCGTCATCGGCAAAATGGAGGTCGTCGAGACAGAAACAAACGAATTTGTGCGTCGTAAACACGCGCAAGATGTCCAGGCAGGTGTTCATGAGGCGCGTAGTCTTGGTGGTTGTGCCGGCACATAGGTACTCCTGAGGGGTCTGTGATCCAATACTCGTGGCCCGGCCCAATGGGGCGGGTGAGCTGCCGGGCGACGAGCCGCGCCTCTTGGAATCGAATTTTCCGCTGCTGCGGTTGGTAGAGAAAGTGGCGACGGTAGAGGTGGTGCTGGCGGAAGTCGCCGTCGTGCTGATACTGGCGTTGTTGCTGCTGCTGTTGCTATTGTTGCCCGCAGTGCCTTGCGACGCGCTTGATGGCATCAATCGAGGCACCAAGCCGTTGACGGCGTCGGACGTACCAAGCAGGAATTCAGGCAACCCGAGGACTCTGTGAAGCATCGGCCACACTGGACGCACATACTGCTTCAGACCTTGGTGGAACGGAGTTTCCGTGTTGGTCTCGCCCCAGACTTGCTTGAATAAGGACGACAGCAGTTTGAGAAGCGGCCCAAAAGCGGTTCGCCTGGCTGTGTCGAATTTGGCCGTAGCACAATATCCACGTCGCCTCGCCTCTCCAAGAACGCTCTGCACCAAAAAGCTCTTTCCCAGTCCGCCGGCGCCCTCTATGGTGACAATCTCACAGTTGCCCCGTCGACGGAATTTTGCGGTACCCAATTGCCTCGAGAGACTCGGGGTGACAGCATCAGGCAATCCTATACGGCTTGACTCTGGACCAACGCTCTCGACCGTGCTCGCTGTATCCAGTGGCATGGTTTGATGTCTCTCCCATGACCGCGCGGCCAGACGTGCGAGCGGGCCAGATTGGCCTGATGAGACTGTCTCGTTTGACAAGGTCTGAGTATCGGACAGAATGGATGGGTGGACGCCGTGTCTGGGAAATCTGGAATCCGATGAGGCAGCGTACGTGAAAGAACCACTCCGTCGATTTGTGCCGTCCAGCGAACTCGCTCCGCCGTCACTCGAGACATCATCGACCGCTCGCTCAGCGACCAAGCTCGAACCATCTGAGATTCGAGTCGACAGGCGGGCCGAGCTCATGGCGTGGTTTCTAGCCACCCGCTCGATGACTTTAATCAGCTCATCTCGTTGGGCATGTCGGCCGATCATGGTACTGGGCAGGATGAAGAATGAGGAGACATCCTTCGTTCCAATTTCGAATTGCTTCAGCGCCTCTGACTCGCCATTGGCGAGAAGCTGTTGAACGGTGACCAAGTCGTGGCGCAAGCCGCTGGCTGAGTGATAGCGATCCGTAATGTGCTTAGCTGTGCACTTCTGTATGATGCGGCCGACGACATCAGGCACGTCGATGCGAACGGTCGCAATATTTGGCACCCGCCGTCCCAAGACGCCCTGCACAATGTCCATGGGTGTTTCCCCGGCGTACACGGGTTGCTGCGCCAGCAGAGTCCATAGGAGAATGCCGAGCGAGTAGATATCTGTCCGCGTATCTGGCTCCGCCGGCATCCTGCCTGTTTGCTCGGGGCTGATATACAGGAGCTTGTTCATGACGCCAACTTCTTTGGACAGCGTCAACCACCCTGTGCTCGTCAGACCATGTTCGAATGTCCGCAGGCCGGATCCAAAGGAGACGATGCGGATCCTGTTCTCTTTGGCATCAAAGTGAAAGGCGTCCCCCCGAATCTCCCCATGAATAATGCCCTGGCCGTGATGCAGTATTTCCAAGCTTTGCACAGCTCCAATGGCAAAGTCCAGAAACAAATCGAGATTCATGACCTGCTTTCGTTCCATGTCCTTTGGCCGATACGAGACATAGACGTCGCCCTGCTTCCGAGCTTTGTAGTACGCGGGGCCGAAGTCCAGAACCTTGATCAGGAAATTCTCGCCCGGATAACGGTAGATGGCGACGGTGACGGACGCGCGGTCGCCATGCGCAGGACTCAACCGTATAAGATCGATAGGTTTAGCAATGTGCTCGCCGCGAGGATCGGCTGTTGCAATGACATTCTTGGCGATATGGAAGCTTCTCTCTTCGCGGAGACTGTGAAAGGAGACTCGGGCTACGACGGACTCCTCGGCCACGGGCGGTTGATCTCCATTTTGTGAATTGGGCGTCGGGAGCTGCTGCGCTTGGGACGTTCGAAAATTCTCGATGCTCTGTGTATCAGACGGATGATGACCCGGATCGGATATCGAGGGACGTCCACCCTGGAGCTTCGTGACCGATCCGGAGCTAGATTCATTTTGCCACGCGTTCGCCGTCGATGTCGGGATTGAGACGAGCCGCGTACCAAAAACCAGCCTGATTTTGGTGTCCCAGCATGGCCTCCGGTCAGTCTATGCTAAGTGCCTGCAATCGACATACGGGAGAACATACCAGTAATCATAGCTCGAATGGATGGGATCTTTGGACTCGTCCCATGTATAGCCAGCTATCTGGCGCAGGCGTTCAAAAAGTCTGGGTGGCGGCGGCGGTGGAGGCGAGTCGAGGACATCGTCGGGCACCAGGGCGGCGCCGTGCATGATGGAATGGCGACGCTGTCGACGGGACAGTCGCAGCTCGACCTGTCGCGAAGCCCTCTCGTAGAGAACAGTTTGCCGAATGCAAAGGGGGGGTTTTGGAGACGCTGTTGTGGTGGAAGGAGGGGTGGTCAAGCACTCAGAGCCTTGGACATATGTATGGTTGCCAACGATGATGACCCGCACTCAGTGCCCATCCTCGGTCGACCCTGTGGCAAAGGGAAGGCGGGAGTAGGGGAGGGGGGGGCCAGCAGAGTAAGGGTTCGCAAGTGGGATGGGGAAAAGTAAGAAGAATTTCAGCTAGACACGTCCGAACGCACGAAAAAAATCGCCTCGAGCTTCTGGAATAACGAGACAAACAAGCGGGACTTTTGGACAGGAAACTAGAAACGACCGCTGGCTGGCGATGCAATCATGAGAAATTAGTTGAGGCGGGCAAAGCGCGGTGAGAGGGGGGAGGGAGCAAAAGCTTGGTACCTCCGTACTGTATGTTGGGTGCAGCGCTGTGGAAGGCGCGGCCGAACCAACCTGCTTTTGTGGTTGGCGGGCTTGGGCTGGGGTGGTGGGCAAATCAGATTTCGCGCCTTGCCCGAATCCACGACGAGCTCAGCTCTTTGTCCAAGCAGGGCCGCCTGGTATAAAGGCAGTCAGACTTGCTACGATGACCACAGGTATAGGGAAGGGACATTCACTGCGACGCGCAGTCCCCCCGAGAATCTGCTTTCTGCGTGGTCGCACACTATTCTCGGATTCAAATTTGGCAGATGCCATACAGCGTGTGGTGACATCAAAAACGGCTGATGCGTAATGAGGGAACACGGTCAGACCAGCCCGCTTCCAAAGCGAAGCGTGAAGACTGGTCTTATGCGCGCTACGGTGATTCAGCAGTCACGGCGAGAATATATGCTTGCCGATGAATAGGTAGGGCACTCTTTGCGCCTGGATCGTCTTGGGCCCGCCCGTTGTCCTGGACAATCAATGCTCACAGGGTCGCCCGAAAGACGGTCGTTCTTTCCATCGGCTCTTCAAATGCACTGGACCCTGAAGGACGCACGACACGTATTATGACGCCATAGCAGACTCACAGAGCTCAGTCTCATGTGCAACGACCGGTTTCTGCCCGGTCCTGGTCCTACAGGGCATCGGACCTGAGGCGACCCTCCGCCATTAAACCCGCGCACCAATCCATGCAATGGACACCTCGTGCATGTCAGCTGCTCCGTCGCTATCGAGGGCCGTTTTCTACGCTAGGATGCCACTTAGGTAGTTGCAAGGCAGGAGAAAAGAGCTACGGCAGATGAGGGGGACGAAAGCAAGAGGGAGCAAAGAGATGGATACGATTGGCAGGGAGAGATGCACCCGTGGCGCCTGGACGTACGAAGAAGAGGAGCAGGACGAGACAACATTGTGAGCTTCACAGCCGGCGCCGCGCTCGGCGGCTGCTACCACGATGCCGCGCTAGTACTGATTCCCCGGTATACAATTCCATATTATCGCCGGCGGAGCCTCCCAGTTCCAGCTGGGCGCAAGCTCGACGAAACAAAGTCTTTCCTGACCTGTGATTTCATGTAGCACAAGAATGGTCTTGGCCGTCGCAGGTTCGAAGCAAATCATGTCAAGAACGAGGAAGCTTAACACAGAGCAGCCAGTGCGTCTCATGTAAAGCGGTTCGACTCCATCTGGCCGCATCTAATTGTCTGAAGTTGAGAAGAAGCAGACCAATTTCTATGCCAAACCCCACTTCCATCCCACCAAATACATAACGTGGTCCTTTCCAGTCACGACTACCGAACTGTGCTTCCGAAATCCCTGTGCTTCCCGGCTCTAAATGTTCCGAAATTACCTTGGACCCCCGCTCATGAAACTGTGAAAAAGAGAATAGATTGCTGCCTTCTGAGCCCTTGTCACTTCAATGGATCGCTCTCCGTGGTGTGATGCCCCAGTTCATCGCTGGCATCATTTAGATTCCCGCGGTTAGGAATTTCTACTTAATCTGCTTGGAGGACTCGCGGCTGTGACCGTCCGTCGTCAGGTTAGTGCTTGGCACCATTGGTGCCGTTGGTCTGTGCAGAACTAGCAAAATTGAAGGACTGAGCCAGTCTCCTCTCGCTGTTCTTGCGAGTATTGACAAAGTCGGGATAGTTGAGCGTCAGCTCAACGGCACCGTTCACAATGTGGTCGGCGGCCTCTACGCCCAGCATGAACGAGTGATCCTGATTACCGACCTCGTACCGCCAGCTGCCGAATCGGCCACGAGAGTAAATGTCCAAATCCTGAAGCTTGGGCAGGAGCTCCTTGAGGACGCCCTCACGCTCGAGAGAAGGTGTCGGGTAGCCGTGGTCAAAGGCACGATGGTAGGTGGAGACAATCTCGTCCTCTGGCCTCAACATTTCGGTGTTAATCAGGCCCTGGATGCTGTCCTTGAGCAGGTTCTTGACATCGACGGGCTTCATCGACGACTGCGACACCTCGAGCATGATGGACCAGTAAGGTCCTTCCTTGGGATCCGACGAGGTCTTGGTGCCGTCTGCCAGATACAGGGTGGGCAGCTTGACGTCTGCCTGAGGCTGGTTGTAGGGAGAATAGTTGGAGAAGATGGTGGCACGGTAAAAGGGACAGTTGTCTTCGGGAAAATACAGCTGCAAGTCAAATTAGCGTCATGTGCGTGGGTCAGTGCAAGGCAACAATGCCAGAACTTACCCAACATTTGTCACCAATGCGCTCAGGGCGCTCGCCCCGAATGCCGACACCTACGACATGGGTGGTGGAGTAGAACAAGCCCTTGGTCAGGCTTTGAAGCTCTTGATTGCCCATCTTTTCAGCCAAGTGGTCTACAGCCATGGTGCTCACGAGCTTGTCGTAACCAATGGTGGTGCCGTCGGCCATCGATACCACTTTCTTCTCGGCGTCGACCTTGGTGACCTCACCCTGCTTGCCGAAGCGTTTCTTCTCCTTAGGCAGAGTGTCAGCAACGGCGATCCAAATACCACCAGTACCGTCGCGAGCAGGGAATTTGAAGGTCGCGTTGGGCCCCCAGTTGCCGGCAACCTTGTTCAAGATGACATTGTTGGTGACTGTCTTGATATCAGGAGCGGCGACACGTTCACCGAGCCACTCGCATTGCATCTGCATTTGCGACATTCGTCATTAGCATATCGAACCCTGCGCGCACATGCATGCTGGTGAGTGGATCGTTCTTGACAAACCTTGGTGGTCGGAACCGCCCAGACCTTGTAGTTGTAAGGGCGCATGAACATGTCCGCGATGCCTTGTCCCATCATGCGAACAATCCACTCGTCAAAGTCTTTGGGCTTCGAGTTGGCAACGCGGCACTCCATGGCAGCATCAATCAGACCATTCATGGCCTTGATCTGGTCATCCTTGGGAAGAATGGAGATGTTGTTTTGGAAAGGGTAGGGAACCCAGAGACCCTTGTAGCGAACGTAGGAAATGCGCTGGTGCGTGTACCAATCGTCCTCCTTGGGCAAGGCCTCGTCAATGCAGTCGTCAAAATACTTGTAATGGGAGAAGATGACGTGACCACCGACGTCGTACAGCTGTCATGGCGAATTTGTAATGGTTAGCGACTGTAATCGGGACATGAGAATGGCGGGGAAACTCACGAAGCCCTCGTCTGTGGTATCGGTGCCGGCCAGACCACCGGCCTTGTCTGAGGAGTCGACAATCAGCCATGAAGGGCCATTCTGCAAACGAAGAGCGATATCTGGTTAGCCATCGGCAATGTGGCGGACGCGAGAGAGGGGGGCAAGCAAAAGCTCACAATCTGATTCAGACGCTTGGCAGCACCGAGACCAGTAGGTCCCATGCCAATGACGAGGACATCAACGTTACTGCAGGAGGTCAATGGTCAATTCAGATGCTCTTCCGCGAACGCAGAAGATATCCTGTGATTCATGATTTGCCCATTCGCAAAATACGTGGCGGAGAACTCACATGTCGGCGCCCATGATTGCAGAGTAAAGTTGGCGACGCGCGGCGAAAGTGTGGAGGGATTGTAGGCTGCCGCAGAAAGGACGGTACGCTACAAGCGATGCTTGGGATAGAATGAAGCAAAATGCAGAGAATCCGGAGGCGGAACTGCGGTAGGAGGTGTGCAGTCGTTGTAGATAATAAAATACGCTGCTTCGTGGCACGGGGAATGAGCCTCGATGCCTTTGATGGATCCTTGTGCAGATTGCTGCGACGAAGAAAAAAAAAGGAGACGGTGTGGTGAGGACACAGGAAGAGCAAATGGAGGGGTACAAATTATTGTGGGGGGGGGGTGTAGTACGGACAGGGCCACACAACGACAGAATACAGACAGGGCAGGAGGGCAGGCGAACGGGATGGGATCACCACGCACTGCAGCAAGCCACTGCACCAATTGAAAGGAAAAGCCACAGACTATTTGTCTCGAGCTTGGTGACGTTGCAATAAGCGTCAAGCAACAGCTTTGGCGCGTAGTGGCCTGCAAGTCTCAATTCAGGTTCCATTCCCCCTTTTTCTTTCCCCCTCCTTCACGCTCAAGACAGCTCGCTAGTCAGGACATCATCGCCAGGGAGTCTCTCTCGCCAGTTGATTCAATAGCTAGACGATCAATGTCTTAGGCTCAAACACACGTGTTGATCACCGCGGTGTTGTCACGCGTTCACACGCGACCTATGGCCAAACCAAAAAAGTGCCCCTACCAGGTAGGTAGGTTTCGCCATCGAAGCGATGCCCACCGCATTTCACAACAATGAAAAAATTCATTTCGCTCAGGCATATAAGCGCGACTGAAATCATCACCTGCGGAGAAAGAAGAAAGAAATAATGTGCCTCATATAATGCGAGTGCTGGCACACATGTACTGCAGCAATCTCATCTCGGCGCAACCCCAATCCGTCATCTCCTTGTCAATGGCTGGGAGACCTAGTGGCCATGTAATGACGAGCCAGGGTCGGGGTGCTGGCAATTTCCCCTGATCGCACGGGCCAAGCTACAACACGATGCGATCGCGGTACGAAATCCGATTCATGAACCGAATCAGGCAGAATCGAGTGTATGTACAAAGAAGACGGTAAGAAACTGATGGACAGAGAGGGAGAAGAAGGTAAGGTGAGAGAGGTGAAGAGAGGCGAGGTACCTGTAAGCAACGATCTCACGGCCCGCTACCGTTTGTTGCCGCTCGCGGCGGTGGCTTCCGCACGTCCCTGGGTCACATGTGTGTCATCTCTTCTTCTCAAGAGATGTTAAATGGCGGTCACCGCCCCGAATGATGAGCAGACAGCGAATTGGTCGTCCTTGTTCCATTCTCGTCTCATGTCGCTAGACCACAGTCCTTTGTTGTTGCCGGGTTGGGAACGAATCAGACGTTTCTCCGACTCGTCACTGACAGCGTTGCATTCGACGATGGCAAAGATCCCTTTCCGTGCCGGTTGGCCAGCTGGAGGTATCATCTTGTCCGAACTGCAGTTCGACATGCGATGCCACACGGCATGCAACTCGCCTCCTAGTCCCTGTCCCTGTCCGCCACTCGTCCGGATGCAGAGCCCGCGCATCGAACGGCTCTACAAGCAATATTGGGCATTGGCTCGATGGCTCATCCAGAACAGGTTCGTCAAGATGAGGCTTTCATGTCCGATGCTGTTTCCGGAAAAGGGAGGTGATGAGAAAAAATAGCCCAATCGATCCCCCCCCTCCCCTGAGGCGGGTCAATGACAGTGAGACGACATCAATCGATTGAAATGGGCAACCCGCGCACTGGAAAGACATGCATGTCCGTGCTGGGAACCGCTTCTCCACACAGACATTCTGAAACAAACGGAAAGTGCAGATCAACAAGATCGACTGTTCCCCGTCACAGTGAGGGGGTTGGAAAGGATTGGCAAGCCTCAAAGTAATGAACTGTTTGTTCGCATGGCCACCTTTCAATTATGCCCAGGGCTGCGTCTGTGAGGGAAATCAAGGTTGAACCCTCTTTCCCTCCTCCCGACGACGGAGACAGTCGGTGAAAAAAGGACATGCACGAAGTTGAAAGATGCCTCTTGCATGTATTAGCAGTGCTGGTGGCCTGCGTCCACTTGACCCGATACTCAAAAGCATACACGGCCAAGCCCTTGGTACGGAGCACTGCTCCGTGTTCAGGAGCACAGACGGGAGACAGGCTCACAACGACGACGGCTGGGTTTGGGAGGGGAACTCCAAGGTGCATGCTGGGACAGGTCGTTCCAGAATTCATGGCCAAGAACGAAGGAAAAAAGATCCAGTGAGGCGACAAGATTGGCGGCTAGGTCTCCCATGCTGCCCTCGTGCATTAGCGGGCTGACTGTTCAGATGCAGACATCCATTTCTCGCATCTGGAGAGGACCAACGCGGCCACCACCTTGGATGATGAGTATCACAGGGCGACAGATGCAAGCTCGACTTGGAAACCTGGGCTGTTGCTTGGCCGTGTCCGGATTTAAACGTTGACGATGCGGAGTACGAGAGTTCGTTACTCGAAACAGGCCAAGAATACATCGCCAAATGCAGCCTGTGGCTGATTGTCGTATTGTATGCCCACTCGCAGCCGATACGAAGGCGCGATGCCTCAACGGCAAACTGCCGACAGCAGAACGCCGTGGTCGTGAAGAAAAGCCGTGTTGCGATGGGGCAAGGACATACATGACGGTAGCACGTGAGACAGGCTCGACGCCAAGCTTCGTCTAGGGCTACGCGACCATTTACCTACATATAAGACCCCCAGGACATATGTGTGTACAAAGGCCATGGTTGTAGACATGAATACAATTCACACGTGTGTGGTTCAGCTAGCCGGGACGGAGAACGGAGCAGGAGACAGGTTGGTATGTTGGCGATCTCCCTTCATTCCCCTCACTCGCTAGTTGTCCTGCCGCCATCTGTCATCCGCTGCTCATGGGGCTATCCAGACGCGAATCGGCTGGCGATTCGTCAAAAGCTGCCGAGATGAACTGCACGTCAGACGACCAAGCCGAAGCCGCGTGTGATGGTGGTCCCTCGACTGACTCGGCACCCCAGGAAGAAAGCACGACCAGGCCGGCCATAGCGTAATCCAAGACCATCCCGGCTTTCCCAGAAAAAAAAAATAATCATGTATGCCGCATCTTTCGAGATTATCAAGATGCATTGTGCAACACGAAGAGTCGAATGTGGGTGAGAGGCAATACGACAATGAGAGATTGGTCGCTCATCCCAGTCCAAAGGCCGCCATGTGGCGTCTCTTGTTTTCCCGTGTGATGCATTCGGTGCGCCGGCATTAGTGTCTATCAAATATTGTATTTCAATCTTTTTCCTTCCCAACGGGAGATAACACCGTGCAGCAGACGGACGCGTCAGATGGAGGTGGTTCATCCTGACTCACGGCCATTTGTGTCTATGATCGGTAGTTCCTTTCCCGTGGCCTGACGAAAAGTGCTGGCTTGGTGATTCACCGTCCGAAGGAGGGTTAGTCGACTGTCGTCAGCATGCAGCATTTGTGCCTTATCAAAAAGGGTGGCGTTCAACAAGCTTCGAGCCAACGTGGGCGGAGTGCTGATGTCTGATAGGGTGTCGCTGGCATCCAGCGGCGACCTGCATGTCTAATTCTAAAATGGCCCTATCAGCCCTTGCTCTGCTGCCCTGCCCTGCCTGCTTGTCTCGTCTCGTATTCTGGCCCTCTTTCCTCCCCAGCCGCGGCACCCCCTTCCACTGCCCTTGCAGAGCACGCTACTATTGTACTCGGTGCGGTACAATGCAATGTACATGGCTAATAGCGCTGGGACTTGCAACAACGTTGGAATGGACACATACTCGCTCTTCGTTGCGAAGAATCCCTCACGGCTCAGCTGAATTGGACTCTTGCCTGCCCCCTCCCCGAGCGATCCATACCCCTCTCGCCTCCCTTTTTGGCTTTTTCGGAATCTCTCTCTCTCTCCCTGTCCTGGATCGATTCCCCCCCCGCACCTCTCTCTTCCCTCGGTCGCGCCAATTCGTCTGTGAGAATGCGGCCAGACGAATAGGAAAGTTTGCTGTTTTTGTTGCACGCAGTTGCCACGGCCCGTCAATCGCTAGCGTCCGGACGCGCTCAATGGGTGGCAGGGCCCCCCTCCTCCTTCTTCTTCCCGTGGCCCATAAGTCATGTCGAGCCTGTACGACCAGCAGACGCGAGTCTGGGCCTGTCTGGTACCCGATAGAGGTGACTGCTATCATAAAGAGGCAAAGAATCCAAGAATGAACGGGAACCACTGCATGTACATACATGGTGTGCACGCGCGGCAGTGGACGCTCCTCGTTATCTGCTGCACGTCCGTCACGTCGATGGCTGCCCGTTCAAGGTTTTCGTGCTTTTGAAAATTGCATGTGCATGCAGAAGTAGTGCCGCCTCCACCCTCCCCTTCCCTTCCACCTCTCCATCGGAATACGCGCCCAGCCAGCGTTCGGCATGGCCCCAGCCGCCCCCCCCGCCCGCCAAGTTCAGAATTACTCGCGGAGGGGGTGCAGAAACTCAGCAGATTTTCTCTTCTTAATTGATGCCCCCCCCCCTCCCCCTCCCGTCATCACGCTCCCACAGTCACCCACCACCACTGCCACTGCCACAAGCCCTTCCGGTGCCTCCCCCCTCCACCCCCTTCAACCTGGGAGAATTCATCCGGCATTTTCCTCTTGGCTCTGGCGTTTTCGTCAAACTTCTTCTTGTGTTCCTCTCAACGCCTCCGCTTCCTTCCCGAACGGTGATCTCTGCATCGTTACTCTTGAGCCCTTTTTTGGTCTTCCTCTTTGTCTCGTCAATTGCATATCCTGGTCGCTTTTTTTCTCTCTTCGGATCCCCCCCCCCTTTTTTTTCTCCTACCAGGCGGCTTTCGACCTATAGGAGTCAGTGTCTCGCTACTGAGGACACGACCGTCCGTCCGCTCGTTTGCGCGTCCAGAATAAGAACGCCAACTCCACCACTCCAATTCAAACTTCTTTTTCTCCGCGCCCACTGCCAGCCTCACCGGGACGGTACCATTTCGACTGGTAATCTGCCGCCAGATATCCCATCATGTCTGAAGAAAAGTCGCGCGTGTCGGGCGAGGTTCCTCGCGCGGAACCCGTTCTGCCCACGGTCAACCCGCAGGTCGAAAAATCTCAGTCGTCGAAAGCGACGATCCCTCCGGTTTTCTACGTAATGTAAGGCGTGCCACATCACAGACAAGAGCCTCAGTGCATACAACGTTGAGATGCTAACTCGTCTGCGCTTTGCAGTGTATGGATCGGCTTTAGTTCGTCCGTCATCCTATTCAACAAATGGGTCCTGGATACGCTGAACTTCCGTACGTGCTTGCTCGATCGTTCCGGGAGAGTGAAGGGCATCAAATGGACTAATCAACGACAATGCGTGCAGGCTACCCTGTCATCCTGACCACCTATCACTTGTCCTTTGCGACCGTGGTCACGCAACTCATGGCTCGGTTTACAACGCTTCTGGATGGACGAAAGACGGTCAAGATGACTGGTCGCGTCTACATGCGCGCCGTCGTACCCATCGGCATTTTCTTCAGCTTGAGTTTGATCTGCGGCAACCTGACTTACCTCTACTTGTCGGTTGCTTTCATTCAGATGCTCAAGGCCACCACACCAGTCGCCGTGCTCATCGCTGGATGGACGCTGGGAGTCTCTCAGCCCAACCTGCGGCAATTCCTCAACGTATCCGCCATCGTCGTTGGTGTCGTCATTGCTTCCATCGGCGAAATCAACTTTGTTCTCGTCGGCGTTCTGTTCCAGATTGGTGGTGTCATCTTTGAGGCGCTCCGCTTGACCATGGTCCAGCGTCTGTTGAGCTCTGCCGACTTCAAGATGGACCCCCTCGTCTCTCTGTACTACTTTGCTCCCATCTGCGCCGTCATGAATGGTGTTGTTGCTCTGATCTGGGAAGTTCCCAAAGCCTCGATGGCCGAGGTCTACCACGTTGGATTGTTCACTTTTTTCCTCAACGGTCTCTGTGCCTTCATGCTGAACGTCTCCGTCGTTTTCTTGGTGAGTGTCTTCCCGAGGACCCCCAACGCCCGTCCCAGAGCGTGTTGCTGACTTGTCTGGAAATTTAGATTGGCAAGACTTCGGCTGTTGTTCTCACCCTCTGCGGTGTTCTCAAGGACATCATGCTGGTTGTAGCCTCAATGATGATTTGGGGAACGCCTGTCAGCGGTCTCCAATTCTTTGGGTACTCGGTCGCCCTGGGCGGCATGGTCTACTACAAGCTTGGCTACGATCAGCTCAAGGGCTACGTGGGTGAGGCCAGCCGCCAGTGGGCTGACTTTGGCGCTCGCAAACCTGTTCTGCGCAAGCTTTCCATCATCGTTCTTTCCGTCTTCGTATTCTTCGCCCTCTTCACCTCCATGGCTCCGTCATACGCCTATGACCCCAGCAAATTGACAAATGAGGTCACCAGCCGTCTCGGGAAGACCGGTGCTCAATGAGAAAAATTGATGACTTGACTGATGGCTCTTGCTGCTGAGGTTTTTTGTTCTTTTGTTTCGGAGATTTACCTCTCCCGGGTGATGATTCTGAGATGATTGATTTCTTGTTGCAGCAAGATGGGCAATTTTATATTCGTTTCTTTCTTTCTTCTTCTTCCCTCGCCATCACTCCTTTTCCCTCGATTTCACCTTTCATCTTATTCATTTATACCTTTTTCTTCTCTGCCGGTCTCGTCACCATCAGCGCGCAAAATTCGCGCTTCCTGGCACGGATTCCCTCGTCTGACAAGTTTTCGTGTAAGCTCTTGGACGGACGGAGGCTACGGCCCTGGGCGGGCCAGGATGGTGTCGGTGTATACATTATAGAGCCACGTGGGAGCTATCTGGCGCCAACTGCACCAGACGGCGGAGTGCATGGAACTACATCATGACGGGTGTCTACTTTGATGTACTTTAGAAGGCGTTTATTCTTTCATAGATACGTGAACAGCTTTTTGTGGCCGTTCTGGAGTTCCTGTGTCACTCGTGTTGGCTGCAGGGGGGTCATTTTCCCAGACCACCGCCGACAAGAATGGAGACTTGCACAGCCCAATTTGAAGCGAATGCCAAGAGGTTGTGTAGCGGTGTTTGCTTACCGTGTCCGTTGAGTCCAATTGTCGATCCTGGAAACATGGAGACGGCATGATTTATAGACGTTACCAGCAATCAGACCAGCGCCATACACAAAGTCATGAGCCCACGGAGCAGCTGGCACGTGCGGGCGGATCAAGGTGGCACGCTGCGTCAATTTTGCTAGATCAGTCAACAAGGGAACTGATTTATCTATTCACAAGAGAGAAACGCGTGCAGAATGAAATCCTTGTCTTGATGAGCTTAATGACAGCCCGTCCAAGCCATCGGCCAAGCCAGAGGTCAGGTCTCCTCGAATGCCATTCGATAACCTCTCCCTTCCTCCTTGGTTTCTCCCCCTGCCAAAACTCCCAAACCCGTGCTGTGCGTGAGAAATGCGTTTTGTTTCGTCTTTTTCCTTTAGAATCCTGTAGCATGTGTTAGCGGGGCTTCACATACTCAAGGGGGTGAAGAACCAGCGGTTCTTGCCACTTGTGTACCGTTCCTCCAATACTTTCTTGACCGTCTTCTTGGCGTCCTCTCGCTGGCTGACCTCCTTGAAGGTTTCGCCGGTGATGGCGCCCTTGAGACCCTCCAGCTCGAGTGTGTATCGGGTGGGCATCAGGTGGTTGTAGTTGATGACCTTGACAAAGGGCTTGATCTTTGATCGCTTCTCCTGGCGTGTCTTGGACATGCGGCGTGTGATCTTTGATGGGTATCGCTCGATGCCAGCGACGACGGCGTGTCCGAAGGGGTGCGCCTTGTTGCCATTGTCGACGGGCTGGATGATCACCACCTGCAGCGCTGCCAATTAGCCCAATCGCGTTCCGTTTCTCCCATGCTTTCTCATCTTCCACATGAGTTTGTCTCGTCCAGCTCAGCGTAGAGTGTTCTTCTTTTTCTCTCCCAAACTCCCGAGGCAGAAGCAATCCTAGCCTGTCGGTTGGTTGCGCGCGGTAGGGCGCAATCGTGTTCATGATCAAATCGTACCTTTTTACCGGCATATCGCCCGTGGGTGATGATCGCAACTCGTCCGACCTTGAGGAACTTCATCTTGGCCCTGCTGTGTGGTCGTCGTTCGTGACTGGCGAAAGGCGAAGGGCGTTGGATTTTCGTGTCGAACGTCGTACTCCGTTCTGTGCAAATTTCGGGCGGTTTGTGGGTTTGGGGCAAGCGAGGCCGCAATGTGGGACAATCACGTGACTGGGTGTCCTGTCGGAGAACGAACAGGCTGTGAGATTGGATTGATCTCCCCCAAGCCGAGCTTGACGGGTTGGTGAGCTGACCACGTGACACCAACCAAGAGATCGAGCCCGCGGATTTCAGAGCTTGATTCTCAAACAAGCTCAGAGCTCATCGCAACAGTTACATGCCCTAGACACGATGCCTGCGCCTACTTACATTATCTCGCGGGTGGCCGATCCCATCTTTGCCGTCGTGATCGGCGTGTCTGCTGCGGCTATGCGCATCAATCGCGAGGAAAAGGCTAAGGGGTACACCTTTCAGCAAACGATGGACAACGGACTGAGGTGATTTGACGGCGAGATTAGGCCTTTGACGTGCACTAATTATTTTGCTCCTAGACGCATCGGCCTATCCCGCAAGTCTGTCTAGTCTACTGTATCGCTGTATCTGTATGACATTGCCAGCGAGCTTCCGCAGTCTATGTACCTTTCGAACATGACCAAGATTGCCAGACACGTCTCGACCCCAACCATCCCTTCTCTGCCTGCCTGGGTTCATCCTGTCTGTATGTGAATGCAGCCTTTGGTACCTCATCTCGTGGTAGAGCTACTCGCGAGTTGCTCTACTGGTCAATCACCTGCCGAAAACCTCTTCCATAGAGAAGAGCACTGCAAACCGTCCTGTGCAGTCCAGCGATTTTCTGCTCTAGAAACCCTATGGTGTCGATCACCAGATTGGCCACCGCGGGGTCGATTTTTCAATATCATGATGTGCTCGGTCGCTCGGGAACTGTCGAGCTCCTCCCCCATCACTCATCTGGGGATGGCCCGTACTCCTTCTTCATGGCTTCGCGCACGATCTCGCCGCACAGCTTAGCTGTAGGGTTGACACTCACGGCCAAGCCCTTTGCGATCTGGCTTCCGAAGCGGCCGCCGTGCGCTAGATCATGTGACGCGGCCTGCTCAAACTGTACCCGCGTCCAGTGCGCCTCAACACGGCCATGGTCGATATCCAGAGAACGGTCTGATAGCAGCTTCGAGGTGCGGAGGTAAATGGCAGCGCGCTGCGTGTATGCCATGGACAGAGTGCGGGCAGCCTGGGGCGAAACCGGAGTGGTCGAGGTGGTGGGTATCAACAACGAAATGGACGCATCCAAATCCTGGAGCGTGCGGAGTGCCGCGGCTCTCCTCTCTGCAGCGTCGGGCTGTTCGATCAGAGGCAGTGGCACGACGGTGGTGATTTTAAACAGCATGGCATCTCCATACAGCCGCCTCATGACCTGTGCACGGTTGTTTCTGGCGCTGGCATAGTTGGGAGATTCTGCAACGAGAGCGTCCAAAGAGGCGAGACATTGCTTGTAGGCGGCAATGGCCACCTGATTTGCATCTTGCGCCTGTGAACCGCTGAATTGCGTCTCGATGGACTGGATGTTCTGGATGATGCTGCGTTCGCGGGCTACCAGCTGATCGTAGACGCTTGCGTCGGTGACATGAGGGTCGCGTGGAAGCGAGTCGTCGGTGGTGCAACCAGCTGCAGGGTTTGATTCAGGATCTTTAATCTTCTCGAGGACATTGATGTCCTTCGTGCTGAGCCTGTTCACAAACGCCATGGTGACCTCCTCGCAGGTCGGTCGCAGCGACTTTTGATTTTTTTTGAGAGGCTGACTACGAGACGACAGATGCGGTCGGATTGACTGCAACCTCGTTTCACCTTCAGCGTTATCAAGCAGAATGTCGTCAAGCTATGTGACGCAAGACACGACTGCAGCTTGCTTGTCCGTGACCCGTACCGGCCGGCTCCTACCTCAGCAACGGGAGAAGGCGGCGCCGAGTGACGAGACTCATTGACTGTGGAGATGACCAAGACGTCCCGGGCTCGTCCCTGCCCCACCAAGCGGCCACAATCGGCTTTCCTCGGCTGGCTGTGCCATCGACGGCGGGTGACGGCTTTGATTCCGCGCGGCTCTAACGGCGCGTTGGAGGGGCCGCGACGGTCGCGGCGTGCACGTCGAGGCGGATCTTGGACCGCGAGATGCCATGCGCGGACGCTTTCCGGGGGGTCCCATCCCGCCGTGACCCAATGATGGCAAACTGATTTGGTGTAGTTTCTCCAACGAGATCTGTGACCAACCCCTTCCTCGATGTTTATCAGGGGGAGGGGCCGGAGGGGAGAAATCATGTCATAAAGGGAACCGCGCTCCCAGCCGAAACGAGTCATCTGGCACGCTGCGCTAGTTTTCTTCATTCCTCCGACGGTAATCGTGTTTGTCTTCTCATCTTGGCCGACATAGAAGGCAACGGTTCACAGGCAACGGATTCGCAGGAGGAGCTGATATACCAAACAAAGCCGCATTGCTGGTCTCGACTCTCCCAACACTCATACACCTCTTTGGCAACGAACTACATCTCCACACATACACAATGGCCCCTTCGGCTATCTCGCCACGGCAACATCCAGCAGATGTGATTGCCCATTCTGCCTTGTCAGCTCCATCGTCGTCGTCGTCGGCGGCGCCGTCACCCGCAGGCAACTTCACCGGCTACGACCACGTAACGTGGTGGGTGGGCAACGCCAAGCAAGCAGCGGCCTACTACGTCAATCTCTTTGGCTTCAAGCACATTGCATATCGCGGCCTCGAGACGGGAAGCCGGTACTTTGCGTCGTATGTCGTCAGCAACAACAACGTGCGCTTCGTCTTTACATCGCCGCTGCGCTCGCCGCTGCATCTCCCCGCGGACGAGCCCATCACGCCCAAGGACAAGGCCCTCCTCGACGAAATGTACACGCACCTCATGACGCACGGCGACGCCGTCAAGGACGTGGCCTTTGAGGTGGACAACGTCGAGGGCGTCTACCACAAGGCCGTCGCGGGGGGTGCCGTCGCCGTGCAGCCGCCGGCACGGCTCGAGGACCCGGAGCACGGCAGCGTCACCACCGCCATCATCTGCACGTACGGCGACACGACGCACACGCTCATCAGCCGCGGGGACTACAGCGGCCCGTTCCTGCCGGGCTTCCGCCAGGGCAAGCAGTCGACGGCGTCGGTGGTGCTGCCCGACGTCAACCTCGCGCGCATCGACCACTGCGTCGGCAACCAGGACTGGAACGAGATGGTGTCGGCGTGCGCCTTTTACGAGCAGTGCCTGTCCTTCCACCGGTTCTGGTCCGTCGACGACAACGAGATCTGCACCGAGTTCAGCGCGCTGTCGTCCATCGTCATGGCCTCGCCCAACAACCTGGTCAAGATGCCCATCAACGAGCCGGCCGCCGGCAAGAAGAAGTCGCAGATCGAGGAGTACGTCATCTACAACTCGGGGCCCGGCGTGCAGCACATTGCCCTGCTCACGCCCAACATCATCGATGCCGTGTCGGCCCTGCGCGCACGCGGCGTCGAGTTCATCAACGTGCCCGCCTCCTACTACGACACCATCCGCCTGCGGCTCAAGACGGAGAAGCGCAACTGGGACCTCAAGGAGGACCTGGACACGATCCAGCGCCTCAACATCCTCATTGACTACGACGAGGGCGGCTATCTCCTGCAGCTGTTCACCAAGCCCCTCATGGACCGGCCGACCGTCTTTATCGAGATCATCCAGCGCAATGACTTTGAAGGCTTTGGTGCGGGTAATTTCAAGAGCTTGTTTGAAGCGATTGAGCGGGAGCAGGCCGAGCGCGGCAACCTGTAAGATGAAGTGCTCGTTTGCAGCCCGTAGAGGGGAGGGAAGGTATATCTCCCTCATCTCATGGGTGGGGGGATCTGGGGGGGTTTTGATATTGTGTGATGCTTAGCTGCATGGCGATTCATTTTCTAACCATCGCTGCCGCGCTTTTTTTTTTTTTTTTTTTTTTTTTTTTTTTTTTTTTTC
>AZGY01000005.1:958654-971156 GCA_001636675.1 Moelleriella libera RCEF 2490 | reverse complement strand
CCCCCCCTTTGATGCGCTCCAGTGTTTCCGCGAGCATCTGCGATTGGCTCCAGCGAGGTCATGTCCGGTCAATGCAGACAAAGCAAGGAAGAAGAAGAAGAAAAAAAAAGGGAAAAAAGATGAACGCAATCGTCAACTGCCCGCGGGGTAGAAGCCTGCAGCCTGAGGCTAGAAATCGCGGCACGGCAAGAGCCCAAGTCTTTGGTGGTGGTGATACATGCAATAATTTGTATTGTATTGTTGACGTCGGCCGGGCCTCCGCATGCAGAGTCAGTCTGTCTGTCCGTCGGTGTTGTCTCTGAGGTTTCCTGCAGAGGTCCTCCAATCAACCAGCGACCCTTGCATGAGGCAATTTGCAATACAGCGCATCACACACAAGACTGCCACGATATCGCGGCTTCCCGTTCCCGCACCAACGTACAGTGGTTGCTCCGAGGTTCCTGGTCCCTGCTCCAGGTGTCTTGTCTGTTGCACGATCTAGGAAGACGCCCCCATCGTTTCATCGTCGCCTTCCGATCACTACCGATCTATTGAATGCACACGTGCATGGCTGTCGATACACAGATAGCCACGTATGCGTCCAAGACTGTGTGCAGTCACAACTTGCACAGGAGCTCAGCACATCCC
The DNA here is from genome assembly GCA_001636675.1 of Moelleriella libera RCEF 2490. NCBI lineage: Eukaryota > Fungi > Ascomycota > Sordariomycetes > Hypocreales > Clavicipitaceae > Moelleriella > Moelleriella libera. The sequence continues at coordinate 970,529 of AZGY01000005.1, read as the reverse complement.
ACCTCAGCCGAGTGAATCGTGCGTGGCAGGCCCGCAAGCGGCAGCTCCCTTGTTGGCTCTGCAGACGGAGGCGTCGCCGACGTACATACATGCTGTAGCGCGCTCAGTTGCGCCAAACCCCGACCCCTGCCGACACGTACATATATAAAGTAGGCATTAGGCATAGGCTGCTGTCATGCCGTACGGGGTCAAAGGAAGCGAAACGGACTGGCTGAGCTGTCAAGCGTCGAATCAGATGAAAGTGATAGAAGACTCAGACAAAGCGCCCAACGGTGACGGGCTGGAATGCACCGACCGCCTACCCATGGCGTTTTTCCAATCGGTTAATACGAGACCAGCCGAAAAAAGGATGGCGGAATTCCTCGCACGGTCCTGTCCGTCAGCCGGTCCCCTCAGTCTATTTGAACAGAAGCCAGAAGAGGCAAGACAAACCCCTGTTCTGCTGGCCCCGCACTTCTCTACATAGCTATCACTACTTTATGAATCTTTGAAATTAAACACCATCACGCACGCGCGCAAAGGAAAAAAAATCGTCCCATTTCGTAGCGCACACGCACACGCCGCAGACAAAAATCACGGGCGCTTCGCACACGAATTCACGCAAAGAGATTGGGCCCCCCATCTCGGCCCCATTGCCGTTAATGGCAGCTGATCTGTGCCCCTCTTTCCCCCGTGCCCTTTTCCTGATCCTTCTCCCTCATACTCACATTTGGCCCGTGATGATCTGATGAGGCGACCAGAGTCCGTCGCTGTGGAGTCTGGTCGGGCCCAGGCAACAAGCGGTGTTGAGGCTATTCCCAGCCACGAGAAATCTGGGGTTCCGATTGATGAGCGGGAAGCCTGACGCCTTCGCCTGCGCCTTTTTCTTTGTGTGCACACGCCAGTGGTTCTTGTTCTGCGCCGCCGCCGCCGCCGCCGCCGCCAGGGAAGGGGGAGGCTTTCGTTCTCTCTCCTTCCTTCCTTTCTTGTCGATTTGTTTTCCACTACGCAGATTGGGCGGAGGAGTGGAATCGCATTCCAGTCACGGCAGTGCAAGCGAAGGCGCCGCATTGCACTGCGTGCATCTCGTAGCGCTAGTAGATAAGTCGCTTGTGCGCGTGCGTGTGTCTTTGCCTGTTGTGTTCCTCTTGGCGGTCCAATCCAGCCGTCGCCCGTGGAAAGAGTTTCAGCCACGCGATGCGCATGGCCCTGCGCCAAGCAGACGTCGGTAATATCACCGTACATCCATTCATGCTCTGCTCAAGCGTCAAGCGACGGGCGACATTGGTGGCTGACCAGCTGGCCAGCCATCAGAGTCAGGAGGGGAGGGAGACTTGGGGCGCTCCGTCTGATGGTGCGCAACATGCCAGCGCAGCAGCCCGCGTTTGATAGTTTGCAGGCGGCGGCGCTACTTTGGGGCTGCAGCTTGGGTCGGTTCATCGCATGGCTCTGTCATTGTGCGGCGGGCGCGGCGATCACACGGAGGGGCGTCTTCCCCCTCCCCAAAGTCTTTTGGGGCGCAACGGGCATCACATCAGTTTTGCAGGTCGCTAGCCCATTGCTGACGTGCATGCATGCCATGCAGTACGATCAGTGTTCTAGAGCCCGCGCCGAAAATCGTCCCTTTGCGCCAAGAATCACGTCGACGCCGAAGCGCCACGCGCAATCCATCTCACGACACCAAGCACGCATGAGCGAGGACGCTGGCTGCCGATGCGCCCGTGTCGTGGGTACTGTACGGTGCAGTGCAGCGGGTAGCCCGCGTGAACAGGCGCGTTTAGCAGGCCTTTCTTCTCCGGCCGTGTTCCCTGCCAACCGCCAACCCTACACCGCCGAACCTCCAGCAGCAGCAGCAGCAGCAGCAGCAGCAGCAGCAGCATCAACCATCGTCGTCATCATTCAACGGAGCAGCTGACTCTGTCTCGGCACGGGCGTGTGTCGTGACCGATCAGATGCACAGCCCAAGCCCAAGGAATTGCATCCATCAGCAGAGGCTGAAACGTGCCCTTATGCAGCGCCTCCTCGCTCCCGTCAGCCTTCTTCTTGGTCATTATTCGGCTGCTTCCACCCGCACCCGGCCATACCGGTTGCTCACGTCCCCCAGCCAGCCAATGGCGAGTGCGGCGCAGGCAGCCCATGGTAAGAAGGAGAATAGTAGAACGAGAACAACAAGGATGATTATGGTGATGTTACAAATTAAGGCAATGGCCGCGTCTCAAGTTTCGCGAAGTAGGGATTGGTTGACGTTATCGGAGGATGCGAATGCCTTGCTGTGCCGGAAACTCTTGACAAAAAAACCTGTTGTGTTGGAGGAGACTTTGGGGAGGGAAAGAGGAAAGAAAGCTGAGAGAGAAAACCATGCAGCACCTGGTGATGAACGACCGGGCTGCACACACAATCAACTGCTTGGCGTCCCTGTTGCTTGAATTGAGTGGTCGGGAGTGAGTGCCCCGTGGCGGTGATCGCCCGCGGTTTGTAGGAAAGTCTCTGGCGCATCTACCTACGGCTAGGCGCCATGAAGAATCCTCGGCTCAGGTTGCGTAGAGAGACAGCAGCGCCGAAACGGAGAGGCCGCCACATCCAATGACCCTCTGGGAGATGGCCGACCGAGTCGCAGACAAGCTTTGCCCGCTATCGAGAGAGGCGAGGTCTCGATCAAGAGATACTGGGATCAGGCGTGTCGAATGGGCAAATCCCAGCTAGTATCGGCAGCCGCATCTGCCTCTTCACGCAAGTCCGGGTTTGACTGAACGTTGTAGCGCAGAAACATTGACGGGTCTTTGGGGAAAATCATTCAGCTGTCCCGGACGTTTGTTTCCGCAGCGGAAAAGACGGACCTGGTTTTGTGCTGTTTTTCGAGCCCCCAAACAACTTTTGTCACCTCTGCTCCCACTGAAATTTTCTGCCACCACATTGGCTTCGCGCTCGTGCTCGTGCTTGCTTCTGCGTCCGTGCTTGGTCGGCTCTTGTCATGACATTCATCAAGAACAATGTCTTGTTCTTCGAGAGGTGCACTCAGAGTCAGATGCCTCCGTGCTCACCAAGGCTGGACCGAGCAGAAGCTACCATGAGTTTTTCCCTGGACAGTTTCCTTCTTCTGTCAGACATGGTTTGACTTGTTCAAGAGAGCTAGATCGAGAGAGGGCTTGGACTTTTCACGGTTCTTGCTGCCCTTTCCACCGACCCGTGTCCCTTTCTCACGCTTGCAAGGGTTTGAATCGCCCCGCGGTAGGCAGTCAACAGCATCACTTCGGCTCCTTTGGTCAGGTAATGACTCCCAGTCTGCCGACTATTGATCTCGAACTGGATGTTCTGCGGAGATGGTGATGCACGATGACTACCTGGGCCCAAGGGCGTTCATGAACGCCTGGCTAGTAGACTCTGATGTTCAGTGGGAAAACAACAGGACCCTGCGGCTTGACAAGTCTCCGACGCCGAGGAAGACAACAGTTCGCCTCGGCCGACACATCTTTCCACGGCAAATAGGGAAAGTCCCATCTACGCTTTGAGACGGCTCGATTATTCGAGGTATATTTTGGGAGTAAATTTGTTGGAGTCACAACGCGGGGTTGCGGCTCAGCGGACCTGCTATCATTCGCGAATGCTGGTGGTTGAAAACAGCGACTCCACCCCTCCTCGGTTGACTTTTCTGCGGACGCTCTCGTGACGCTGATGATGTTTGGTGACGCCCCGCAAATATCACGAGAGGGGACGTTGCACCACTTACCCGCAGAGCCATTGCTATTACGAGTCGAGGACAACGGAGAGTCGATGTGGCTTGTATGTAAAACTGAGCCACGTGCAGCGGGCGCAGCTCCCCAGTCAGACACTGGCCACAACGGTCAAAATACGTGTCAGTGAGCAAAATTAACATACATGTTCTCTCGGAGCCCAGAGGGATACGCCTGCCGTGGAATTCCAAGTCGTCGATACAGTGTCGATTCCTCAGGTGTCCATAATCTCCTTCCCCTCAGACCACGATGTCGGCCTGCCTTGGTCCTGTGCCGACCCGTGACTCGTTGGACATGAGCAGCACGCAATGACCCTGCATTGTGGGCAGCGCGCCATGAGTAGAAGGCTAGTCTTCTTCTCAAGATCTGGCAGAATTGCTCGGGGAGGGACGAAGCTTTTCGAAAACATACGGGCCATGGATATTTGCCTCCGGCGGCCCTACCGGGGGTCGCCTGCGGCGGGCCGGCCTCGCTCCGCTTGAAGTGCTCGCGGCCAGAACGGCACGGTCCTTGGGGGATGTATTGCCACGGCCGTTTCGGTTCGGGCGCGAGTGTACCATGGTGCCATGGCCAAGAACGTCGCCAGTGCGAAACGCCTGCCGATTTGGTCTTCATCGAGGCCAAGCGTTGCCTCGAAGGGATGAGTACCACCACCGGCGCGCCGAGTCATGTACTTTGTGGCAAGGGGCGAACGTTCGCACAGCCATGGTCACCAGGCAATCGACGTACCGGGGGTGCAGTCAGCGAGAGCCATGTTCCCCCGGCAAGGACACCAGCTGCAGTCGTCATGCCGTTCCTGGCAGATCAGGATCTCCGAGAGCCTGTTCTCCGATCCGCATAGATAGCCGGACGTGCGCCAAGTGCTGACTTCAACCGCTGACACGGTTGTCCACGGCCCAGCCCGCTTGGCAAGTATCGCATCACGCCTTCTCATTCGCACTTTCACAGACTCTTGCGGACCATCTTGTCTCGCATACCCGACATGAGGCACCGATACTGACTGAATGTACATTCGTCGCCAGATTCGCCTCCGATGAGGTCCAAGTATCAAAGCTCAGTTGTGCGGGCAAAATCCTTACCATTGCTAGTAGAGGTATACTTGTACATGGGTAGTACCGAGAGCAGCCCCCAATCTAGGCGGTTCTTTGGCGATTGAATTGAGTGTTTTGACTGAAAGGGGCAGGGAAGGAGAGGGGAAGAGAGAGAGAGAGAGAGGCCATGCCTGGAAACAACTTCCCGTTTCTCCCACGCGTTGCAAAATAAATCTGCCCAGACGGACTCGACGTGACGGTGTAATGTGATTGGCCGCGCGGGACGAATTGGGAACAGCCCCCTCCAGGTGGGGACGGGGCGGCCCGCAGTTTGGACAAGTGCACACACACACACATACATTACATGGGCGGTGGTGATTGGTGCCAAAAGCCAGGTCACAGTGATTGAGTTTTTTTGTTGACAATGGTACGTCGACCTGTACTCAATAGGCACCAAGCCTGCAAGCAACGAAGGGTATTGAATGAAAAGAAGGAGCGGAAGCGGTGCGCACAGATCGCGGACGCGGGCCGTGGTCATGGTTGCGATTGCACGCACCAGCTGCCGCCCGACGACAGCGAGGACACGTCGGTGAGGTGACGCTCACCACGTGCGCACAAGCCTGCGTACTGCGGTCCGGCAGTCGGGCCAAGACGGGGGGAGTCTTTCCACGGCGCTTCATCCGCATACTTGGTGTCAAGACACATTAAATGCAGACAGGGGTCCCCTTTTTAGTTCACACGCTGACATGGGATCCCCCCAACTCAGTGGAATCAAGCCACTGCCTACTGGTCTCCCTCTCTTGTGGTTGCCTCTGCTCAAACACAACAGCATCGTCAAGGCGCGGCGGGTGGAGCGCGGCGCTGCGGCAGGCAGCGGCAACAACAACGGCCTGCATGGGCGCTGAAGAGCCGGTCCGACTCGAGTCCGCCGTGCCCCAAGCAGCGGCGGGCCTGGTGCCTGAGCGTCCCACGGCCACAGGGCCGACTGTCCCCACGCGTCTCTCCGGCGGCCCTGCCGGGGGCTGGCCTCGCAAGCTCGTGGGGGGAGGGGGGGGTTTAACTGCTCGGCGGCAGCGGCAGAGCAGGCACATCGGGGCGGCACGGCAGCACACGAGCGGTCAATTGAAGAAAAATTAAAAAAAAAAAAGAAAAACAGAAATTAAAAAAAAAAAAGAAAAACAGCAACAGTTCTTGACGGGAGCGATTCTGTGTCTCGAGCGCAGCGAGGCCGGCCCGCCGCAGGCGACCCCCGGTAGGGACCTCCCCGCGGCGGCGCACCCACTCCGATTCCAGACCAATGTAAGTAAAGTATGTATGTATGCGCATTTCTGCCCCTCGCAGTCTATCTACTGGGCACCCGTACCGACCATGGCTCTACCTAGCCGAGAATAATCTCCTGCCACTCGTCGTGGGAGTGCGCAAAGGCGCCGCGAAACACCTTGCCGAGCGCGACGCGCCGGTGCAGCCCCTCGGCCGGGTGGTGCTCGACGAGCAGCACAAAGTACACGTCCCACTCGGACTGGCACCGCTCCTTGGGCACGTAGTACGTCCAGTCCGGCAGCTCGGCGGCCGTGAAGCCCTTGGCCTCTGAGATGGCGACAAACGTGAATCTCGTCTCGTGCTGGCGCTGGTGGTGCGCGAGCCAGTCCGCCGCGACCACAATCGAGCCGCACTTGTCGCCGCTGTCGTCCACGATGTGGCAGCGCTTGGCAGAGTGCCCGTCGGGGTGGCCGCGCTGCCGCCGCGTGCTCTCCTCGGCTGATGCTGTCGCCTCGACTAGGTGAAACGACTTCGTCCACGTGTGGAACTGGAGCATGGGCAGATCCGAGTCTGTCTGGGGGCTGCTGCTGCCGCCGCCGCCGTCGTGGTGGTCTGCCTCGGCAGCAGCAGCAGCAGACTCCACAGACACGCAGTACGGGTGTTCCGGAAGTGTCAGCCTGAATGGTCGGCCGATGCACAGACGGCGCTTGCGTCTCATGGCAGCCGAGTTCAGCGGCCGGCCGTATGCGTCAAAGGACCCAGCGGTCTGGGTGGTCCGCGGGGGGCCCGGCCGGCCTGGGTGGTGCGGCGTGTCGATGACGTTGTGGTGAGCGAGGCGTGTCTGGCAAAACCCCCCGGTCGCGGCCGGTCGGTTGCTGTCTGGCTCCGCGTCGCTGCTGGAGTCGCTGCTGGAGTCGCTGTCGCTGGAGTTCCAGGTGACGTCGCTGTCGGTGCTGCTCGCATCTGCTGGGCTGTCGCCGGAGCCGCTGCCGAACACTGGACCGGAAAAGTCAACCAGTCTGGAGCGGTGACGGTGTTTTTTCTTGAGCTTCAACCAGCCATCCTCAGACGCCCCGTCGTGGACCTGGCTCGGCGGTGGGATCGTGGTGGCGCTCGGCGCAGCTTGTCCGCGACCTGACAGTGGTACGAGGGCACCTGGCGTGCTATTCGGAGTTCCAGAGCGCGGGTGCTGCCACCCGGGCGGAGGGGAAGCAGGGGAACACGGCTGCCATCCCGGGGGAGGCAGGATACCGCCTGGTGGTGGTGCAGATGGTGGACCGCGGGCCAGGAGCCAGCCCGGCGGAGGGGCGATTGGCACCACTTGCTGAGGAAATCGTCCGCCGCCTGGCGGCCGAACGCAAGTCGGCCGAGCCGTGACTGCCCCCGGTGCAGGGGGCCACGGGAGACCCGGACGGGGTGGTCCTGCCGGCCGAACAAGAGGAGAAGCAGCTCCGGGGCCCGTCATCGCAGGCCGGCGGCCGTAACCTCTCCATTTCTCGTGCGTGCTTCTGTCTCTGCCCGCATGACCCGGGCCGAGGAGACGACGCAGCGATCCCGAGCGGTCTCGGATGTGCCAGTCAATCCAAGTGTGCTCCGAGAGCCATTCGTGCACGTCGGAGAAACAGCAGTCGAGTGTCTGACGGTTGTACTCGACGGCGTCGCTCTGCCACCCGCACCAGGACCAACTGGGCAGCTTCAAGCCATCATATCTGGCGTCTCCGGACCTCGACTTTTCGAGCCTGGACGACCCGCCGACTGGCTGCCATAGGAGAGCAAAGTCGAAGTGGGAGACCGGCAGTCCGAAGCTGAAAGGCGCTCCCATGATGGCCCCCATGAACTGACACATGCCGCCGAAAGCCGCGAGACGAGCAAAGGGCTCGTACAGGGAGCGTCGGCTGTACAGGCCCACAGAGTTGGCAAAGACCCAGGCTGCCTTGGTCCAGACGTCCTTGTACAGGTTCGCGGGGGCGAGCGAATCGCCAATCGTCCGTCTGGCGTCGAGCGATTCTTCAAACACATCTTCTGACCAGTTGGCGGTGCGACACTGTAAATAGACTTGGCCGCCCGCGAAGACGAGGCATCGTTTTGAGAGGAAACGCTCTTGGAACGTCCACGCGCAGCCGCCCCATGCGGACGCGCCGATGCTGGCCTCGGGGAGAACATGCAGCATCAGATGAAGGCCCGGGGCACATTCTTCGATGTGCTGCTTTGTCTGGCGGTCCCGATCGAGGGCGACCAGACCCTCGCTGGCGTCTACACCGTCCGCAGCGCATACTGTCAGGATGGCGTTGCCGTATATAGAGTGCATTGACTGTGTGCTCAGGTTCCAGGACTGCTTACTGTCCTGCACGACACACACGGTATCGATCCAGATGTACTTGATGCCCATTCTGCGGACGAGCTGCACGCTCTGCCGGAGAGCCTTGGGAAGACCGTTGATGACCTCGGTGAGCCCGCCCGGCTTGCGTCTGTCCTGGACGTTTGCGATGGTGGTTGCGTACGATGGAGAGTCGGCCCGCACATAGCTCACTGCGGCATACCATTCATCCATGTCTTCCAGGTCGGTGACGAAGGGAACCAGTTGGTTTTCATCAATGTCAATGATGCCGGAAAAAGGCTGTCGCAGTGTCTTGGGGAGACCGTCATCTGTTCCTGGTCCTCTGCACCAGCGTCTGTGATTCTGCTCGCACAACTCCAAGAGCGAATTGATGTAGCTCGCCGTGACTGGCTCGGAATGGATGCGTCTTCCGAGGAACTCAACGTTGTTTCGCAGAATGCTCTCGTGGTCACATTCCGGCTTGTCGTACCTTGGCGACGCATCCAACAACAGGCTCGGCCCACGTCGCACTTTTCGGGAGTCTGTCTCTACGCAGAAGAGCCTGAGCCGCCGAGTGCATCTCTCGTCAATGGGCCTACCTGGCATGAACCGAGCACGGCGTCCGTCAAGTTCCCAGAGCAGGAAGCACGTCGAGTCTTCCTGGTCCGACAGGACCGAGCCCCGGACAGCTTGGCACAGCAGGGCGCACAACGGGCAATCTGACTGGGGGGTTCTGAGGCCACGAATCGTTCCCAGCTCGAACCGCTCGTTCTGTAGTCGCAGTGACTCGGCCGAGTGGCTCTTCTCCTCCGCATGGTTCCCAGGCCGTGTCTTGGGTAAAACGAATCTTTCGACCCGCAAATCCAGACGAATGCACCGGTCACACAACGGCCTCGACATGATGGTATGGAGGGCGCAGCAGACGAAAATTGTCTTTGACAAGGCTCTGCAGTAGAACGAGATGGGCAGGCCCGGGGAATTTGCGTGGGAGCGAGGGGGCCAGATGAAGGAGAAGGAGATGGGACAGCGAGATTTGTGCGGTCGACAGCCCATATTTTATAAGCTCATCCCGCCCTTTGAGCCGCACTGTCGCATCTCATCCGAAGAGAAGGGCCGAACTTTCTGAATGCGGCTGTAGACGGAGGCGGGGAAATCCCACAATCAGAAGCGCTGGACGGACAATGGTGTGCTCTGCCGAGCATCCGATGCGACACCTTACTGATGGGTTGCATGACGTGTCAGTTGCCTCGAGATATCAGCTGCATGTCTGGGCATGCTTCCCAACAATTACGACGGGATGTAGCATCAGTACAGCCGTCGTGGTGAGGATTAGAGGCTCAACAAGGCCGAAGACACCTCGCAAGGGCCGATCGTGGCGTTCGTGAACCTGCAAGACATCAGGAGATCGAGAGTGATGAGGCGGGTTCTGCGTTGTGTGTGGTCCAACGCATCAGGCATTCCTGCAGGACGATAATCGAACTCGAATGTTGTCACACCATCGGGTGATTTTTACTCCTGGCCTCGCATGAGCCCAGCCATGACTATCGAGGAGATGAGCCGCCTCATTCTCGTGAGCCAAGCCTCCGCCCTGCAGAGCCTTTTGGTGCCGCAGACAGTTGCGTCGTTCGTGACTTGATGTAGACACACGAGCTCGTCTTCTGGCTCTGTCCCCGTCCCTGCCCAGCGGCTGATCGCTGACGGACGAATCTACAATGCCATCTCGTTTCCTCTTCCCTCGCTCGAGGCGCGTCCTCCTGCAGCTGTCTGCACCGCTGCGTCCGGCGTGACTCTGGACAGCAATGGGCGCAGTCGGTGTAGCATGAACCCGCCTCCTGCCTGAACAAGCCGGTGCAGACTGCTGGGAAGAAGAGGCGGCCGCGAGGTCTTTCGGAGCGACGCTTATATCCCCTCACGAAAAGACCGTGTCTGCCTGCAGCTGATTCCACTGCCGTGCGTGTGAGCAGCTGCGTGGAAGCTGCTCATTGGCCACCGTTCAAGATTCTGGCTGGCGGAGAAAAACCAGGCTGCCGTCTGCGATAGAGAATGTGTGAGTCATTGCGGACGCAGCAAGTCTCGGGGGACTGCGTCAAAGTGCACAAGGTGGAATGCCTGTCTACGTGAACGCCGTTCAGCCAGGTTCGTCGATGTGACGTCTGCCATGTCATGGTTCCGTACATCTGAGCGAGCCTGGGTGGTGTTTTGGCCGTCAGGCAGCGCCACACTATGTGAAAGGCTTGCCAGAACCGATGAAGCACCGCCCGTATCGTCAGCTGGAGGCTCGTTGATGCAAGCCGCCGACACGGTTTCCAGATGGTGGTACTGGGCGGGTGAGGCTCAAGTCAACCTGGCCCGTGTCTCAGAGGCTTCCCCGGTGCGTGTCGCCTGGCTCCGCTGCCGTGCATGCCGTGCATCCAGGCCAAATGGTGGCCTGGGAGCTGCCAAGCTCCTCACTGGAAGGGGAGCTCAAGTGCCAACCACCTCGAACCCCCTTGATAATAAGCTATAACAAAAAAATTGGAGCGGTCGATTCCGACGGTGTGCTGGCGCAATGGTAGCGCGTAGTCCTCCTAAGACTAAGGCTTAGGGTTCGAGTCCCTAGTACATCGTAGCAGGCTCTCTACCCGAAAGATAGTTCCGCGTTGTTGGAGTAATCGAGAATATGTCATTTTTTTGGGGTTGAAATAGATCAAGTCAGGCCGTGCATGCATGCCAGGTACTAGACACCAGATAGTGGACAAATGCACCGAAACGCACCTGTGTTCCTGTGGGATTGTGTCACCACCTGGGACTCAATTCTTGGATGCGCGTCGCGCAAAAAATACGTCGCAATGTGCTCAATACTTTACCAATCTGGACAGGCGGTGATGGATGCTGTGAATCGAGGCATCATGTCGTGTCATCGCAGAGGAATTGATTCTTTCTTCTTCTTTCTCCCAAGGTGCATGCATAAACTACCTGCTGCTCACTGGCTGACCTGACAGTGGCAAAGAAATGAAGATTGTCCTACGTACGAGGGCAGCCGGCAGACTGACTGTGTTTGCCAGAATCCTGCCAGCAGCGACGTGCGACCTGGCCACGAGACGCATGTTCCTACGAGGGCAGCAACATTGCCGGCAGACTGACTGTGTTTGCCAGGATCCTGCCAGCAGCGAACGTGCGACCTGGCCACGAGGCGCATGTTCCTCTCTTCCAAATCAACTCACCAGCCCGGCCGCTTTTCTCTCTCGCCAATGCCCGCAACAACGGGATGCCGAGCCGACGAGCCTGTCAGCAGTCTTTCGACATGACGGCCCTCAGACTCCTGACCACCGTCGCGTAGGCCATCTCCGTCTTCTCCTTGTCGTGCAAATCGGGCTTGACGGTCTTGTCGAAGCCATGCGCGGCCCCCTGCACCATCACCGTCTGGACATTACCACCACCGCCGCCGCCGCCACGAGCCTCCCGCAGCCTCCTCCCCAGCGCCTCAGCCTCCGGGGCCAGGACGTCGCCCGAGCACACGACCAGCAGCACCTGCGCGGGGAAACCCGCCGCCGGTGCAAACGCCGGCGACGCCCTCG
>AZGY01000005.1:940973-958570 GCA_001636675.1 Moelleriella libera RCEF 2490 | reverse complement strand
GCGAGGTTGCCGCCGGAGCTGAAGCCCGAGACGGCGACGCGGTCGGCGGCGAAGACGCGCGGACGGCCCGCGACCCAGCGCATCACGTCCTCGGCGTCCTCGACCGCGCTGGGATACGGGTGCTCGGGGCCCTTGCGGTGGTCGGCGTCGAGGACGAGCACGCGCACGTCGCGCGCAATCCTCTCGCAGAAGGCGTGGTCCATGCCCAGGTTGGACATGACGTAGCCGCCGCCGTGCCAGTTGATGACGACGCCGCGGGGCTCGTTCAACGTATTGTCCTTGGTGGTGGTGTTGATGGTGATGTCGTTGTTGTCGTTGTAATCCGGCGGGTAGTAGAGCCAGGCCTTGATGAAGCGGCGGTGCTGCCGCGACGGGATGCGCACCGCCGTGCGCCGGCACTCGGCAGAGGGCTTGAGGTGCCGCCGCGTGCCCATGTAGTTGAGTATGCGGATCAGGGTGACGACCAGCTTGAGCTTTGCGTACTGCCAGAACCCGTGAGGCGCCATGGCTCGGGTCTACCTTGCGTGTACTTCTGGTAGATGGGTAGATATCGCCTGGTGCGCGGAAGAAACGAGCATCTCAAATGATTTGGCCACGGCTATTTGCGACCGAATGACGATTTCCTCCAGCGGCTTCAGCCGTGCTTGTGGGCGAGCGAGAGGGAGAGAGAGGAGATGGCGAGCAATAAATATGTCGCCGCGATTGTGCTCTGCTTCATCGCTCGCCGGGATGAGAGGCCAGTATGAGCGCCGCCGAGTGAGTCACCCGCCGAAAGCGTTAGTATCTGCGCTATCCCCTCAGCTCGCGACACGACGCTCATCCAAGTCGCGAGCGAGCGGAGAGTTCAAATGGTCTAGCGGTACCATGAGTGATCTTCATGCATTGCCCTGAAAGGCTCCCGGAGCATGGCCTGGTCTGGGTTTGTGATGAAGGGCCGCCTACTCGACGTGGAAGCCCCACCACTGGGAATGGAGGCATAACCCGGGGCGCTAGGCACGCAGCTTCCTGGCCCTGCGTCCTCTCCTTTTACTTCTTGTGTTTTTTTTCTTCTGGTTGGCTTCTTCGCGACCAAGCCGCATCCAAGAGTCAGGAGAATTCCGAGATGATCCTCACAGCGCGACAGACGTCATCTAGTGAGCCGGTCCTGGGCCCAACGCGTCGTCTGGCTTCAACGGCTCCGGTAGGTCATCCAAGCAAGGGTGACGGACCGGCTTTGTCAAGACTAGAGATGGATCAGAGACGCGGATGGCAAGTCCTGCAGCCGTATTTGCACAACGTCGCTGCCGACCTTGAGGGCAGTGCGGTACCACCACCCGCGAATATCACTTGCACCGTCGAGATGTGGGCAGCGTGCCGGGTATCGACTAGTAATAATACCGAGGACTCTCGTCCAATACGCTATGACACGGTGCCGTACGCGATGCGCCGGCAGAATGATCCATACACCCCTCCCCAAAATCGGGGGACATGTCTCGCTATCGTGCAAATACCTTGACCACCCCATCTCCGCCACCGCTCACCACCCACCGTCCGTCCCGGCTCCAGACGCACGAGCAGACACCTTCCCCGCGCATCACCCGGTGACTGGTGATCTCCTGCGTGCACGACCTCTTCTCCAGACTCCAGAATCGCAGCGACGCGTCGTGACCGGCGCTCACGAGCTCGCGGCCGTCGGGGCTGAGGGAAAGACTGGAAATGGCATCCGGATGCGCGAGCATGTTGTATGTGCATTGGCCTGGCAGCTCCAAAGTCAGCAGAGGGTACACGACACGCACCTCCTCCATCCCCGTCGCCCTGGCACAGCCACCTACCGCTGTTGGCATCGAAGAACTTGACATAGCAGTCTTCGTGCCCTGAGATGATGGTTCCCTCGACGCCCGATCCGGCCATCGATCGCCCACCGCCCGTCGGACCACTGCCGGCCGTGTTCTCGTCCTCGTCGCCCAGGCCGCTGCTGCCGCCGTGATGTTGGCTGCTCTGGTCGAGACCATGCGTCGTCGCGACCACGGCATTGACACCCGTCCTGGTCGAGCCGTCGTACGTTTCCAGGCTGTCCATCGCCCCGACCTGCTCCCCAGACTTGGTGTCATACACGATCACGGCCGCGTCCGAGTAGGAGACGACAAACGTCTCGCCAGAGGGGCCGAGCGGTGTGATGCTCGTCGGGCTGGCCTTGGACCCGTCTGCTCTCGGGATGATGTGCACCAGCGTGTGGTGGAAGGGGGAGTTGGTGGCGACGCTGGCCTGTGGCGTGTTGGAAAAGCCACTGCCGGAGCTCATCGAGTTGCCGCGCACCCTGCCGCCGCGGCCCGTCATGCCGCGGTTCGACCCCGGCTGCGGCGAGCTGAGCTGCGGCGGCGCGCTGACGGACCAGACACGGACGGTCCCATCTGCCGCGCCGGACACGACCAGGATGCGGTCTGAGCTGCCGTACGGGCTCGTCGTACCAAACACAGTGCCGAGTGTCGTCGGCAGCACGCACAAGGCCCACACGGCGTCTGTGTGACCCTCGAGTGTGGCCTTGGGATCGACTCGCCCACGTTCCCAAACCCGGATCGTGGCATCCTGACCACCGGAAAAGATCCAGCCGTCACCGAGTGCACGACCGCCCGTCGCGAAGTTTGGAGCTGGCGACCATGACGTCAGACTCAGCACAGAGCCCGAGTGGCCCCGGTGGGTGAAGTTGGCAATGACGTCCAGGTCGGATGCAGGGCCGCCGAGGGAGCCGTTGTGACCGTCGAGGCGTGGGATGTGAAATCTTTTGATCATGCCGTCATCTCCCGCTGTGCAAATCTCAGGCTCCCCGGGGCTACCGCCGCCCGAGAAAATCACCGTGCGGACCGTATCCAGGTGGCCTCTCAGTCCGAATCTCAGCTTGAAGTTGCTGTAGTCTGAATGTTGAGATGCGTTGAGCGATAGGTCGTGCTCGCTGTTCCGCCTTCTCGAGAGCGAGCTTCGTCGTCGATGACCAGTGCTCGGCAGACGATTCGGGGATCTGGGAAGGTAGTCGGCATTGGGGAACGCGTCCGTGTCGGGCCGATCGGTGACGGCAGCTTGGGACATTTGCTGGGTGGCGGCAGCGCCTGGTTCGGGAAATGCGCCGTCGGAGAAATCCCAGCCGTCAGGGTCTGAGGAGTTGGCCATGGCTTTATCTCTCGCCTCTGCGGAATCTTGGAGGCCGCCCAGCGCCTCGGCCGCATGGCTCGGGCTCGGCACGTTGTCGTCGATGGGCCTAGTGGTCACGGCCGACCAGTCGTTCGGCGCACCGTACATGCCTTGATGGCTGTCACCGGCGGACCGAACCATGGGCTGTGGCTGGAAATCGACCTGCCGTGGCACGTAGTTGGACGATGGCTGCTGCATCTGGGGCGCGATACCCTGAGGCGGCTGCTGCTGCCGTTGGTTCATGGCATTGAAGTCTTGCACGTGGTTGGCTCCGGGGCGCTGCATGTGAAACTGTCTTTCCAGGTGCTGAGGAGGGGGCATTCCATATGCTTCGACCTCGCGCAGATCCTCAATCATCGGCAGGGGCGGTGAGTCGCGGGGTGGGTGAGGGTTTGCGGGAGTGATCATCAGGTACATGAACTCGGCCTGGCACTGGTCAAGGAACGTCTTGAGCTCGTTTCGCTGCGTATCATCGTCGGGCTTCTCGAGCGCGATGCCGTCCACGCCGGGAATGTTGTACTTGCTAGACGTAGCTGCTGCTGCCGCCAAAATTGTAGTCAGTCGGCGGCCGCCAATTCAGATGCCGTCCCGTGCCAACTCACATCGAAGCTTTTCCTGGATCTTGGTCGCGCGATCGCTCTTAGCCGCCTCCCTGCTCTCCTTGGCCGAAGGACCTTTGAGCTGGTCTGCTTGCGCTTTCACCTTTCTCTCCAGAATGCTGACGTATTTCTTGAGGGCTTTCTGAGTTGCATCGGCCCTCCGTGCCTGTCCTTCCAAATGGGCGATTCTTCCACGCATTTCCTGCTTCTCGATCTCCCACGCGTTTCTTTCCCGCTCGTGTCGGTGCCATTCTGTCTGCAAGAAGCGCATTACACCTTGCAGGGTGTACTCGGTTGCTTGAGGCTGGTTCGGCCCGTTGGGATGCATGCCCATGCCCATCTCCATCCCGCCCACGCCGTTGCCAACGTTGGGGCCCATCATGGCGCGCCTGGTCGACACGGCGGGCTCATCGAGAGCCCAACGCCAGACGAGTGAGTGGGCTTTGGGGACCCGGGCCGGGTCAAGAGCCTTGAGACGAGAGCCGAATGTGTTGCTCGCGAGCAGCAGCTTCTGCTAGGAGGGGCGGGCCAGAAGGACAAGTCGTCGTTTCTCCGGGCTGGGCGTTAGATGGGAATCTGGACCAATTCTGCTGGTCGTCGGTTTTGCCAGCACACTAGTTGACCTCCCCCGGAGCTTTGCAGGCGTGTGTGCGTGTGGGTGCGAGTGTGCGGCTGCCGCTGTGCCTTGCTGGCGTTTCGTCCCTTTCCGACCAATCAACGGACTCGAGACCGCGCGAGGCCACAAGGCATCAACACCCGTTGCCTTGACGCCCCTGAGCCACGCACATCGCTACTGACCGGCTGTTGGTAGATGAGGCTCCTCCTGTTCACGATTTTGCTGCATGGCCTCCAACGACCTGCCCAAATTATATCGCTTCCCCAGCGATCGTCACGATTTGGAATCCCCTGTATAAGTCACCAATAGCGTAAGGTACCCGAGCCATCAATTTTGTTTGCAAGGGCCACTCGTAGACAGGGATGCAAGGTTGGCGCGTGGCACAGCTGCCGCCGTCCATTTGCGTGACGGAGCACTCCGAAACGCTCGATATCAATTTTTTGATGGAGTGTGCAAATGGAAATCGGAAATCCAAGATGATCAACAGCATTCGCCATGATGCGGCCCAGCGCATCCTTTACCTGCAGCAGCAGCGGCATCCATCACTCGACCGATCGTGCCGCAGGTGCAGGGTGCGGCTTCTGATATCTACGCCGATCGGCTGCGGCATGGCTGACAAGGGACTCGGGCTTCGAACTCTCGAAAAGAGGCACAGAAGAGCTGCAGATCTTTAGATGACGGATAATCGTCTCCGCCTCCGGAGGCGAGGCATGCCACGTTTCGCGGCAACCAGACTCATGACGCAACGAAAGATTCGAGGTCCGGGGCCCACATTGCACGCCAAGCATGCGGCCTGCCTGACACACTGCGCTCCCACATTCACGCATCGAGTACATTATTCATCTCGACTCGTCAGCTGTGAAATCCTTCTTGAAAAGGCCGCCGATGTGTGCGTGCCAAGCTCATCTCAGGTACAGACAGAAGCCTCTCCTGGAATACAAGCCTTTTCTTCCCGTCGACAGTGCCATTAATCTTCTAATTTTTTTATTTTTGACTTTTGGAGGCTGCACTATTAACGCCCCATCAGCCGTGAAAGCGAGGCTTCCTTTTCTTTTCTCTTCTTTCTTCGTGTTTTGGACTGTCGGCTCGCCTCTATTCTCCATGAACCGTTGAAGGTGGCCAAGGGCGGCTATCTCCTCTCGCGAAGCGTAGTGTGCACCATGGATTCCGATACGATTCCAGATTGCCACAATGTCGGTGACCGCCAGAAGGCTTCGGATGAGGATATGAATGCAGCAGCCCATGAAGACAGGCCAGGCTCTGCGCATGGCGACGAACAGACGGGGAAAGCGCTGATGACCGAAGAAGATGCACTGAAAACGTTGTCCGGCACGGTCCGGGATCAAAATGATGTAGAGCGCGACGTCGCCATGCTGGCAAGCGCAACGCTGAGAGAGGCCGAAGATAAAAAGGACCAGAACAGGATCGCCAAACTAGACGCTACGAGGCAGAGGCTACAGTCACAGCTAGAAAAGGAACAAAGACGTCTCGAGCGTGTTGCCGGCAATCCGTATCAATCTCGGAACGTCCAGAAAGAGGTCGCAAAACTCGAGGACGAAATTGGGCACATCTCAAAGGACATTGCTGACTTTCAGGCGCGAATCGACAAGCGCAACCAAGAGGAGGCGGGGGAGAGCAGCGCCCAAGCAAAATCGAAGAGGCTGCCTGGGGAGAGTCATCGAGAGTACCTTATTCGGACTGGCAAGATTACACCCTTTGCAAAGGTTGGTGGACCCCGACCTGGAGGCATACAGGGACAGCTGGCCGACACAATCCTGGAAGCCGAAGAAGAGGCCGCAGCAGACCAACTCGATGACGGAAACACCGGCGGCCCGATATCTCATCAGTCGCTGCGCAGGCCGGGATTCTTCGACGAGGACGAGAGTCAATCCAGGCAGGCAGAACCCTCTGTTGCCAATGAATTTTCACTGCGACCTCGTAAGAAACGGAAAACTGGACGAGAGCGTAGTCCGTCAGCCGAATTCGATCCAGGGCTGTCGTCTGGGAACGAATCTGCGGACTCTATCGGGGTGTGGCAACAAGGCAATGAAGACGATTTGATCCGCCAGCAGCGCCGGAAAGCCAACAGTGGACTCAGGGAGCAGGATGGCATCGATCTGAGCAAATTGGACGATGGAAACGAGGCCCTCTACAGGAAAAGACTCAAAGACTGGGTTTTGAGACGGAGCCGGGCCAGGAACGCGAGGAGACAGGCCTCCGGAATCGATCAGACTCTGTCGGAGAGCGACCAAGATGGGCACGAATGGCTCAAGCCATCTCCCGACTACGACGATCACTACATAGACGACGATCTCAGGCTTCCCGGTGACATACATCCATCGCTCTTTGGATATCAAAAGACCGGCGTGCAATGGCTTGCCGAGCTGTATAAGCAGGGCGTCGGAGGCATCGTCGGTGACGAGATGGGGCTGGGGAAAACCGTGCAGCTCATTGCCTTCATAGCAGCATTGCACCACAGCTCCAAGCTGATGCGGCCAGTGATCGTCGTCGCCCCGGCGACTCTGCTGCGGCAGTGGGTGAGCGAGTTCCATCGATGGTGGCCGCCTCTTAGAGTGTCCATCCTGCACTCGTCTGGCAGCGGCATGATGAATCCCGAGCAGGAGGACGACTATGATCTCGACCACTACCAGCCGGTGGCAAAAAGGTCGCTCAGCGCCGCGAGAAGGATTGTGAAAGGTGTCGTCGAGAAGGGTCACGTTCTCGTCACCACCTATACTGGACTACAAACGTATGCAGATGAGCTGTTGCCGGTCCACTGGGACTACGCCGTGCTCGACGAAGGCCACAAGATCCGCAATCCCAATGCCGAAATCACGGTGACGTGCAAAGAACTGAATACGCCAAATCGGGTCATATTGTCCGGGACGCCTGTGCAGAACAACTTGACAGAGCTCTGGTCGCTGTTCGACTTCATATATCCCATGCGGCTGGGAACCCTGGTTAACTTCCGCACGCAGTTCGAGATACCCATTCGCCAAGGAGGCTATGCAAATGCATCGAATCTACAGGTCATGACGGCGGAGAAATGCGCCGAGGCACTCAAAGAGACCATCGGCGAATATCTTCTGCAGCGCCTCAAGGTGGACGTGGCCGCTGATCTACCCGAAAAGACGGAGCAGGTCTTGTTTTGTAAGCTGACCGAGGGCCAGCGTAAGGCGTACGAAGCGTTTCTGGGTTCAGACGAGGTCTCGGCCATTCTCAGCAAACGACGGCAGTCGCTGTACGGTATCGATGTTCTCCGCAAAATTTGCAACCACCCGGACCTGATGGACAAGACACTGAGCAAGAAGGCTGGTTACAGCTTTGGGGATCCCAAATTGTCGGCGAAACTCCAGCTCACAAAAGATCTCTTGCAGAAAGTGATGATACCGAATGGTCACAAGACATTGCTCTTCTCCCAGGGCAAGCTGATGCTCAACATCATCGAGAAGTGCATGGGCGAATGTGGCATCAGCTACGTGCGGATGGACGGGGACACCCCCGTCGACCAGCGGCAGCCCATGATTGACCAATTCAACACGGATTCGTCCATCCATGTTTTCCTCATGACGACCCGAACGGGTGGCCTGGGCACGAATTTGACCGGCGCGGACCGAATTATCATTTTCGATCCCGATTGGAATCCATCCACCGATCTGCAGGCTCGCGAACGTGCCTGGAGGCTGGGACAGAACAAGCCAGTCAAAATTTACCGCTTGATGACGGAGGGCACTATTGAGGAGAAAATCTACCATCGTCAGATTTTCAAGCAGTTCATGACGAACAAGGTGCTGAAGGACCCGAAACAGAGAAGTTCGTATGATCTGTCTGACTTGTACGACTTGTTCACGTACACTGCCGGTGATAAAGCTGCAGCGCAGCGCAGCGATGTATTCAAGGGAGCCGAAGTCGACATCAAGACTGGCAACGGTGTCGCAGCTGCGGCCAACGGTGCCTCGTTGCAGTCCATCAGTAGCATAGGCCGAGAGGAAGGCGACGCAGAAAAGCAGGAACTGCGGAACATGAATCTGGTGGCAGCTATGGAAGAAGTCCATGAAGAGGCCTCTGCCCACGACGAGAGGCGCATGTTGGAGGGCATCTTTTCCCGCTCCGTCAACAGCGCCTATGACCACGAACAGATTGTGAATGGACCGAGGAAGGCAAAGGCAGATTTGAGCGTTTTACGTCAAGAAGCCAACGAGGTGGCGCGCCAGGCAGCAGCACATTTGCGATTGGCTGCCAAGGAAGCTCGCCAGGTCCCCATCGGCACTGTCACCTGGACCGGCGAGGTCGGTTCGGGCGGACGACCCGGAGCGAACAGGCGCAGGGCAGGAGGGCCTAGTTCCAGTGGCATCTTGAGCAATCTGGCAACTCGACAGGGTCTGGACAGTGGGAGTGCCAACAGTTCTCGGTCAGGCACACCGGGTGCGGACAAGAATCTCAAGGCAAGGGATTTCATGACGATGATTAGGTCTTATGTCAACCGTCACGGCGGACGTGTGCCCAGCAAGATGTTGGTCGACCACTTCAACACGTACTGTCCAGGCAAAAAGCAGAGCGACGAATTCAAAATTGCTCTTGACGCGGTGGCTGTCTTGAATAAGGCTGGCGGTGCCGGCCGAAGTATGTGGACACTCAAACCTGACAGGAGATAGCTGTATCTTGTACAAGCGTAGCGCTGCGACTACATTGTAGAGGGCAGACAGCTCTTTGAGCACACTCGCACACTTGCGTCACGATTGCTGTCGGAAGCCTGCCTAGCGCGACGGTTGCCGTTGCGGCGTGGCGTCCTTGTTCAACAAACACATGGAATAAATGAAGCAGCCAATCTTGGAGAAGTCACGCGTCCTTTTGAGTAAAAATTATCATCAGCCTGCTTTGGTGCGGCGAATTCAATTCCGTCTACGTAGACAGCTCGCCAGAACCATCCGCTACTCGGATGCGGCTGAGTGCAGTAGATTGGAGACCAGGCGCTATGGCCGTTCTCCTCGTTTTTCGAACGCCAAAGAGAAACCATGCAGCGAAACCCCCATCCAGACCAAGCCAATGCCATCGCTGCCAAAGATCCGCTCAGAGACGACGACCACGGCGACCACCCTTTCTGCGAGTAGAGTCGGAAGGCGTAGGAGTGACGTCCTCGATGCGGCCGATCTTCATGCCCGCACGAGCGAGGGCACGGAGAGCGGACTGCGCACCTGGGCCGGGGGTCTTGGTGCCGTTACCTGCACAATGTCAGTTTCTCTTTTGCGACAAGAAAACCCATCGTGGCACAGCGAGCCTTGGGGATAACTTACCGCCGGTAGCGCGAATCTTGATGTGGAGGGCGTTGATGCCCAGCTCTTTGCAACGGGCAGCAACGTCCTGGGCAGCCAACATGGCAGCGTAGGGCGAGGACTCGTCGCGATCGGCCTTGACCTTCATGCCACCGGTGACACGGGTGATGGTTTCACGTCCACTGCGATAAACAACGTCAGCGTCGGCATTAGAACGGCGCGCATTGCACACTGGTTTCGTTCGGGAGAGGACGACTTGTCAAGACGAACCTGAGATCGGTGACGTGAACGAAGGTGTCGTTGAAGGAGGCGAAGATACGGGCAACGCCAAACACCAACTCGCCTGGTAAGACTCATAGTAAGTACTACTGTTCTCAAGACCGTGGCGCGCTCACGAGTTCCAGACTGGAAAACATACCATCGCGGACGGAAGGGCCCAAGGAGATGTTCTCCTTGGGAGCAGCGGTTCTCTTGGGGGGCATTTTGAATCGAATCTCTGGTTCCTCGACGCTGGCGGTTGGAAATAGCAATCGAGGTTTTGGCAAATGTGATAGCCTCCCACGTAGCGCCAGTGCGGGCGGGCCTCCTTACGAGCGGTGTCCAGCGGCAAAATCCAATGGGATTTGTGTGTGTGTGTGCATCACGCAAAACCCTACCCTACCAGAGGACTGCGACAGGCTGGACAGTCCACTGCGGAACTGCCCCACTTGGAAACGAGCAGGGCAGGAAAAGGAAAAAACCTCTGAATATTTCGTTCCGCATTGCAGTCTTCTTCCATCCCACGCCAATACTGACCGACCTCGCCAACAGCCAGTCGCGAAAATGGGTGCCACGTATGTGAATTCTTCCTAATTCATCTGGACATGGGCATCGAGCCTGGTCGCCGAGTTTCTTCTATGCAGATTATTCGTGGTCCTCTCGCTAGGCAGGACAATGGACCACGCCTTGTGAATGAGGCCCCGCGAGCCCAATAGTCCTGCCAGCTCGATCTCTCTTGAACATCTCCCTCTTCTTCGCAAACTTCAATCAGGAGACTTGCAAGCTGAGAGATGATGCACAAGGTGTTGGAGATGAAGAAATCACTGTGATTCTTCGCTCTGAAATTCATCGTCCCAGCTCATCAATGTGAGGATTGAAACACATCCTCTGCGAATGGGCTGGCGACCTTTTCTTCCTGGAGCCTGACGGCCGGGGTCGTTGTCGGATGAGTGACATGCCAGCGGAGGGGCAGTCGACGAAGAATTGTCGGCTGCCTTCGTTGACGCAGTTTCTCACTGATCAAATTCAAAGTCGAGTCAGCCAAGCAGAGAATGTCGCGCCACAGCAGCAGTTCTCGCACCGGCGCTCTTGCTCATACCTGGAGTATGCTGGACCTCGTACTAATCTGACTTGCTCGCGCAGTACCGTTCCTACCAATGACCAGATCTTGGTCCCTGAGACTCTTCTCAAGAAGCGCAAGTCGCAGGAGAAGGCTCGCGCTGAGCGCACCGACGCCATTAAGAAGCGCAAGGCTGTACGCTTTTTCTTCCCTCCCTCTCTTGGCAACATGATGCACAACATACCCATCAACTAGACAATGTCAATGCTGTTGATCTTTATACCTTCTTTCGGGTCTGATTTTGGCCAAGCAATGATTCAACTTGTATCAGTACTTGGTAGCAACATTGGCTGACTAGATTCTGCGTGCAGGCCAACAAGGAGAAGCGAGGCGTCATTTTCAAGCGTGCTGAAAAGTACGTCCAGGAGTACCGCGATGCCGAGCGCGAGAAGATTCGCCTGCACCGCGTTGCCAAGGAGAACGACTCGGCCTACATTCCTGCCGAGGCCAAGCTGATCTTCGTTGTCCGTATCAAGGGTATCAACAAGATGCCCCCTAAGCCCCGCAAGACTCTTCAGTTGCTCCGTCTCCTGCAGATCAACAACGGAGTCTTCATCAAGGCCACCAAGGCCACCACCGAGATGTTGAAGATTGTTGAGCCCTGGGTCGCCTACGGTTACCCCAACCTTAAGACCGTCAAGGAGCTCGTCTACAAGCGTGGCTACGGTAAGGTCAACAAGCAGCGCGTTGCTCTGACCGATAACGCCATCATTGAGGAATCGCTTGGCACATTCGGCATCGTCTGCATGGAAGATCTCGTCCATGAGATCTTTACCGTTGGCCCCAACTTCAAGCAGGCCGCCAACTTCCTGTGGCCCTTCAAGCTGTCTAACCCTACCGGTGGCTTCCGACCCCGCAAATTCAAGCACTTTATCGAGGGTGGTGATCTTGGCAACCGCGAGGAGCACATCAACACCCTGATCCGGCAGATGAATTAGATTTACTCTTACGGAATGGGTGTCTCAACGTGGGTACAATAAATTTTTTCGGAAAAGGCATGGTTGTCCGGCGTTTTGTATCATGACGAGGATTAGATAATTGAAATCCCTGACCAATGATACGCCGGAGTTCCACATGCCACAATCCATGATAGATACATATGCGTGCATTCTAAACTGGTCATACATTGTGTTCATTGCCCTGCCAGTCCGCTGGAATTTCTACTTATCGTGAAGTTGCTGCTCGAGGATCGACCATGCGCGTATATGCAGCCATGCAAAAGGGTCGCTGAGAGGAGATTCAAGGAGTAGAGGAAAACGCCGACGCAACGTAACATAGAGATCCGGCCGTGCAGTTTTCGCAGAGCGTTTCGTTTACTTGACATGAAAGCTTGTCCCACAGCCACAACTGGCCGCCGCAAAAGGGTTGTCGATGATTTTGAATTGTGAACCGATCAACTCCATAGTATAATCCACCTTGCTTCCCTTGAGCATGTCGAGAGACGGCTCGTTTAATATGACCTTTGGCGCATTCGAGGACAACGACTCCATCTCGCCTTGATCCGGTGAGAATTGAAAGATGATGTCATCTTCGTTGACGGCCTTTGACCATTCCGCCGTGTCTTTCGGTGGGATGGTGACCAGGCTCAAGAGATACTGGAAACCATGACAGCCGCCGGTCGTGACTTGGACGCGGAGGGCGAGGTTCGGGTTGTCGTCCTTCTTCATGATTTCTGACAGGCGCTGCCGGACAGGGAGTTAGATGCGTCTCACCCGAGTTGCGATTTGCAGAGTCAACACACCTTGGCTGCCCTGGGAGTAATGTCCAGCGTGACCTCCTTGCCGTCCTCGTCGGTCAAGGGGTTTAAAATACATGTTGTAGCGTTGCGATGCGCCGTGGCTGTGAAGCTTCTCCGTTGATCTTGCGGGGCGGTGACTTTGGGTCGTGCATGCTTGCCCGCGAGACGCGACTTGCGTAGGAGAAATGCGGCATGACAATCGGCTGTCGAAACAGGAACCCGAGGTAGGAGAAAGTCCAATGGGCCGAGTGATCGAACGGCGGCGGCGGCAGGCCCAGAGCAGAAGCCGCGTTTTGCTATTTGCGCAAATGATCTTGCAGCCGATATGCTATTGACGCAGCCGAGACCGACCATGGCGACAACTTGCAGCTTGGCCAGAGGCTGTTATGAAGCGTGTCGTGAGTTGGGGAGGAATGACTCTTGCGGCTGCTGAGAAATCAACGAGCCAGGACTAGCAATCGGGTCGACAATGTTTCGTCGAACCAGACCGGGCAAAATGGTGGTGCCATGACGGCGTGTGAGCCTCCCGTCTGCCGAACTCTTCCGCTATCTATTAATGGCCCGACGCTCACTGGTCGGGTGGCGGGCGGCCGCACTGCAGGCGGGCTGACATAAGCGCACACTGGACAGGATGGACAGAGAATTCGTGGTCGCATGGGCGGTGGGACGCCCTGCTGTGAGCCCGCGCGCCTGGGGGAACTCTCTTCTGTAGGTGGGTAGTGAAGGGACAGTGGTGACGGTTCGCTAAGCCCCAAATCAGGCCCCACCTCGCACCAGAATATCACCAATTTTCTGACCCTCGTGAGCCAACCTGTGATTCCAACCCCGCGCACCGCTCCCTCGCGACCACAATAGCCGGCAACGAGCGCCAGTCGCTTGAACGCAAACGAGGATCAATACAGTTTCGAACAGAGTCAAACCGCCATCATGTCTCGATTCTTCCGTGGTGGAGAGGACAGCTCCAGCGACAGTTCCTCGGACGAAGAGGAGCTCTACTCCGACGAGGAAGAGGAGCAGCAGAAGGGCCAGAAAAACAACTTTGAAAAGAGTGACTCCGACGATGATTCCGACGATATGGATGACTCTGACGAGAGCGATGACTCTTCTAGCGATGATGAGGCCGGTGGTGCGAACCGTTTCTTGAGGGACGCCATGTCGGATAGTGAAAGCGAGGAGGAGGAAGTTCGAGCCAAAGTCAGAAGTGCCAAGGACAAGCGTCTCGACGAACTGGAGGCTTCCATAAAGCAGATTGAGAATGGCCAGAAGAATGGAGATTGGACATTGATTTCAGCAGGTGGGTGGCGGCCTCCCCCCCTTTTCCCTTCATTTGCTGCTGTCGAGCGAGCGCACACTTGCCGATGGCACTCTGCTTCTGACTCACCCGTGACTTATTCTGTACCCGAGAGTTTCTGACAATGAAGACGTCATCAGAATTCGACAAGTTGAGTCGACAAGTTGCCCGTATGCAGGACGGCGGCAGGACCCCCAAACCTTACATTAGGATTGTTGCCGAGTTGGAGGACTTCATGAACGAGACTCTGGCTAAAGCCAAGGTGACGCCCAAGAAGATGAACGCCACCCAGGCCCGTGGCCTCAACGCCGTCAAGCAAAAGATCAAAAAGACCAGCAAGGAGCACCAGACCGAGATCGACGCTTACAGGGCAGACAAGGATGGCTTCATGGAGTCTGACGACGAGGAGCCTGAGCCAGTGGTTAAGCCCAAGAAGACGGTCAGGATCGAGGACGACTTGGTGCAGCCCGCAGACAACACCGATGAAGGATTTGCCACCGTCGGCAAGGGCGGCCGCACCCTGCAGTACACGCCGGAGAGCATCTTCAAGCATCTGCGCGGCATCATGGAATCTCGTGGCAAGAAGAACACGGACAGGCTGGAGCAGATCAAGGTGATGGAGAAGCTGGGCGAAATCGCGACCACGCCATATCAGCAGATTCGTGTCTTGCTCGCCATTGTCTCGGCCCGGTTCGATCTCAGCGCCGGAACCACCAACGTGATGCCCGTGGAGCACTGGAAGGCTGCCGAGAAAGAGCTTTCCTCCCTCCTCACCGTTTTGGAGAATAACCAAGAGTACGTGGTCGTCGACAACACAGAGGAGTGGGACGACGACGAGAAGCCCCCGACTCTACAGCCGGGTGAAAAGTACATCAAGGTCGCAGGCAGCGTGGTTTCCTACGTGGAGAGGTTGGACGACGAGCTGGTTCGCTCCCTGCAGAGCATTGATCCCCACACATCGGAGTACATTGAGCGTCTGCAAGACGAAGGTGCTCTGTACAACATCATCTTCCGCGGTCAGCTCTACTACGAGCACATCCGCAAGGATTCGTCTCTGGAGGTGTCGCAAGACAGCGTAAATCGAATCGTCATGCGACGTCTCGAGCACGTGTATTTCAAGGTAAGCAATTGCGTTGATGGTGCCTGCCTTGTTTGGGTATTGCTTCCTCTCGGACAAACAAAGCTAACTCGGCCAAGCCCGCCCAAGTCATCGGCACGTTTGAGGAGAATTGCTGGCAGACGGCGGGAGAAAGTGTAGAGTCGGTCATCACACCTCGCAGCCAGGCCCAGGATGCCAATGGGCTGGTCCACGTTCTCTGCAACTACCTGTTCAGCAACAGCGACGGTATTATCCGTGCCCGTGCGATGCTGTGCCAAGTCTACTTCCTCGCCCTGCACGGCGAGTACTACAAGGCGCGAGACATGATGCTTATGTCCCATTTGCAGGACACAATCCCCAACTTCGATGTGCAGACGCAGATTCTCTTCAACCGGACACTGGTCCAGGTCGGCCTGTGTGCGTTCCGCAAAGGTCTCGTCTACGACGCGCAGAACACGCTCCAAGAAATCTGCGGCTCTGGCCGCCAGAAAGAGCTGCTTGCCCAGGGCGTCATGATGCAGCGGTACAACCAGGTCTCTCCCGAGCAGGAGCGGCTGGAGAAGCAGCGGCAGCTACCCTTCCACATGCACATCAACCTCGAGCTGCTGGAGTGCGTGTATCTGACGTGCAGCATGCTGTTGGAGATTCCCCTCTTGGCCCAGACGGGCTCTTCGCCCGACGTCAGGAAGCGCGTCATCAGCAAGACGTACAGGCGCATGCTCGAGTATCACGAGCGACAAATCTTCACGGGCCCTCCCGAGAACACGAGAGATCACGTCATGCAGGCGTCCAAGGCGCTCGCCGCAGGCGAGTGGAAGAAGTCGACGACGTTTATTCACAGCATCAAGATCTGGGAGCTCATGCCGAGCGCCGAGGACATCAAGGCCATGCTCGCCAAGCAAATCCAGGAGGAGGGCCTGCGCACCTACCTGTTCACGTACGCTCCCTTCTACGACACACTGGCGCTGGAGGCGCTCGGCTCCATGTTTGAGCTGGACAAGACCAAGGTGGCGGCCATTGTGAGCAAGATGATCAGCCACGAGGAGCTCGCGGCCTCGCTCGACCAGGTCACCAACAATGTCATTTTCCGCAAGGGCGTCGAGCTGAGCCGGCTGCAGTCGCTCGCGCTCGCGCTATCGGACAAGGCGAGCGCCCTCATCGAGACCAACGAGCGGACCCTGGAGCAGCGCACGCAGGGCACATCCAATGCCTTTGAGCGACAGGGCGGCCGTGGACGAGGCGGCCAGCGTGGCGGCCAACGGTCCGGCCGCGGTGGTGCTCGCACCGGCGGCAACACACAGCGGCAGGCAGGCGGCACGCAGTTCACGGGCGGTGCCCTGGGAGCTGCTGTCCGGGGATGAAGCGATGCGGATGTTCGTTTTGATGGGAAAAAGGCTTCTGGAAGAGGGGCGCACGCTTGTCTCTGCGCGCGCCCGTCAATGACATTTGGGACACGGGTTGCATGTGTAATTATTTCTCTTCTTTACTCTACGTATTTTGTCTCGCAAGGCATGAGACGGGATTTCTGGGTGAAGGAAAAAGGGGGTGGGGGATGGCCACATGGAAGTGATGTGGACAGGCAGCCATTCCGGGGATGAACACGTATGAAGAAACGAGCACCTGTCTGCGCCTGGGCAGCAATGGCGGATCACCATTGTCATCATCATCAAGAAGCAGGAATGAAAAAGTGTTCAAAAGTCTGCCGTGCCGTGTAGAGTATCGCGCGGAACCATGTGAGCTGTTGATGATGGCCGCGTTGTGGCACGCATCTGCATCTCGGCCGCGGCGCCCCAAGGTCCGCCAAGCGCCCGCAAAGGCCCGAAAAGCCGAGGCATGGATGGATGGAGCCCCCCCGCCTGGGCCCGTCGCATGAAGGCAGATACAGGAAGTTGAATCCCATTGGGACGAGAGGGGGCACGCGAAATGAAAAGCTCGCTACCGCTTTGTCCTCGCACCGGCGGGAAACCGGCCAGTAAGCTTGCACGTGTGTCGAGCTTCGAACCCTGCCCGACCGGCGTGTTCTGGCCCTGGATTGCAGACCCTCCCCGCAAACCTGTAGTTTAGTCTCCCTGCTCCCCCCCGCGCCGACGGCCGCAACCTCAGACAACAACAACACCACCACCACCACCATCACAATCATGAGTGAGGTTTCAGGGGAGCCGCGCAGCGGCGACAAGAAGGCCAGCACAGCACCTTCGCCGCCAGCGGCAGCGGCAGCAGCAGCACCAACACCAACAACCTCAGCAGCCGCAGCCGCACTTTCCCGCGTCGACGCCTTCCTCACCCACCTCGCCAAATGCATGCAGTCGCGCGCGGGCGCCGAGACGGTGCTGCTGTTCGCCTGCTACCTCAGCCGGCTCACGGGCTCGCTGCTCGAGGGCGCGGCCGACAGCGCGCTGGTCGGCCGCTGCACGCGGCGTCTCGCGGCGGTGCTGAGC
>AZGY01000005.1:750121-935468 GCA_001636675.1 Moelleriella libera RCEF 2490 | reverse complement strand
GACGACAAGGAAAAGAAAAAAAAAAACGGAAATGGCTTGCGATGCAGTCATCGGCGCCAATCGCGTTTCCTGTTCTCTTTTAAAATCCTTCGCTTCAGAGTTCGGACGAAGGAGCTTGGCCATGGACAGATCAGGTTTGTTAGCTGGAAGGTGCCACGACCTCCACCGCTGACTGACTAGCCTAGACTGGTGTTGTTGTTGCTGCTGCTGCAGCTGCTGCCACTTGTCGTCCTGTCTGGCTGGCATGGGATTGAAATAATTTTAAAAAACACCATTTTTTTTCCCGCACCAAAACAACACGCACCTATAAAATCCTCCCCCAAGAAACCCGTCGATCCTCCTGTCTGTCTCAAAACATCTCGATTGACAAGGCTGAGGGAACTTCGCTTTGTTCTGAAACATTTGCAAACTGCTACCGAATCCTGCCAGACGCAGTGTAACACGACAATAGTTCTCGGGGCCTTTTTTTTTTCTCCCTCCTCCCTCCTCTTGCTCTTCCTTCTTGCCGAAATTCCCCCCCTCCCCCTTTCTCGTCTTTCTTTTGTCGTCTCTCGGGCCAATTCCATCAAGGGAACCGATCCTCCCAGCCCAAAGGACCGTTAGTAGATCGATCCTTTGCGCAAAATCCCCCTACATCGGCGCCACCAGTTCGGAAACCAAACAAGCACGGTAAAACAAAAAAGACAAAACAGAATCCCATCATCATGTTTCGTCTCGGCCCCAGCCTCTGGGCCGTGGCGGCTATCGTGGTCAGCTTGGCCAACCTGGTGTGGTCGTTGCCTGCATCTGGCTTCATACCCAACTCGCCTGGCTTCCTCTGGCATCCTTCCGACAACACGCAGACCACCTGTGACCAATCCACCTTTGCCGAATCGACAGACCTTGCCCCCGCCAGCTGGAAACAGTGTGCTGGCCTGTACAGCTCGTGGACGAGCCAGAACGGCACCTTTGACTTGACCAGCGCCAACGCCACGGGGTATATGCCGATTCTGCAGACGAGGGATTGCGCACTCAGCGTGAAGCCGGCCGATCCTTCCAAGGGTCCATTCACCCTGGGCGACGGGGACGTCAAAACTTTGCTGGACACGAGTTTGCGGCAGTTTTCCGAGGGCAGCGACCTGCGCGTCATGGGCATGGTCAAATGTGCCGCCGCGGGCGGGGACAGGGACGAGATCGACTGGCGCATTTCGAAGCCATAGGGTGGCCATCGTTATATGATGCCGCGTCGACAACGGACTGTCGGCCGTTGAGGGGAGCCGCATGGGCCGAGGGCCAATATGCCGTGCTGCGCACTGTTGAGTCTTGTTTGGAGGTTGGGGGCGATGGATTCGAGATTTAAACCCCCCTCTTGGCCCTCCTTTGCTGCTGTAACAACCTACATTTTGTTCCATTCTTTGTAAGATATTCCTACCCATCCCGATGATGGAACCTGCGTCGGCGCTGGGGGCGTGTGCATTTGCTGGTGTCAGGTCGCCTTACTGGCATCGAGCTGCGGCGTGGTTGCTACGAGCATCACGTCCGCCAGTCTCGATCAAGGGTGCTCGCCCCCCAGCACAAATCGATTCCCTAATGCTGGGTCCAATGAAACCAATTTTGCAATTGTAAGGCTGTTCCTGTTCTGCCTACTAGGTATATATGCGCCGAATGTTCTGTGTTGAGGCCAATGGCATGGTAGCTCACGTCTTGTGTCCGCCCGAAATAAAATCAATAAATCATGAAACAACAAAGACCATTTGCAGTTCGCTATGCTCGCATCGTTCATGATATCATCGTCTCCGCAGGATTTGTTTCCTCGGCCAAGAGGCCGGCCAATCCCTGAACCCCGTTCCACTTGAGCACCTTGTGCTGGACGTCGCGCGTCCTCCGCAGTCGGTTTCTCAAGGCCCTCAGGGCCACCCAGGACTGTGGCATCTTGCCCCTGTTCCTGCTGCAGATGCCCTTGAGCGCCATCGTCAGCCTCGCCAGCGCCGTGTTGTTGCGCCGCCAGTGTATGACAAACTCCTTCTTCTGCCGCGCGACGCAGCCCTCGGTGCAGCGCAAGGCCAGCCGGCACTCGTACAGGTCCTCGGCCGCCTGCTGGTGGTTCATCTCGTGCACCAGGCACGCGGCGCGCATGTGTGCCTCGTCCTGCGCGTACCTGGCCTGCGTCATGTACAGGACCTTGAGCTGGTGCTGCAGCTGGCTGCTTTCCGAGTTGAGCTGCGCGATGGTACGGTTCAGGTGGCCTGTCCTGCGCTGCTCGTCGGCGCTCTGCTGCTCGAGCTCGTCCGTCAGCCGGTGCAGGAAAGCGCACAGCTGTTCGTTGGCGATGCACTGTTGCCGAGGCTGGCTGCACATGTTCGGGGCGCGCGGCTTCCTGTGTGGGCTGCCGCCGGCGCCGTGCCGACCAGGCACTCGCGTTGTTGGCGAGGGTGCTCCCTACATACGCTTCTTCTTTAGACCAGACACACAAGAGTGAGGAGAGCGTGTGTGTGTGTGTAGATGGAGGTGTAGGTGTAGGTGTAGGTGTAGGTGTATAGGTGTAGGTGTCAGCTTACAGCCTGAGAAGGGCCATGCTTTGCCGCCGCACTGCCGGCGCCATCAGGTTTCGTTTCCTTCCTGTTGGTCTGGCTGCTGCTACCCTTGCCGCCATCTTGGCTATTCTGGGTGTTGTTTTGAGGGCCCGCGCCGGTCTGGCTATTGCTGTTGCGAGCATTTGGGCCCGTGCCACCACCACCACCACGACTATCATCCTGGCTGTTGTCCTGGCCGTCGTTGTGCCTCCTGCACTGGCCACCTGGATCCTTCCGGTCGCCGTTGCTATTGTTGCTGGCGTCCCCGTCGGCGACCTTGACCTCGGGAATGAACCAGTGGATGGCGAACATGAGGACAATGATCCAGGTCGTGTTGAAGACGGCCCTGCACAGGAGCATCCAGAGGAAGCCGAGCACCATCAGGACAGACTCGAGCATCTTGGTAGCGAGGTGGAAGGGCAATTTAACAAAGAGGTGTATGTGCCGTGTGCAAGGAGAACAGACCCGGGCTTCTCGGTCTTTTTTGGTGCTGTGAAGCAGCAAACTTGTTCTCACGTAGGCGGGCGTACAGGACAGGGACGTAGGCGGCCTGGGAGGCTTATGGAAGCCTTATGAAAGCAAGCAAGCAAGCAAGCGATTCTTATGACAACAAACATGATTCACTCCTCGGTTCGCCTGTTTGCCTCATTGTGTGTGTGGTACGCACAGCGATGCCAACGGCACCAAAACGGCTTCAGTGGTGGTGGTTGGCGACAATAGCAAACGCAGCCATTGTCGTTGTGAATCACGGCGTGCGAGAAAATCTCGGCTCCGCGTTTTGCCTCCAAATGCCTATAGTATCGTATCTGGTTGTCTTGCGAGCCTGCAGGTCAGCAGGGTGGATGCGTTTTCCTCAACAGTGAATGCTGAGATGAGAGAGCTCGTGTGCATCACATACGGACAATGGCTCTGGCCCAGTCCAGGACACCAGGACATGAGGCCACCATGATCGGGCATGACGAGAGCGAGTGAGAGCGAGATGGCGCGAGCCCGGCGCCGCCATCTTGTTCAACGTCCTGATACGCACTGCAGCTGGGCCGCGGAGGAGGTTTTTGGCCCGTGTTTGTTTGCACCAAAGATCCACTGGAGCGTTTTTGAGGCCAGGAACATGTGGGAAAATCCTCGAGATCGAACGGCCGCACAATTCGCCGTGGGCCCCCCCTCCAGATCGCTTGCCCTGTGTGCCCAGTGCCGGGCGCCGCGTTCGCTGCGGCGGCCGTGTTCGTCATCGGCGTCGTCACGTCCCAGCGGTGCGCCGGGGCCCAAGAGCCGCAACCGTCACCAACATCGCATGTGTACGTACGCGTTACTGCACGATATATTCATACGAACTCCGTACACTACATTACATGCAGTACTTGCGTCTGGTCAAAGTGATCCACCAGCCACCCCAAGCCAAGATTCGGCAAGCCAGGGGGGGGTGGGATGTGTTCAGTCCTTGAAAAGTGGTGAACAAGGCTCGGCGAGGCCTCCGCAAAGTGTGGGAGAAGAAAAAAGCAAACAACAAGAACATAATAAAGCCAAGACCCCAGGTTTTGATGAACCTTACTGCCCCTCCCCCTAACCCCCAAAAGTCAAATGGGCCGATTGAAAATGGGCCGATTCAGAAAAAAAAAAGAGAGAGGGCGAGAGAGCTCGTCCATAACCCCAGGACGCTATAGCCAAGTGCCGGTCTGGGTCTCGGTTTTTTTCCTTCCTTCCCCTCGCTACGATAGCCGGCTAGCGCTGGGGGTGGCGGCGGCGGCGGCGGCGCCCACTAACCCCTCCCAATTGGACAAGATTCATTCCGCGTCAGTGATTGAAACAGGAAATAACAAGGTACCAGGCTCTCGCAGCGCCACGCACGGTCGTGACGATGGATTCTTGGCGGCCAAGAACTCGGCTGAATTGGCCC
This sequence comes from Moelleriella libera RCEF 2490, assembly GCA_001636675.1. Lineage (NCBI taxonomy): Eukaryota > Fungi > Ascomycota > Sordariomycetes > Hypocreales > Clavicipitaceae > Moelleriella > Moelleriella libera. The sequence continues at coordinate 931,022 of AZGY01000005.1, read as the reverse complement.
TCGCGGCGTCTTTCCTTTCGCTAAGGAGACCTTGTGAATTGTGTGGCCGCCAGAAAGCAAACTAGCAATTTGTTGTCACCGCACTGATTGTTGCACATATGTACCTGCAGTGCAATACGGCGTTGGGAAAGGGGGGGGGGGATGCAATACCGACAAACGCAATCGGTGCCACCCCCCCTCCCTTCATACCCATGCTTGTCTTGATATTGTCTGTGCGTGAGGAGCTTGCCGTTGTTATCGCGATACGCCTTCAGCCACTGGTCTTTTTTCCTTTGGCTTCGTGCCGGCACTCTCGCCGATGGATGCGCCGTTTCTCGCATCTGCCGGTATGGGCACGAGCCCAAGAGATCTGGAGTTGCGGAGGAGAGATATGTAATGTGTGACACTGAGACCGTGACTTACAGCCAGGGAACACCAGGGACTGCTGTGCGATCAAAATGTCGGCTTTACATGCCTCATGCCTCACCTAACTGGTAAGCAACTTCCTATCTAAGGTAGGCATCTGACGGATCTGTATCCGAGCATGATACCGTTCCGATCGGAGCACTGCGGTCGGATCACGACGTGTGTGTCAAAGTTCCCGCCATCAAGATGAAGCTGCCATGTTGCTCGGTCGTAATTGTTATGCAATTCGACGTCGCAATGCGTGCGTCGGTTTTTGGAACTTAGACGGCATTGTCCATTCACCAGAGAATTTGGGACGACCAAAGCATTGCAACATTGAGCATATCTCTTATTCGACAAACGTTTTTCCGACACCTGGTCCGACGTCATTTCCATGCGTTCGTACAAAGCGTATGTACGGGTACAGATGCTGTTGCATGTAGCTGGGGGTGGACGGTGAAGAGGCGATGAGCCTTTTGGGCCCCACGGAGCGGCGCAGACAAGGCAGAATCTCAAGGGTCTGGGTTCCTGCTCGTTCGAATGAGCTTTCTGGTGAGCGGAACCCACCGTCTCCGCCGTAAATCCCACCAGACTTACAAAGGCATGTTCCAGGTCGGGTGAAGCAGACGTCATCACGAGTGATGCCAAGTCAGGCCACGGGATTTATGTATTGAAAATTCGAGGCACGAGGGAAGGAACGACTTGCCCGCCTGAGCTCCACGCGTACTGGCACTAATGTGCTGGCACTGGTTGTGGCGATGTGATTCATCAATCTTTAGTCCATGCTCCTATGCCTGCCTACCTGTAAAACAGTTTCCCTTGCGCTTCCGCCTGAAAAGAGAAATGATGATAACAGAAAAGAAAGGTACGGGCCCGGGGGAACAGTAGCACAGGTTGACACGAAAAGGTGAAATACTCCGAGGATGTGGGCGAAAAACATGTATCACCCTTTTTCCCTTTTCAATATAACCTCTGTCAAGTACCACCTCACGTGCAGCTCACGCCGTGGTGATGACTGGGCATGCACGTCACATCGTCCCCACCGGCTGACTTCAATCACCGACTGTTGGAGCGGCACGACAGCTCAACAGCTTGTCTCGGTTGGCATGCCGGGAAAAGGGTCCGGTGTCTCTCGATGGGGTCTCGTTGCTATTTCTTTTATTTCCTTCTTTTTTTTTAAACTTGCCGCCGCGGACCATCGACTGTCGTACCACACCCGACACCCCAGTCGTGCTGTTGCTTTGCTTTTGCTCTTGCTCTTGCTCTGCTGCGTTCTGCCTTGCCTCTGCGTTGCCTTGCGTTGCCTCGCGATTCTGTGTGATCGGGTCCATGCGCTTTTTGCACACAACCGCTTAACGAATCTCGTCAATCCCGAGCTGCTCGGTCGGCTGCGTCTTGCGTATCGTGCCGCTGTGCCAGCCGGGCCGATGGTGAAGAGGGGGGAAGGGGGAAACGCCTCTGCGGAAGAAGAATAAAATGAAAGGTTTTTTTTTTTTTTTAAAAAAAACTTCAAGAAATTCGGATCGTCACTCGCTCTCGTTAGGTCATGTTTGCTGGCTGGCTTGCAACGAGGCGGAGAAGCGCCGAGCCCAAGACCGTGGCCATGTTTGGCGCCTATTGGTGACGACGCCGCCGCCCTGCTCGGATCGCCATGTTGATCGCCTTTGACCAAGCCGGCAAGGGGAGATTACTGGCGGGCTGGTAGGGCAACAAGGGGGCACAAGCTTGGTTGGCATGCAAGGCCGCGAAAAAAATCATCTGTCTGAATGTCCGGTCCACCGCTACTTTGTGGAAATCGGTAAAAAAACAATGGGGTTTTTCCCAAACGAGGACCCCGTTCATGACACCACAACCTCATTTCTCAACAAGAAGCCAAGATCAAATATGAGCAAAGCCTACATCATCAATCGAGACCCGGTGGACAGGTCATTTCCTTGCGGCCCCTCTGCTGGGAGGCGCGGCTGCCATCTGGATATGTGCTCGATCGCGCGAGGATTATTGACCAGACCACTTCAAAGTTTCCGCCACCAATCTTTGGAGTGTTGCTTGTCAGAATCGTACATACAATGCAATGTATTTGGCATTACGCACGCGCTAGTCCGCGGAGGACTACGCCCACACCACCACCCACCACCGACCGAGACAGGCCCTCCTGCGTCGTTTAGCATGTCGTGTCGTGTCATCGCCTATTCGTTTGACCGATCCATCGATATGCCCTGCGCGCTGGTGCCGAAGAGCATGAGCAAAACCCTTCGGTCGGGAATGGCTGCATGCTGGCGGCCGCCGCAGCAACCGATGCATGCGAAAAACTCTTGTCTCGAGATTCGGCACCTCGCCCACCCAATAAGCCAGCCCATGCGGGCGCATAAACGATCGCCTCCAGCGGTCAGGGTTACTGTCCGCTTCATTAATAAAACGCTCTGGGCTGAACTTGAGGCGGTGACAGGCAGGCATGGCATGGTATGGCACGCTCCAGACACCGACGACGTCCCGCGCTGCATCAAATGACAGGATTCGGGATATTCTCGTACATGTGTGTCCACGCGTTTCAATCCGGCATGCGAGGCGACCGCTTGGATTCTGCTTGTGACGGTCAAGTCCGCTCCGGATTGGTCGCCCGCCTGTTTGCAAACACACGAATGACCAAGACAATGGGTTAAAAATGGAAACCCGCGAATCCTGAGGCTAAGCCCGGGAGAGGGGGGGGGAGAAAGAATGTTGGCTGTCAGCACACACGAAACACCACCCAATGCCATCCGTCCTTCTCTCCCCCTCCTTTCCTCCCCCTCGCCTATCGGGAATGGCCCATCCACCCGTCCGCTGCAGGCAGCAGTTTTTTAGTTTTTTTTTTTTTTTTAGTTTTTTTTTTACTTGGGGTCCGCGGATGAAGCCGGCAACTAGTTACGCGTGACCACGTTCGGCGACCATCATGCAATGGTGCGCGATGTACCCTCTCATCATCAGAATACTGTAGCCACCCATCGCCAAGCGACGAAACCGCCTCCAAAAACCCATTTCCCGATACTGTCACCGACGGCTGCTGAATCCGGCCGCTCTGCTGACCAGGATCACTGGCACGAGCCACGCGCAATTGACTGGTCCGCGCAGGCTCGGCCTCCGAAGAGGCACGTTCGAAGCGCTCGTCTCGCTGCCGGCTGGATGAGGATATGCTGGAGGAAACGAAACAAGGGACGCGCAGTGCTCCTCTTCCCTCCCAGACCTGCCCGTGTTCACGGCGTCGAGCTGTGCACGCGTTCGGTGACAAGATGCGTTGAGATGGGCAGCATGATGGTTTCAAATATGCACCCAGCGTACCTGAGGTGGTTGCCCTGTCATGATTGGGGGGGGTTTTTTTTTTGTTTTATTTTATTTTGTTCACTACCAGTACAGAGCACTCCGTTTGCCGGGCCACCTCTCTCCGTAGCGGAAGAGACCTTTTTTCTTTCCTCTTCCGTTTCTGCACAGTCTCGACCCTTTGGCCCGACGTCTTTTGTCTGATTTTTTGATCTGGTCTCTCTTACCACGATCCCGGCCAACCTTTTCCCACTTGGCCCACCAGACGCAGCGATCCGATGCTCTCCGTCCGGGAAAGAATCATTAAGCGTGGGGGGGGAAGGGACAGACGAGACGATATCCCCTACCCTGCCAATCTGCCTGTCAACCTGTCCTGGTCTTGGGCGGTCCCATAGAGAGGCCACCGGTAACCGGGACGAGACGCTGGCACATGCCCCCCCCCCCCCACCCCCTCCTCTCTCTCTCCATTGAGGAGAGAAAAAGGAAAGAAAAAAAAAGGGACACGTCCGTCCCGCTTTCGCGAGGTACACCCACCCAAGATGGAGTGGCCGAGTGAATGCGCATGGGACGAAAGATAAAAACAAAAAGTCGGGGGCGGTTGGGCGGATGCGGCTACCAGCATGCAACCGACGGAGGCGTCAAAGAAGGGGGGGGTGTGGGTGGAAGGGATGGGATGGGATGGGAGGCACCCGGCAGTACTACCACCACCTCCAGTAAGAGGCAGAAAAGACAGACGCATCATCTCTCATGGCAATAAACAAGGCCGACTGGGTTTGTCGAGGCTGGTGGACTATATCTCTCTTTCTGCCCCCCTCCCTTCCCTCTTTCTTACCATTCTCCATTCGCGGGGTTCGTCTAGACAAGCCGCTTTGTTGTTCGTTTGTTATTGAGCATTGTGACAGCTCTCATCTTTCTACTCGAAACTGACACGACCGCTTTTGGCGTCGCGGATCTAAAAACGGCAGCGGAGATCCTTGAACGCATCCCCAGCCACCCTCTCCAAAGGGCATTGAAAGATAATGGTGGCCGAAAGAAACAATCCCCAAAAATAGGGCTGAACAGCACACTTGCTTGGACCGGTCCAAAACTGCAGCAAAGCGAGTGCATCTTGTCTCCCGAGAAACATAAGACGGAGCAGCTGTCCGAATCTGGGGGCACAATAAACACTGGTACCTCCACGAAAGAAGCCCCAGCCTTTGAGGATATAACTTTCCCTCTCCTACTTTTCCAATTGCGCACCACACACAACCTCGACCGGTGAGAAACCCTCAAGCTTTCGCAGTCTCAGCTTCCCCAGGATACGGCCCGACGGCTCTCAGCGCCGCCCAAGAAACCTAAGCAAGAAGATCGGCCCGAGTTGCCCGCGTCTATACAAATAAGTCCTGGACCTGCACATAAGGCGGCGCGAAGGATTCATCATCACCAATCACAAAAACACTGCTTCCTGGAAAAGAAGAACCAGTGCACTCCTCACCTCACATAACCTCACCTCACCTCATCTCACATCATAAATGACAGCGCAGTCTGCTCAAATGGCTGCCGCTGCTGCCACGCCCATTCCTATCCGGCAGCTGAGCCACCCATTCTTCGAATCGCCGTTCAAGAGGCGCAAGCAACGCCGTCTCATCGAGAAGGAGCTGCAACAAAGAATCATACTCGAGGCCGAGGAGGAATCTCGCTCACAGGCTTGGAACTACGTTGTCGAGTTCCTGCATACCTCGGAATGGTGCGACCAGTTGGAACAGATCGCCGTCAACTACGACGCCATGCCCACGATGGTCGAGCTGGAGTCGTACGGAGCCCTGGATGAGAAGGAGGGCACCCGCGCCTGCAGAAAGCTCTTCAAGGCCCCGGTCGTCTGGGACGAGCTGGGCCGCGGTCTGTGGAAGGTCTTGAGCACCTCGCCACAGCACAAAGCACCCGCCCCCGTCGTCGTCGAGGTTCCCAACACCGTGCAGTGGAGAGACTCTTTCGGTGGCGGCTCGACGGAAATATCCAACTCGACAAACAGCTCCAGGAGGTCGTCGTCGCGAAGATCATCTGAGGAGTCGTGCGCCACCACGGCCTCCCGTGAGTCGGCATCGCCCCGAATGACGCTCAGCTCGTCGCCAGGCCGACAGGGCAGCGTTCCGAGAATGTTCTCGCGCCTGACGGCCCGGCGATGCTGATGAAATTTCCTTTGTCTTCTTTCCCTCTTCCTCTTCTTCTTTTTCTTCCTCTTCCTCTTCTCTCTCCCATCACCATTTGGTATACACCAGTACAGCGATACCCTGCGCCCTTCTTTCCTCACGCCGGACGTTGCGGGTCGAGGGTTCTTTTCTTAATTGCCTGCCATTGGCATTCATCAGGGTCACGGGAGCTGGCGACGGGGTGGCCGAGAATATATGAGTGTCTGTCCTGTGAGCATTTAGCGTAGCGTAGGTGTTGGCTTTTTTACGGCTTTTCTAGTGATTCCGTCCGTATGGATCAATCACATGTATCATGTTTCATCATACTTGTATATGTATAATCAATCAAGCAATCGAATCCGGTCAAGTTGAACCACCTGATAAATGCCCATGACGTTCTCTTCCTTCTTTCGCATCATCTCACACACGCATTCGTGACACTCACGCACAAAGACTGCACGAGGAGACATTGCGACATTGGTAGGCAGCCGCCCGTTTAATCACTCCGCGGGACTGATCACCATCGACAATGTGATTGTTTGAACAAGGTTATGTACCTAGACCGGTAAGTATGTAATCTATTGGGAACCTTAGGTACCTATGGAGTAACAGATTGTGAATGATGCGACACATCTCCTTGCAGGCGCGTTTTCATTGTAGGGTAGTCACTTCTTCGGGAGAACATCGGCCGATGCAGTGTACCGAGCTTTTGCCCAATCAAAAGCCCGGACGCCCATTAGCCCTGCGCGCCGCATGAAATCAGTCGTCGCGGTGTGCGCCTCGCAACGTTTGAGCTACAGCAAACCGGCGCTTGGTTGATTTCTTTTGGGAGCTCCACTCCATTCTCTCAAACTTCCTCCTGCGTGCGTCACACTTGGGCGATCTCGCTCTCGCTTCTGTGCCCGAAGAGCCAGAGGAGAAGTGCAAGCATCATTTCCACAGTTTAGCCAAATCCCAACGCCCCTTTGACATCGAATGGTCTCGACGCGTGCCTGTAGACCTTGAGGAAGCGGCGGCCCCAGCTGTCGACCTACGACGGCAGGCTTCCATCATGGCGGCCGCAGAAGTCGACACGGGCTACATCGCTGGCCACTTGGGTCTCGACCAGCCCGTAGTGAACAGCCTCATCACAGAGCCGACCGTGGATCTAGTGGCGGCTCTGCTGCAGGCCGTTGCCGCCAAGGCACACGACTTTGACACCCTGTACGCCGAAAAGCTACAAACTGACATTGAGCTGGAGAACGCTGTTCGAAGCTCCGAGTCGAAATCGCAAGCCTTCAAAACGACAGCCGACAAGGCGTTGAATGAGGTGGCAGAAGCAAGGCAGAGACTGAAAGAGGAAGAAACAAAGAGACAGGCCCTTGAGAATGAACTCCAATTTGTCAAGGCCAAAGATTCGGATCACGCAGCTCAGGTCAAGAGCCTCCACGACAAAATCGAAACACTGCAGTCGTCAAACCGCACAAACCTCAGCATCATCGAATCTAACAACAAGAGAGACCAGACACTCACCGATGAATTGACGAAACAGCACCAGAGAAACGTCGAGCTGTCCAGAGAGGTGACTGCTCTTCAACAATCAGAGCAGAACGCCAAAGGGCAGCTTAACAGCGCTCGATACCGCGAGGACTCGTTGAAACAGCAACTCGAACTCTCGCGTCGCAACAGCGAGTGGCTTGAAAATGAGCTCAAGACAAAGAGTGAAGAGTCACTCAAGTACAGAAAAGAGAAGGGGGCCCGAATTGCTGAGCTGCAGCGCGAGAGCGAGGATGCGAGATCGCAGGTCGAGGCGCTCAAGCGCTCCGAGCTGCAGCTTCGCGACCGTCTCGAGGCCATGCAGTCCAGGGCCGACGAAGCCTTGGTCAAGCTGCAAAAGCAAGAAGCGGCCTTTGCAACAACTGTGGAAAGCTATAAGCAGGAACTTGAGAACCAGAGACGGCTCGTGGACATGTCTGAGCAGCTCAGCAAGAAACACCAGGATCGTGTACGCGACTTGGAAGCCGAAAAGGAACGTTTGAGGGACAATTACGAGAATGAGATCCGGCGAGTACGTCTCGAGCTGGAACAGGAGCGACAGACCACGACTGAACTGGAAGAACGGATACGACAGCTTGAGGGAGAGCTTGATGAGCTGCAGGCTCGTCTCGAACAAGGCCCTCCACCCGGCTCAGCGCCCCAGACCCCTCGTGCCAATGGTGCTTCGTCCATGCTTGCGCGCGCCGCCTCACCCTTTGGCACCCCCGCCTCGATACGGAGCAAATCTGCCGTGACGGCCACCCAAGCCATCGAGCAGCTGTATCAAGTCAAAGGCCAGCTCGCCAGCGAGAAGCGGCGCAACCAACAGCTGTCCGAGGAGCTCGACAACATGATATCGGCTCTCGAGGCCAAGGCACCGGAAATTCAGGAACTACAGGCAGAGTCGGACTCACTCCGCAACGAAATGGCGCGCATGTCCGAGCTGTCACAGCAAAGCTTTGAGGAGCGCGACGTCGCCCGGAAGGCTGCACGCAAGGCAGAGAGCGCACTGGCGACCGCCCAATCTGAGACCAAAATCCTGCGAACGCAGCTTCGCGACCTCGGCACGCAGATTCAGATGCTCGTCTTCAACGTCTACGCCTTGGAAAAGGGCGTGGACCAGCTGACTGAAGACGAGAAATTCCGGTTGCAGCAGCTCGAGCGTGGAGAAATCACCGAAGAGGCTTTATCAGATCTGTCCGACACTCATCAGTTCATTACTCAAAAGCTGGTGGTATTCAAGAATATCAAGTCTCTTCAGGCCAAGAACGAGGATTTGATGCGTATCACGCGGGAGCTCGCCGAACAGCTGGAGAGTGAGGACGCCCTTGCGGCCAAGCACCAGGCCAAGGAGGATCATGATCGCGTAGAGAAACTGCAAAACGAACTGGCGCACATGACGGAAGAGAGTCGATCGATCAAGAACACGATGGAGAGCTACAAAATGGAGCGCGACATGTTCCGACGCATCCTCCAGCAGCGAGGTGCTGGCGCAGACGAGGCCTCGATGATGCGGAGCTCTCTGGACGGCAGCCAACGGGCGCCACTGGCCAGCATCGAGGGCGCCGTGGACCAGGCCGATTCCCTGAGCGAGGCTCTTCGAAAGCTGCAATCCGAGTACGATGGGTTCCGAGATGCACAGGAAGATGTTCGGAAGGACCTGAGAGCGCAGATAGATCTCCTGACTTCTGACAAGAACTCACTGCAGACCGAGCGTGTCAAGCTGCAGGGCGAGGTCAGACTTGAGTCGGAAAGACGCGAGATGCTGCAGAGTAATTACGCTGCCCTTCAAGGAGAAAACGCCGAGATACAGAAGAGGGCCCAGGCCATGTCAGAGATGGCGGCAAAACAGGACATTCGGACGCAGCAAGTTGCCGAGGAACTCATCGAGGTTAAGGGCCTTCTCGATAGCATGAGGAACGAGACCGCCAACTTGAAAGCCGAGAAGAAGCTCTGGACGGATATCCAGGAGCGCATGCGCAAGGACAACGAGAGCTTGATAGAGGAAAAGAACCGACTCAACCATCTCTTGGCCGCACAGCAATCTCTGGAAAACGAGCGAAATTTGGCCGACGCCGAGGCGAGACGAAAGGCTCAGACAAAGATTGACTCGCTGGAGCGAGATTTGTCCGAGGTGCAGCGGAAGCTGGCCAACGAGTCAGAGGAGAGCAAAAAGTTGCAGCTGCGCAAAGAATACGAAGCCAAGGAGTCTCAGAAGCGAATCGATGACCTCATGGCCAGTTTGAGCCAGATTAAGGAGGAACACGTTGCTGTGAAGACGACACGCGATCATCTCCAAGCTCGTGTTGACGAACTGACTGTCGAGTTACGCAACGCGGAGGAGAGAGTAGGCAGACTGCAACCCCGGCCAACTCCCCGACCAGGCCTGGCTGCCAGCGGCGATGCCAGCGGCGACGGCGCTCAGCGCCAGCAGGAACTCGAAGCCGAGATTCACGATCTCACCAACGACATGTCCGACTTGAAACGGGATCTCGATCTGGCCAACACGCAACTCGAGCATGCCAAGGCACAGGCTGAGCAGTACAGAGAGCTGAGCCAAGGCAACGAAGAAGCACTGGAAGACTTGCGCGCGTCACAGGATCAATACCGCCAAGAAATGGACACCCTGATCCAGGAGAAGGACAGCAGGATAAAGGAGCTGAGCCAGCGCATCGAAGACATGTCCGAGGAGCTGTCGCGATCCAACACCGAACTCTCGCGGCTGCGTGATTCGCAGGGTGAGGTGGCTCGCAGATTCGAGGACGAGAAAGCCATACTCGAAGAGGAGCTGAAGCGGCTAAAGGAGGACAGCGCCCGACATGAGGAAGCAGCGCGCCATCACCAGCAGGACCTACGAGCTCAGGCCGAGATTGCCTCCAAGGCACAACAAGACTATGAGCAGGAGCTGGTCAAGCACGCCGAGGCAGCGAAACTCGTCCAGCAACTACGCACAGAGCTCAACGGACTGAAGAGTGACTCGGCATCCCTGAGAGCAGAGGCCGAGTCCGCCAAGGTTGCCCTCGCACAGAGCGAGAGCTCTTGGGAGGAACGCCGACAGCAGTTGGAGCAGGAGATGGCAGAGCTGACTGCCCGCCGGGAGGATGTCAACGCGCAGAACAAGCTTCTGCACCAGCAACTCGAGGGACTGACCACCCAGGTCGCCGCCCTGCAGCAGAGGAGAACCGGCGGCGGGGAACACGATGGAGACGAGACCACGTCCTCCATGAACGTGGGCGATGCGTTGGAGGGCCTGCGGGAGTTGAATAGCTACCTGCGCCGTGAGAAGGAGATTCTAGAGGTCCAGTATGATCTCAAATCACAAGAATCGAAGCGCCTGCAGCAGCAGTTGGACTACGTACAGTCGCAACTAGACGAAGCCCGCTTGAAGCTTGATCAGGAGAGGACACAAGCTGCGCAGGGCGGCCGCGCATCCATGACGCACCAGGATCTCATGGAAAAACTCAACGAGCTCAATCTTTACCGGGAGAGCAGTGCTGCTCTACGAAGCGAAAACTCCCACCTCAAGGACCAAATCACAGAGAAGAATAGGCGCATTGGCGAGATGGAAGCACAGGTGCAGCCACTGCAAGCGGAGATCGACAATCTCAGTACCCAGAAATCCTACCTCGAGGAAGAGATCAAACAGATACAAGAGGACAGAGATCGCTGGCAGAAGCGGACAGAAGGCATCTTGACCAAATATGGTCGTGTAGACCCTGCTGAGATGGAGCAGCTCAAGCAGAGCATCAGCGACCTCGAAAGCGAACGGGATGCACTCAGGGAGGAAGCGAAGCCTCTGGAGGAAAAGATTGCGACGCTCGAAGCCACCCTCGAAAGCGAACGACAGAACTGGCAGACAGTCCGGGGCAAACTCATCGAGCAGGCCAAAGAGCGCTCACGGAAGCTTACTGGCGAGAAGAATGAGGCTGTGCAGAGGGCCAATCAAGTGCAAGAGCAGCTGGACCAGGTCAACGCAGACCTCGAAAGCGCTCGAAGGCTGACTGATGGTCTTGGGACGGAGAAGTCGGAGCTGGAGCAGCAAATCGAGTCTTTCAGACAACAGGTGGAGCAGCTTCGCCAATCAGCCCAACAGGCGCAACAGGCGCAACAGGCTCAGACGGCTCAGCAGGCCGACCAGGAGACCTCGGCCATGGCCGTGGACGCACAGCCAGCAGCTGAGGCGACTGCGTCTGCTGAAGTGGTCAGCCAGCTGGAGAGGCAGTTGGCCGATGTCCGGAAGGAGCTGGAGGCTGTCAATGCGCAGAAACTGGGAGCGGAGCAACAGTTGGGACAAATTCAAACCGAGCTGCAAAGTACCCTGGCCGAGCGCGACGACGCGCTGCAGAGGCTGCAGGCTGCCGAAACAGCCCAGCCCAACGGCACGGCAACGGACGAAGCGCCGGCGCCAGCGAGCGACGAGAATGTGGACCCGGCGGCCGCGGCAGCGGCAGCGACAGCGACAGCGTCAGCAGCTGCAGGCACGGCCCTTTCCGATGAGCGGCGGCAGGCTCTGGAAGCGGAGATTGCAGCTGCGGAGGCCAAGGCGGTGGAATTCGAGCAAAAGGCCAACGACGTGGAGAACAAAATCCAGTCCATCATCAAAGAGCGCTCAGACAGAATGCGTGATGCGCTCAACAACAAGCTCAAGGATAGGAGAGTCAAGCTGGAGGAAGAGTACAAGCAGAAGGAGGAGGACCTCAAGCTCCGCTTCGAACAAGAGAAGCGCATTTGGCAGGCAGAGCAGGCCGGACAGGAGAAAGCGGCAATGACAGGCCAGCCGCCACCTCCATCCACGCCGGTCAAGACGGACGGCGAGCAGCCAGCACCAGCAGCAGCAGCAGCAGCAGCAGCACAACAACCTGCGACAACACCGGCCACGCCCAATACAAACGGGCCAGCTCCGGCGCCAGACCTATCGCAATTGGACGACGCTGCCGTTCGACAGTTCCTCTCTACCAACGCGACGGTTAAGAGCATCGTCGCAGCTAACATCAAGAAGAAGCTGGATGTCGAGCATGCCAGGATCAAGGCCGAGTTCGAAGCCAAGATAACATCGGCACGGGAACAGGCGCAGCTGATGGAGTCGAAGAAGTCGACTCTGCGCATCAACATGAGCGAGAACAAGCTCAGAGCGGCCACGGCCAAGCTCGGCGTCGTCGAGACGGCCGCCAACCAGACACCGCAGAAGCCCGTCGTAGAGGTCTGGGAGGTGGCCAAGACGGCACAACCCCCGCCGGTGTCACTTCCCGCGACGCCCCTCAAGCACGCGCAGGCCGTCTCTAAGCAGCAGAATGCCTCACCGTCGACAGGGGCGGGGGGCAAGCCAGGTGCGGCCTCGGCAGCAAGCTCGAACAAGCCGACCCCGGCCCCGGCAACGGCCCCAGCCCCGGCAACGGCCTCGGCCTCGGCACCGCCTGCACAGAAGCCTCGGCAAGCAGCACCAATTCCGAAGCCTCCTGCTCCCGCAGCAGCAGCAGCAGCAGGTTCCGCACCCACGCCGAATACCGCTGCGAGCCTGCCGCAACAGATGCAGCCGGCGGCGGCGGCGGCGGATGGTCCGGCTGGACTCCCGGCGCCGCCAGTTCGTTCTGGCATTCCGATGCCCAGGGGAGGGGGTCGCGGAAGAGGCGGCGCATATGTACCTCCGAGTCAGCGGACGGCAAGCGGCTCTCAGGAGGCCGCAACGACAACTGGGCAGGGTGGACGCGGCAGAGGCGGACACAGAGGCGGGAGGGGAGGAGGAGGAGCCATGAACCCGGGAGCCGCCGACTTTCAGCCCGGGACGAAGCGTCCCAGGGGAGACTCGGAGGTCGGTGGCGGTGCGAAGCGGGCGCGGGGAGCTCACTGATGGATATGGCCGCGTGCATATGGAAGACAAGATGTATGAAGAAAAATTGCTCCAAGGGCCGCGAGCTGGACGGACGCCATGGCACTGTGATGGGATCTTGCACGAGGGAAGAGGCACGCGCCCTGGCTGGTCAGGAGGTGACGGAGTACTTGCAATGTAAGCCGTGGTATGTGGACAACTTGCACCGCATGTAGCAGTACATGTCTGTCCATGCACAGCGTTTTGTCAGGGCGCGCATGGAGTCAGGGTCGACTTGCACAATAGCAAAGAAGCGCTCCAGGCAGCGCCGGTAGGCCCCAAAGCAGGCTCAAGTAGGCAATACATGCACGAGACACTCTCGTGGTTCCAGCGAGACAAGGCCAGAGTATGATCAATGGGAACTGCAGCTCAGAGCCAACCAGGCGTGCAGCGTAGCTTGTATTTCGCGGACTCCCAAAAGCCCCGGTGCGTCATGTGACGACACGACAGTCTTACACAAAGGCTGCGAGATCACAATCGAACCATGAAAATTCGTGAAGCCCTTGGATATCGAGACCATCGCAAGAAGACGTATCAAAATACCGTGCATCGCGGCACGAGGTGTCGTGTGGTGGTTAGTGGGCGGCGGGGTGGGGCGTGCTGCCATCGGGGGTCGGTCCATGTCGGCGCCGACCGCATGTGGGTGGAGTGGGGAATTTGAGAAAAAGAATTTGAGAAAAGAAGGAAACGAAGGAAAATAGCTTCATATCCAAGTCCTGGCAACGAACGAGACTTGCCCACCCAATCACTCACTCACTCACTCACTCACTCGTTGTGTCCGCATTGGTGGCAGATGGCAAGACCAAAATAAGCAACCCGCTGTATCTTGCCCTCTTCTCTCTCTGTCTCCCTCACCATCGCATTGCCCGTCCAGCAGCCCTCCATGGGACCCGCCGCCCACCAGCACAGAAAGCGCAAGGCGGCCGCTGCTGCTGCTTCTCCAGGCATTTCGACGACCGCCGCAGGCCCCAGGGCGAAGAGGAGCCGAAAATCGGCGCCGGCCGGAAGCAGCGGCAGCGGCAGCGGCAGCGGCAGCGCGAGAACGGTCTTTGACGCTTCGGAGCTGGGGTGGCAGTCTGTGGGCGAGGAATTTGGCGGACTGCAGGTCCTTTCGGGGGTGGACGTGGTCAAGGATGGAAAACGGGTGCAGTACGTTGTGAGGGACAGCAACAACAACAACAAGAGCAGCCGAAGCACCGGAAGCAGCAGCGGCAGCAGCAGCAGCAACAACAAGCGTCAAAAAGCAGCGGTCGGCGGCAGCGCAGGCGAGAGCGAGCCGGGACCGCCCAGCGACGATGAGTCTTTTCAAGGGTTTGGCGACGACCCTGTGGAGGGCCAAGCTGTCCATCCCGGTCAAGGTGGCGCTGGTGCGCATGTGGTGGCGGGCGAGGAAGCTCAAAAGGAGACTGGCCGGGCGGGCAAAACGGGCAATCGCGGCAAGGCCCGGCAGAAGAAAGACGGCGGCGACGACGACGACAGGAACGACGACACGGCGCGGGAACAGAGCGTGGCTAAACAGCAGCAGAACCGGCTTCCCAGCGAGAAGAACAACAAGAAGAACGGGGGGGCACTGGAGCTTCAAATACAACAGTCCGCTGCACAGGGCAACAAGAAGAAGAACAACAACAACGCAAACCACAAAAGGAAGAAGCAGGAGCAGCCGGGGCAGCAAGCCAACGAGTTTCTGGCGCTGGCAGACCACCACCAAGCCGACGACAACGACGCAGAGAACCTCGACATGGGCGCGTGGATGGCGCTGAACCTCTCCCCGGCGCTGCTCTCGGCCCTTGCCAAGCTGGGCTTCACCAAGCCGACGCCCATCCAGGAGCGGTGCATCCCCCGCATCGTGGCCGGGCGGGACGTGATTGGGAAGGCGCAGACGGGGTCCGGCAAGACGCTGGCGTTTGGCATTCCCATTGTGGAGAGGTGGCTCGATCTGCACGAGGATGACGAGGATGACGAGGATGACGAGGACGAGGACGAGGAGGGTGACGAGGACGCAGTGCTGGCTCAAGACAAAGATCAAGACAACGAAGAAGACAGCGATGGACTCGAGCCCAAGAAGAAGAATTGGCAGCACCCGCACCCGCGCCCGCACCAGCGCCAGGCGGGGAAGAGAAAAAAGAGGCCGCTGGCGCTGATTCTCAGCCCGACGAGAGAGCTCGCCAAGCAAATCGGCAGCCACATCCAGTCCCTCTGCAGCGGCCTGCCCGCCTCATCCTCGTCGTCGTCGTCGTCGCCGTACGTGTGCGTCGTGACGGGCGGGCTGAGCATCCACAAGCAGCAGCGACAGCTCGACCGGGCCGACGTGGTCATCGCCACGCCCGGCCGGCTGTGGGAAGTGCTCGAGGGCGACGCCGCGCTGCAGGCGCACTTTGCCGCCGCGCTGCGCTTCCTGGTGATTGACGAGGCGGACCGGCTCTTCAAGGCCGGCCAGTTTGGCGAGGTCCAGCACATTCTGGGCGTCTTGGATCATCGGCGGCGGCGGCGACGCGACCCCGAGTACGACTCCGGCTCTGGCGACTCCGAGTCTGATGAAGGCGGCGATGTTGGTCCGCGGCCAGCGGCACGGCAGACGCTCGTCTTCTCGGCCACCTTTGACAAGGACCTGCACATCAAGCTCGCCGGCAAGAGCAGGAGCGCCGCCGCTGCCGCTAGCACAACCAACGACAACATCACCACCACCAGCAATGATACTAATGATACTAACAGTGCTAGCAGTAACATGGCATACCTCGTCAAGGCGCTCGGGTTCAGGCCAGGCGCCCAGCCCGACTTCATCGACGCGAACCCCCGGTCGCAGATGGCCGATAACCTGCGCGAAGGCCTCATCGAGTGCGGCGCCATGGAAAAGGCAAGCAAGACACGCACCGAGTGCCCAGCTCTGTTCAACTTTTTTTTTTTTTTCCCCTCTTTCCGCTTTTGCCCTGCAATTTGTCTCTTCTTCATAACAGCTTCCTCTGTCTTTTCTACGCACACAAGAGATCTACACACCAGAGAGAAAAAAAAATCCACCTACGTTTTCCTCCCCCATTGCCGCAGCGCCATCTTTCTGTTCTCGACATCTGCCCTCACACATACACCACACACGCACACATCTATTTCTAGAGACCTGGAAAGCAAGACAACGCTGCAGGCCACAAGCGTATGCAGTCAATGGCTTTTCCCTGGCGGAACACGCTGCGCTCAAAGACGACGTGCAAGGTCACCTCGCTTCGTGTAACCGTGGATATACCAAACCGCCCAATGCAGTTTTCCTGCCCTCTCCATGTACTTTCATCTCCTTGACAGCTTCTGCTACCCTCGCTACACACCCTTGCGTATAGTCCGCCAGGCCGATGACGGGTTTCATTTCAGCCTAGTGGTCACAGTGACTACCTTGCCATCTCGATGACCCCTTCCTTCCCGCCCGTACGAGAGTGCCCAATGCGTGCGAGCAGTCGGCTAACAGAGTGCAGGATCTCTATCTCTACACGGTGTTGCTGCTCAACCCCGGCCGACGCACCCTCGTCTTTACGAATTCCATCTCGGCCGCCCGGCGCATCACCCCGCTGCTGCAGCATCTCAACCAGAATGCGCTGCCCCTGCACTCGCAAATGATACAAAAGGCGAGACTGCGCTCGCTGGAGCGCTTCGCAGCTGCTCGCGACTCAGTCCTGGTATCGACCGACGTGGCTGCGCGGGGGCTCGACATCAAGCAAGTCGATCAGGTCATACACTATCATGTTCCCCGGACCGCAGACACCTATATCCACCGCTCTGGCCGAACCGCCCGTGCTGACAAGAGCGGCGTGAGCATCATCCTCTGCTCGCCGGACGAAGTGCTGCCGACGAGGAGACTGACGGGCAGGGTTCACGCCGAGCGCGCATCGTCGCCCGCCAACGGAGGGAAGAAGAAGCAGCACGTGCTCGAGAGCTTGCCCATTGACAGAAGGATCGCGTCTCGTCTAAAGCCGCGTGTTGATCTCGCCAAGAAGATCACGGATGCCATTCTTGCCAAGGAAAAGGCACACAGCAACGACCAGTGGCTCCGTTCTGCGGCCGAAGAGCTGGGTGTGGACTACGACTCGGACGAGTTTGAGGCCACCGCGGCCAGTGGCTGGGGTGGAGGAGGCAGTCGGGGCGGCGGCAGACGACGCAAGGAAAAGGAGGCCCGGTCGTTGTCCAAGGCCGAGCTGGGCGCGCTGAAGGCGCAATTACGGCACGAGCTGGGCCAGCGAGTCAACCTGGGCGTGAGCGAGAAATACATTGCGGGCGGGAGAGTGGATGTAGCGCAATTGCTCAAGGAGAGGGAGATGAACACGGTTGGCGGTATCTTCCTTGGCGGTGATGATCTGGGACTGGGCCTGTAGGGAAAGAAGAAAGACTTCATCGTCGCTTGACTCTCTGCTTTGGGGACGAGCGATATTCTTGCAACGTTGCCAGGCGTTGCCCAGGTTGCCCAGGTTGCCCAGGAACAACCCTTACCCACCCCATTCATCCCACACGATGCTACAACCATCTGGGAAGAATGGGATGGATAGATTGAGTGCCTACAGTTCCACTTCTTCACCGCCATGACCACCGTCGGTTGAGAGCAGCGGAATGCTCTCCCACACTTCCGACGCCGCACTGTTGCGCAGCATCGTCTGATAGGCCTCTTGGCGGGTGGTTGAATGGGTCAAGGACAATTTCGACGTGATTGATGCGTCTGTGAGCTGAGAGTCTTGCTCGCCAGCGTCAGCGACCGCTGCCCCTTCCAGGCGAGAGCGCTTCCTTGGTGGTGAACTCGGGTCCTCGCCTCCAGGCCAAGGCTCAGTCCGCGGACTCGGCGTCAAAGGAGCTGCGTGGCTCGCCGAAGTAGCGCCAGGGTCTCCTTCATGGGCGTTGAGGCCTGATCCGGCTGCGACAGTGACGGCGCCAGGAGCAACGAGTGCCGCATTTTGATTGGCAACAGAGCCGCCGGCCGAGTTTGGGTCGCTGCTCGACGAGCGCTGTGAGTCGTCTCGCATCGTTCTTTGATCTCGTACTTGTGCGAGTCGCTGCTGTTCCAGAAGCAAGCCCATTTGCCTGTCGTGTTCAAACCTATGCTCCGAGCAGCAGTTGCCAAACAAAGACTCGACGGTCGCCCCTGAAAGATCCGCCCCCATGCGTATCGTCAGTGCAACTAGATCTCGAATAGTCATGCTCACAACGCTCAAACATACCCTTCTTGATCCAGGACTGATCCACAGTACAAGGCCAGATGTCTTTGGGGCGGAAAGTTTCTGCTAGATGCCGGAGCTCGGCAAGGGGGGAGTGTCGTGCAAAGGGAAAGTATATGACTCGCGGCAGACCCTTGTTCCGCTCGCTGGCGTATTCGGAATTGTTTCCCACGCCCTCGTCACTGAATCGCTCCACAAGAGATTTACGCAATGCGTTGAAATCAGCGGACAAGTCTTCGCTGAATTCCGTCAAGTCCATGTGGAATGCGGTCTTGTTGCCGTCGCTGGCCATGTGAGTCAGGAAGGAGGTGATGTTTTGTTTCAATAAATCATCCATACCATCCGACAACGAAAGCCTATGCTCCTTTAGTCGCGAGTCATTCACGTTCGAGCAACTCGCAACACCTACATTTGCAGCAGTTTGTCAATGTCATGGTTTGCGATTGAGTCCAACTCAGCCTCACGCGCAAAGTCGGATCCGCCACCTCCAATGCCCACTTCAGCCATTGTCTTGCCCCCGGGAAGTCGACAGACAACTGGCCTGATGGAGACCACATCGGAGCGTCGAGCCACGCCGCACATGTTGCCCTTTTCGCAGCTGTGAATGCGCACGTTCTGGTCAGATGTCAGGCAACCGGCGTGCTGCGTGTTGCCGCAGATGTGTCCGTTCAAAGCTGCGGTTCCCGCAGCCATGTGGATCTCGGAGCTGGATGCATCTTTCGACGGCGGGCTCCTGAGCGAATTGAAGATGCGCAGCTTGTAATCGTCTACGTGGATCTGAGCCACGGGTTAGAGAGGCAGGCACCGTCATACGGGCCCAATGGAAGAAGCCTTACTCGGGAATTCAGAGCCTTGGACAACGCAACCCATACATCTTCGTAACCAAATGTCCACGCCTGGAAGTGAAAGACGGTTTCCGGCGGATACTTGCGGACTTGTGCCAGTAGATGGACTATGCCCTCTGCCTTGGTCTGAAACGGGATATCGCCCAGGAACGATGTGTCAAGATAGAGCTTATCCAACCTCTTGAGTCCACAGGTGTATTCTAGGAGAAGCGGATTCCTCGCAATCGAATTGACGAACCAAGGTTCGGCGCGAACATCACCTGTATAGAGTACGGCCCTGCCCTGACCCTCGATAACTGTGTTACACGACTCAGGACAACCGGCTTCTTGCTCGCGTCGAGTCTACAAACTTACGAAACATGACCGCGCCGGGACAATGATTTGCGTCAAATAGCGTGACCTGGACTTGATAACCAGGCCGCAGCTCAATGGTCGTGGGAGCCTCGAGAGGCAGCGGTTTCTAGCTGGGACGAGATTGCATGAGCTACAAGTTGTTTCACCTAGACGCGACAAAGACGACCAATAGAGAAAAGATATCAGAGCACTTAGCTCGGAAATAACGGAAGCAACGTACGAGCACTTTGCGGAGGTGTTTGTACGTCTGCTGGCGCGCCTCGAGTATTCCTCGCGAAAAATTTATCCTGCAAGCATAGCGTTCCAAGCAGAGCAGTAGCGCCCTTGTCGCTAAAGAGCAGTAAATACTTTGGTTTTCAAACGAGCGTAAGCGCCTCTCCGTGTGGTCTGGATCGCTCGGGGCAGGGATTGGGGCCGGGGATTACAGGGAGAGGAGAACAAGAGAAGAGAAGAGTAAAGATAAGGAAACCCACAAAGGCGAACGCAAGGTCTCGAGCCCAGCGAGGTGGTCGCTATGGACGTGGCTCAGGAAACATGCCAAGGGTGAGAGCTCAACGGGGCTCCGTCGAAAGAAGTCGACTGTCGACAACCATGTCAGGGTTTCCCAGGCCAAGCAGACATACATAGACGGCAGAGACATCTGAGCGGGCAGTTAACTCACTCCGTATCTCTGGAAACTCGGCTACGATGCCATTGAAGGTCGACATGACGATGCGATGCAATGCGATGCAATGCGATGTGCGTCTGCGATGCGACCGCCTGGGTCATCGGCCACAGGATGCAGCGCATGGGAAAAGTCGCGAAACCATGGTTCAGAGACGAAAAATGAGTCAACAGTACGTCACACGTGGGCGATCAATGAACGGTTTCATGTGGTGTATGTGTGTATGTGTGCGTGTGCCTGGAGTGGGAGAGCGATGCAGGGAACCCAGGAATAGAAAAGTGGGACACGCTCTAGCCTCCATGCTGCTTTTGATCGACTCGTTGCCAGCATTGACCCGGTGGCGCGCACCTTCCCCGGATTTTTGTTGCCCAATCGATAGTTCAGTTCCTCGCATATGTCAAATTTACGTGGTCGCATGGGTTTTATCTTAGTCATCTATCGCTATCATTCTACGCATCGGGTTTCATGTGGCAAAGGCAATGCGAGGATCTCAAGCTGCGGATGTCTCAAGATAGCGTAGCTTGTGTTGATAGGAGAAGGCTGGCTGAATGTCACCCGGAAGGGTGAATAGAAGAAGAGGGAGAAAAGATCAAGTAAGAGAAATGCGTTCCATGGGCCGGATGACCGTCCCGATTCAGCTTCTTCTCCGGAAACGCAAACCAATCCCGGTAGAGTTCACGTCACCTGATGGATACCAAATAAATGCCAATGTGGATCTTTTGTTTGAAGAGGGTCTGAATTATCTGCGACCATCCCTGCTCTGTGACAGGGATTTGGGGAGAAGGCCCCATCTAGCAAGGAAACTTTTTCGGAAACCCGAGTCTATCTGTTCGCTGTGTAAATGCAGCAGAGAGCCAAAAACCAAATAAGAAAATAAACAAGCTAGGCTATGCCATGAGAAGGAAGAAAAAAAAAAAAGAGATGAGACAAAGGGAAAAAAAAATCAGAAACCATCCCAGTTAACCGTTCTATGCACAATCCATCATCTCCACACACACACTCTCTCTCAGTCTTTTTCCGAGTTCGAGACACCAGTTTAGTCAAAGTGGATTCTCCACAGCTCGCGGTCGCTGCCAGCAGTAAAGTCACTGCGGGTGTGCATCATCAAGACGTTGTCGCTGACGACCAGGTCACCCTTCTCCCAGCTGTGGTAGTAGGCAACTCGGCGGTCGTGCAAGGCGGCGTCGAGAGCCTCGCAGATGGCGCGGTTGGTCTCCTCGTCCACATCCTCAATGGTGACGTTGGTGGCCTCAAAGTCAGTCTTGGACTGAGGCCAGGGCTCGTGATATCTGAGGCAGGGCTTGCCAGTGGTGGGGTGGTTGGCAATCAGGGGCAGTCCCTTCAAGACAGTAGACCCGAAAGATGAGGTAGAGACGGACCAGGTCTTGCCGGCCAGGTTCTCGGCAGTGAGCCACTTGGGGAGGTACTTGAAGACCATGGTGGAGGAGGAGAAGAGGGTGAAGCCAGTGTCCTTGGGTGAGTTGGTGGCACCGGCAAAGAACTGGAACTGCGGGGGAACGGAGACCTTGACCTCCTCGCCGTTCTCGTTGGTCTTGGTGACAGTCTTGAAGAGTCCGTCGTAGTGGAAGGGCATCCACTCGGCCGAGAGAACATTGTTCAGGCCACGAGTGTCCATGCCCTGGTCCTTGACCTCGAGCAGGATGCCGAACTTCCAGGGGAGTGGCTCGCCAAACTCCTTGGCCTTCTCAATGAAGACGTCCTGCTTGGGGGCCTTGAAGAAGCCGCGCAGGATGACGGGAGAGTTGACCTCGGCGAGGGCGCGAACCTTTTGAGCATCGACGTCACGAATGTTCATGGCGTTGGGACCCTTGGCAGGTCGGACCATCCAACCGCTGGGGTAGATGGGCTCAAATGTGACGCCACCCTTCTCGGCACCCCAGTTGAAGAACTCCGACTTCTCGCGGTAATAGCTGGGGGCACCGTTCTCCATGACCAGCTCATATGAGTCATCGCGGTCGAACTCGGATCGCATACCAGACACGACGGTGCCGTCGAGCTTGTAGGCGACGGTGCAGTGCCAGGGAGTCGTGAACATGGTGGTCGTGGGCATGAGGTTGACGGACAGCTTGGTGGCGCCAGTGGAAGGGTGGATAGACAGACGGACGTGGTCCTTGTACTTGGTTCGGACAGCGGAAGCGAAAGCCTGTGAAGACGATTGTTAGCATACTTGTCATCTTAGAAGAGAGTGTGAGCGAATGGAAAGAGCCACTTACGTCGCCACGGCACATCATCTGCTTGGCAATGTACTCAATGCCTCGCTTGTACTTGGACTTTGAGCGTCCGTCCTCGACGGGGTAGACATCAGCCAAATCCGTCTCGAGGAACTTGATGTAGCCTCGGTAGGTGAGGCAGACATCCTCAATCTTGCTGACTTCGTTCCACTCCCAGTTGGGGTTGGCAAAGGTGTTGAGGAGAGCGCGGCGGAAGTTGGAGGCGTTGGCAACATATGTCATCTCATCCAGCTGCTCGGGAAGAGACAAGGAAACGAGATCGCGGAGACGCGAGAACTCAATCTGGGTGAAACCCTTGGCCTTGGCAATCTTTCGGAGGGTCTCGCCATAGTTCCAGACGTCCTTGTCAGGAACACCGAGGAGATCATTGTACACGAGACCATCAGAGATGATGGTGAGGAGGGCGCCGGGAGGGTACACGTCCTGGATGGCCATGCAGAGACCGTTCAGGTGCGCAAGAGCAAGCTCTTCGGCACGGTCTGGCAGCTTGCCCAGGCATTTCGTGGTCTTGTTAGGCGACTTGAAGGGGAAGGCAGGCAGACACATGGGAATGGTCTTGCCGGCACGGACGTGGCTATATATGACAGCCAGGAACTTGAGGGCACCTTCATCGTGTTTCTCGGGGGCGTTCTGGGACTTTTGCAGACGATATCTGTCGATGACGGCCAAGATCTTGGAGGCTGTGTCGATGGCGGCAGTGTCCACCATGGTAGGGAAATCTTCAATGCTGAGGCTGCGGGGGCTCTTGGCTCCCTTGGCTTCAATATAGAAGCTCTCGCGCTCTGGAGACACGGCAGCAGGCATTTTGTGTGTGGGTTAGGGGAATGGAAGAAGAAGAAGATGGTGGAAGAAGAGCGGGGTGAGAGAGGAGAGAGTATATAAGAACTGGTGTGTTTCTCAAGCAGGGATATCAAGTTTGTAAGAGAAAAGAGGGTGTGTGGATGTTTGTTGAGTGTGTGTTTAAAGTGTTGTGATGGTGATGATGTTGTTGATGATGATGATGGAATATTCGATGGAAGGGTGGGATCGGGGGACACTTAAGTAGTGCTGTCTTGCGAACATTGAGCAACAGATGCTTGTATGGATCTACCGCAAGGGTACGGGTTGAGACGCAGATGTCGTCGGCCTCGACAATGCTGCCCACCACCAACTCTGTCATATGATGGCATGTACACACTGGCTAGCGGAAGCCCGACTACGCCTAGCGAGGTCCCCCTTGACAAGCGACGGAAACGCGGCCAGAAATGGAGGACAGTGCGTGCAAATTAGGCGCGGGGGGTCCTGACAAGGGACACAGAGAGGGCCGGTGCTGACTGTAGGGATCCGAGAAGGGTGTGGCGGAACCGCCCGCTCGGAACCAGCTGTTGTTGTCAGTTGACTCAAGTCCGTCGCTGTTGCGCGGAACCTTCAGACGACGGAAATCCATTAGACCAAGCCGTGCTGATCAGGACCAGCACGCGATGAATTTCAACCTGCTACAAGGCCAATATTACATGTCATGTCTGGCATAGTGCCGACCGGATGTCTTGCCGTGCACACCAGGTCCATGATTCTCATCGCTTTGGATGACACGCGGTATCTGGATGATCGCCCTCATGGCTGCCGGAAGCTATTACTGGACAAGCGCGCACACACGCACACGCACACTCGCACGATGGTGACACAGCATGGGATGACAGTCTGACGAGCGAGAGCCCTATGAGACTCGGCGAGGAAATGAAGGGGAAGAACTTCAGATGGCGTGTTCACAGCAGCTTCGCGGCCAGCAGCGTCGTCTCCTGCGTCGGAACCCAGAGGGGTGGTTCCGACGCGCATTGCCGTGCTGCAGCCTCTCTGGCATGAGAGCGTACTGAGTAATTTCACCGGTAAACGGTTTGCTTCTGGTCTTGATGAACTCGGCCATGTGTGTGGGATTGACAGACACGTGAAGACAGCGAGGAATTGTGCAGTCAGACCACACTGGCCGCCGTGCCGCAGAACTGACAGGACGACTGGTATTAGCGAGACCGTCAGGCTGTTGTATCATGTCCGAGGGCTTGTTGCATCATGCTCCAATTTTCTAGTCTTGGCTATGCGGCTTCTAGAAGTTTTGAGGGCGTTGTGGGGATTCTGCCATCAGTCAGTAACGGTGTCGCTATTCCCAAGACCAAGATTCTCTTTCTCTTGGCTGGAAACGTTGGGCCTGCGATCAGACGACTCTCCACGCGACGTCTCATCCAAAGACCCTTGCCTCGCTTCGTTTTCCGAGAGGTGTGGGGGAGAATAAACACCCTCCCACTCGGAAATGGCGGCGACTCGGAAGAGCCGAGGACCCTGCAAATGTTGCTAAGCCGCACGTTAATTGGTAGACAGAGAGCGGTCGCTAGTGAGCTTAATTAAGCCAACAAAGGGAGGAGGGTATGGGAAAAGGAGGGGGCGTGGCTCTAGCGATGGCCTTGATCTCGGAGCAAGAGTCATTACCAGAGAGGGGGGGGGGCTGAAGCGGCGTCAAAGTGAGAAAGACCTTTACGTGTCTGTTTGACGGTGTTAGACATTGCTAGTCAGCACGTTGTATCGGAAGACGGAAAATAGTCATAGAGGAAGAAACAAATTTAGCGGACCCTTATACGATTCCGCAGTCGCCGACTCGCACGTCTCAAGGTTCCTGGAGTTGAAATAAAAGCAACTGGCAGGAACGCAGCGACAAGAAAAAACCCCAAACGTCGACCTTTAAACCCACAGAATCTCAAGCTTGCCACAGTCACCAACAAAGCAGTCAATCGCGCAAAGCAAGTTGGACGACAAAGGGAGGAAGAAAACAAAATCCAAATAATCATAATTTGCAAAGCTAAGGAAAATGGCTTCTGAACCTACGGTTGTCGATGTCTGCATTGTCGGTGGTAAGTTTCCACTCTGCTCTCTGCAGTTGAGCAATCGGACTATACTCTAGAGACAAGAAAAAGAGCGATTTTGACATGTTCACTTAGGCGGCCCAACTGGTCTGCTCACCGGCCTTCTTCTGACTCGGCTTGGAGCTTCTGTCTGCATCATTGGTGAGTTGCAATGCGTTATACCATGCGAGAAAAAGGCAGAGCATTCCTCTTACCACTGAATCACAGATGGCAAGCCTGGCCCGCTCGAGTTGGGTAGAGCCGATGCTCTCAACGCACGCACACAGCAGTACCTCGAGGCAGCAGACCTCTTGGACGAGCTCCTGCCCACTGGTCTGAAATGCAACAGTAAGCTTCCCTTGATCTCGCACACCCCCTGACCTTGGTCGAGCATAAACTCATGCCCCGTCATAGCAAGCTCCACATATGAGAATGGCAAGTGGTTGTCCCGCCAGAGCGATTGGTGGGTTGGTCTTGAGCACTGCCTGCACAAGAACTTCCTCATGATTGGACAGCCCGTGGTTGAAAAGATGCTTGCCGAGAAACTAGAGGGTATCGTGCGCTTCAATGAGAAGTTCCAGTCCATCACCGAGGACGACGAGGGTGTCGACGTTGTCACAGAGTCCGGCCTCAAGGTTCGCGCTCGGTATGCCGTCGGCTCTGATGGCGCCAAGTCGCTGGTTCGTGCCCAGATCGGAGCCAGCTTTACCGGAACGAAGCCGGAAATGCTGTGGTCCGTCTTGGACACCTTCATCGACACCGACTTCCCTCGCTGCCCCGAAATCGTCACCTTCCAGCTCAACGGCCAGTCAAGAGTCTCATGGATTCCACGGGAGCGAGACATGTGCCGTTTCTACGTGCTCCTCGAAGGCGAGGTGTCGCAGGCACGGGCTGAAGAGTCCATCAAAGCCCACATGGCTCCCCACCGAGTTGAGTTCACCAAGACGGAGTGGTACAGCACGTTCGATGGTGAGACAAACCAACCCCCCCTCCCCTCCCGAAAGAAAAAACAGGAGGCGTCCCGAGACAGGTAGTGCAGTCGGCTAAACCTTACTGCAGTCAAGGAACGAATTGCATCGACGTTCGTCTCAAAGGAGGCCTCTGGTCGCATCATTCTTGCCGGAGATGCAGCTCACGTCCACTCAGTCAACGGCGGCCAAGGTCTCAACACCGGCCTGGCTGATGCCTTCAACTTGGCCTGGCGTCTCGCGACCGTCACCAAGAACCCCAACCTGCAGCCGGGAGCCGCCCAGAAGCTCATTCGCAGCTACGATACCGAGCGACGCAACACCGCCCGCGATGTCATCGATGTCGCTGCCCGACTCGTCCGAGACACCGTGCACACAGCCAAGCAGTACGTCGGAACCATTGAGAAGAGCGCTGGATACATCACTGGTGAGTTGACATGACGCACTGCATTCCTACCAAGCAAACGACTTGTTGCTGACTTTGGACGCAGGCATGGGCGTTTCGTACAGCGAGCATGGCTCGCCTTTGGTCAAGACGTCGGAGCACGGCTTCTGGAAGGCAGGCAACAGATGCCCCGACATGGTTCTTCAAAAGCCAGAGGGCGGCCAGAACATGCTCTACACGGAGGTTTCCTATGGCAAGTTCCTCTTGCTGCAGGTCGGAGGCAAGGGAGACGCCCAGGTTGGCTTCAACGGCGTGGTTCAGCCGTACCACATTCAGCCCACATCTGCCGTCAGCGCAGGCAAAGAAGGCGTCAAGACATATACTGGAGACTGGGTGTCAGCAGACGATTCTTTCCTCGTCCTCGTCAGACCAGACATGTACATTGGTTACGTCGGCAAGGACGAGGAGGAGATCAAGCGATATCTTGCAGACTTGTACATTAGCTAGATTCGCGCGCACGGGTGTTTTGGATCGTATGTACTTTGGAGCATCAAAAAGCATTAGACGGCGTTTACCTTCACATTTCTTCCAATTGCGTTTGAAACTCTGTGAAGTCGCTTAATCTGGGTGCTTCTTGTCCGCGGGGCGCAGTTGACATTGACACCTCACGAGTCATGCGTGAGCGGCGATGGTTGCCTCTTGGGCCAACCAAAGAGCCCCTAGGTTGGCTGGGTGTCTCCATCGTACTTTTCCCTCCAGTGCATTCTCCTTTCGCAGGCTCAGAATTGCCATTGTATTCAGTCTGAGTATCGCTTAGCATCGCGAAATGCTCCCAGCCCCCATCACCCGATGCGGCATCTTTCCCGAACCAGCCGGCACACGGGGTCGGGAAGACGAACGCACTGCGGGACAACGAGTCGGCTCAAAGTACCCTTTATTCGAGTAAACAAAAAAAGTTGCAAAACATTGGTACAGAGTCATGATGGCACCTGGTCAGCATTCGTGGAACTGATTCGACTCGAGCGAATCAATCGACGGCAATAGGAAAGCCGGAGAACCAGACGGGAATGGCTGCGTCCTCTAGACCGGCCGCTTTAGGTGGAGAGGAACCCCTGTTTGACTTGAAACAGTATGGAATTTGAGACGTTCTCGTCGCACACCTCACAGCTGTCCAATGAGACGTCTTCCAAGGGTCGCCTGCCCGGTTGTTCCCGGCTAGCTCTCGGCTGCTGCCCTTTCAGACGCAGCAAGCGCGTTAAATGAGACGTAAACCCTGGTGCGGCGAAACAGTCTGGGCCTCGTACAGCATCGTCAGTGCAAATCCGTGGGGATTTTGCCGCGCGTGCGTCGCTGCAACACAGACTTACGCTGCTGATGATGATGAGTGGGGAGGCGAAGACTTCCAACGTGAGAGCTCATTGGAGACTGTCATTCTCTTTGCGCGACACAGCGTTGAGGTGAAGCGAGAGAGGTGTGAGTCTCCGGGGGAGTCTAGGCCTCTCCACAAGTTGCGGCGGTTTCATCGCGGAGATGCAAGCAATTGCTGCGAGTCAGAACTGGTGGCAGCTGGGTAAGGGGAAAATCAGGAAAGCGTCGCGTCATGAATACGCGACTGAAATGTTTCCGGACCATATCTTCGGATTATTTTCTGTAGAAGCATTGATCCAATAACAGCTCGTCCCAGAAAATGGCCCCTGGAGCTTCCTTGACTAAGGGGAGTGGGGGTGGATGCTCCATTCCACCCCCCCCCCCCTCCACTCTAATCCCCGTCCAAGGGGCCACTTTTTAGAGCTCGTCGGAAAGGGCCTTGCTTTGGCGCTACAGAGTATTATCGACACTCCGCCTACTGGATCAGGAACTTGGCCTATTTTGCTTTTTAATATACTTCGCCCACTCGGAAGAGTTTGTCAATCTGATACTGCGATGCGTCGTCGTACCCGTTCCGCAACCGCCTTGGCTCGATTGCGGACGCAAGAGGGTACTCGTTGTTCCGCAATAGGGTAGCTAGTGACGCCATATAAAAAAGTGAGACAAAATCGCGGCAACAGCAGGGCATTTGGCGCGCGATGTCTCAAAGATCGCTTTCGTGGACCTTTGGACTTGTTGGCTTGTCTTTCACGAGTAGTTTCTGTGAACGACTTATAGCCTGAGGTAGTGTATGTGGGAAAATTGGTCGCTTAATGGGCAGATCGGAATTGTCGCAGAGTCGCGACCCAAGGTGTGGTGATAGAACAAACCACGTGGGTAGAGACAACGAAGGTATTGGCGTTTCTGGCACATGGCCCTCCAATGCTGATGAGAAGGGTCTGCGGCCAGAGTGCAGATCCGTCGTACGGGATGAAGGGTCCATGGTCTGTTGTGGCGGGAGGGGTCTCGATAGGCAGATTCCGAGGCTGGAGCTGACTGGTTGAGTCATGCAGTGTTATTGTTCACACCCAGCATGACGGCCGCTACTCACAGCCGGTATCATATAGCGACTGCGCGCGGATCTGCTAGGAGAGCCCTGCCGCACCACTCCCGCATCATCATGACTTTATCTATATAATCTACATTACATTAGAATGTTCTATGTCATCAACTCGTGAAACCAAAAGAAATGCGCATTATGTATGGGCTGGCCGGCTTCTCGAATCATTGCAAAATGGCGAAATCCCATCCACTCCGGACTGCGTGCGACTTTTGCAGGTCGCTCTTCAGCCAGCACCTGTGATCGGTCCCCGGGTCGCCGGTCATGACGCCCCAGCCACAACCCGTGCAATTTGGATATCCGGCGCAGCTGTTGATGCAGTCCTGCACAGTTGCGGTCCACACGACGCCCAAGTCCACGGCGCCATCATCGCCGCTGAAGTCGGTGCCGCACAGGCGAAGGAACGTCTTGCCGGCGCCGGGTACGTGATACGTTGTCCCGTTGGCAGCTGGGCACGCCGCCGTCGATGTCTGCGCTGGAGGGCTACTGTTCACAGAAGGCGTGCTGCTTGTTGAGTCAGGGGAGCTGCAAGTGCACAAGTCAGCCAAGTTTTTTTTTTTTTAAAAAAAAAAAATATTCAAAGTACGAAAAGGACGGGACGATAGAACAAAGGGTATCGGGACAACAGACCTCGTGGCAGGCATAGTCTTTCGTGAAGTCTGTTTCACGCCGACTCCCACGCCAACGCCCACGCCTACGGCCACAACGACCACAACCACGACGGCCAACAGAAGGGCGCAGAACAATCGTCTGCGTAGCCCACACACGGTCGCTTGTGGGATTGGGGCGGGCGGGGCCACACGATCGTAGCTGTAGTCGTACGTCTGGGCAATGCTGGAATCGTTCTGTCGATCGATGGCCGCTCCGTCCAATGGCGGTGGCGTGCTCTCGCGATAGAAGGTCAGCTGGTCCTGTGCTCGTCGTTGTTGTCGTCGCAGCTCCTTGTTGTCGTCGTCGGCCCACGCGACGCCCTTGGCTCTCTTCTTGGTCTTGCCATGTCTGCGAGCGCTACTGCCGCTGCCACCACCGCCGCCGCCTTTGCCGTTCACGTTGGGCAGCACCGCCGGGCCGAGAGACGAAGAAGCAGGGACAGCGACAGCAGCAGCGGCGGCGGCGGCGGCGCCACCATTGCCGCCAACACCAGTCTTGTTGTCGGCTGGAGCCTCATCTCGCCTGGCCATGCCGGTCCCCTGTCAGCGGCGTGCGAGCCAGAAGAGTTGGGCGATGGAATCGGACGGGCAAGGGCAAATCTTTTGACGCCATTGACGGCTCACCAAAGCCAAGAAAACAGAATTCAGGCCAGACTTTTTTCCGCTGACCGTGACGGCCCCCGCGAGGATGCATCTGTAGCTGCATCTGTTGGCTCTATCAGCGCTGCTTGTGGTTATTATTAGCGGGAGCCAGCCAGTCTGACCAGCCCTTGGCGAACGGTGGCGGACGTGCTGCTGCAGCCTGCCGCTGCCGCCGCCGCCGCCAGCTGTGCACAGAAAATCCTTCTCGGGGGCCGCAAGCGCGCGCCAGTCGCCTCGTCACATTTTTTTCGCCCCCAACCCCTTCCCTTTTCTCGACGCCTTTTTTTCATTCTTTCCCCTCACCAGGCCAGGCCACACCAGACGAGACCCCCCCTTCGACAAACAGGGCTGAACCACATTGCACCGGCCTGCATTGCGCCCCCCCCCTCCCTTCTTGTTGGGACGCAAGTGTCATCCGTGAGGCGGCAGGATGCAGAAATTTGCCCTGTGGACGGCGGCGGTCCCGGCGTCATGACGGACATGCATCATATCGGTCATGTCCACTGAGAACAGTAGTATTGAATGGTTCTACCCTCCAGGCCCTGCGAGTCCTCTTTCCTTGTATTACCAATGACATCTTCGTTTCTGTGTAATCCCACTCGGCATTTGGTCCACGTTATTGCAGTCTTCCCCATCTTTTGCTGCTCCTTGTTCAATACTTGCTATACCTCCCGTCCCTCATTTTACCCAATGGACTGAAGGTTCCTCAAGCATGCTCTATTGTTATGTGCTTGCATAGTTCATGCCTGTCGTAGAGGGTCCTGGGGGTCTCTGCAAACTTTGACTGATCGTCATATTTTGCAGGTGAGAACACCGCCACGCGATGCCGCCGCTTCGCCTCAAGATTCGTTATCTTTCGAGTCTCTCACTCTTTTCACGCCCTTGGAAACTCTGAGCCGTGACGCTGTCAGTCTTGCGCAGATTCCCTGTCGGCAGGGTCACCCTGGATGAGGACCGTTGCTCAAAGCTGAAAGAGCTGGAAGAGATCGATCCAGTAATGAGCGTCACGCGCCGCCGTGGGTCAAACAGCGTCTGGAATTTCTTTTGAGGAAGGAGCTTTGAACTCCATCTTTTCGCAACGTCTCCACTGCTCCTTGGGGGTTGTGAGATCGTTGAGCTGTATTACGCACGACGTTGTGGCCGGAGATCGCCTCAGTGAACTCGTTCCAGCGTGAAAGTCTCCAGTCCTACGCCCTGGACAAAGGGGGCTCGTCAGCAGGCGAGCGAGTGCAGATTGCCGCAATCAGGTAAACAAAACGACGATGGTTGAAGCATACATCAGCAGCGGACGACACTGAGACGTCCCGAGTGATTGGTCATGTGGCTCCGATGTGATGCTTCGTCGGCACTCGTGAATGAACGACTCTGGTCGAGCCTATCAAAGCGACAGCTTCAACGGCTACGACCTGGACTATGCGATTCAGGTAGTCACGTCATCACTCGCGAATGAAGCTCATGCAGCGTCTACGAATCCACAACCGGCAGGTTGTCCAACTTTTGTTTATGTCTCGTATTCATTTTCATCAGCGGGTGACCACGCAGCCCTGATGAAAGGAGGAACGCTCGCAGAGACCAGCGCCTCGCAATATACACAATACGTGTCCCAGTTCTTCGGACCAGACTTCCTGATCAACGCTAGCCTGCTGTGGGTGATGAGAGCATTCAGTCGCATGAATGTGCCGGAATTGACAGAGCCAATCGGCTGCGCCGCCTTATTCCCGATAAAGACAGCATTCTATCTCTGACGTGACGCTTCATGGGTACAACTGCCCGCAATTTGTGACCAGATACGGCCATCGCGCGCAGTGAATGCGCAGGGAGTGTGCAAGTCGGGAAATGCAGCTGAGGCCAGTGAGCCTAGAGGGCGTGGACACGTGAGAGACGACCGGTGGGATTGAGACACGTCATGTCGATCACTGGGCGATTGACGTTGGCAAGCGGAGAGGTTGGCATCCATCTGTACTGTGCCGAGTGTGTGCACAAGCACGGTGTGTGCAAGGACCTGGGGTGGGCGGCCGATAAGCTGTCGCGCCAGCCAATAGAATCGTGCACAAGCCGCCCATGCACGCGGAACCCCCACCCCTCCCCCCACCAAACACTTCCAGCTCTGGCGGCTGACCAATCATTCGATCTGGCTGGCTGGCTCTCCCACCCAAAATCCCGTCGGCTGGATGTAGCATTGGACGAAGCCTAATCATCGGCTGTCAAGACGGTCAGCTCAATATCGTTGGATGTCACACCAAACCCCTGGGCAACACGCAATCGAGCACGCAGGCCCACGCTCGTTCCTGCCTCCCGGAACAGATGGAATATCCCATTCGCATCCTCTTCACTGTCCTCGATAGGGTCAGGGAACGGGGCCCTGCCTGGCCCGTTCCTCCCATTGACGCGCCATTCTGAACTTGTGGTCGTCTTGACCAGCCAGGAATGCATTTGCTTCTGATAAGTCAATCCGTCATGGGCGAGTTTCGGCAGCGGAATCGCTGAGCATTTGGCAAGCTCTGCGGCACGATACAGACGACACCATGGCCGCATTTCGACTTGGGCCTGGGCGCTGGGCTCGTCGGACGCCGTAACGAGACCGGAGGAAAAGCCCCAAATTACGTACAATTTCCTAGGGGCATTCGTGTCCCAGACTTTCAGATCCAAGGAACTCTGCGAGGCATTCGCGGGTATGTCGAGCTCAAGCAAGTGAACGCCGCCCACCAAGCCGAACCCGTGACCGCAGCTGTACTTTTCGAGGCTCCGAAGCAGGGGTTTGGTCGGCGGGCAAGAGCCGGGGCCGTATATCTGGGGGTACCCCCCGAGTACTTTACACCCCATCCTGAATGGCAGCCCGGGGTGCTGATGGACGACTATGCAGACAGGGTCCGTGGCAGAAGAGAGCTGGCTGATGCTGCTGCGTTGTCTGCGCAACAGACTGGGGCCGCTGTTTCGCACGAGGAGCCTGATGCTCTTCTGCTTGCATCGAGAAATGTCTATCCGGGGGCATTCACTTGGCGGCTCTGTGCCTGATGATGAGCTGGATCCCGGATAGTAAACGGAAAGCGCCTCGGCGACGTGATTGTTGGGACCCGGACGTGGGTTCACTAGGAAGATGCTGTGGCGTGCTATCCGGCGGTATATGCCCGCGCCCATGTGTGACAGGAGAATGGCCGGCCGCGTCATGTAGTCAGAGGCGAGATGGCAGTTCAAGATGCCGAGCACGAGTCCACGGTCAGTCTTGGGGTCCTGGATCCGCCTTTCGAGAGGATAGTCGTTCACGGGGCAGACCCAGACGGTCAGCCTGAGCAGAAATCCCGAAATCTCCATGGGCTCCATGCCCTCCGCCAGCCCGGTCGCCAGCCTCGGTACCATCTCATTGTCGAGATCGTAGTACTCTCGCTGTGGGACAATTGGGGGCATGGACTGGAAGTTCCTGGGCGTCAGCGACAGACATCCGGGTCGTCGGAAATTCCACACTACTTGATCAGACTTGGCCCGCCACAGCAGCAGAGAATGGTCGCTGTTGCGGGCAAGCACCGCCGATTGGAGTCTCATGAAAGCCTTGTCCCCCTCCCCGTACAGCAGAGGCAGATTGACGTTGAAGAGGCCAATGAGCGAGTATGCGGCGTCCTCCTTGCGCGTCGTAGAACGCTCCGAGGCCCAGTTCAGGATGACGGCTGCGTGGAACGAGTCAAGAATGTCGGGCAGGTTGTCCCTCGCTTTACAGCCTCCGCACGTCCCGTTCCTGAGCAGAGATGTCGTGCTCGAGTACTGCGCGAGCCAGGACGAGGAGCACATGCAATGTCGGGCCGAAAACACCTGAGGCTGGATTCCCGTCCGGGCGCAGATGGCATCGAACAAAGCATCGTCTCTCGACCCAAACGGGACCCAGTCCCTGTCGAAGAAGACGACTTGTCTCGGGGCGATCAGTTCCTGCAATGTCCATCCGCGCTCGAACCATCTCGATGCGAAAAACTCTGTGCTGCCTGCCGCCACTACCGGTGAAGCAAGTCGCCCGCGATGCTGCTGCTGCTGCGCCGGCCGTGTATTTCCATATCGACTGGGCAGCGCAAAGTCCTTTAGATACACGTAGCACAGCGACGACTGCTGGTACCATTTAAACATGGAGTTGATGGCCTCTGACAGCTCGGAACTGCTGGACTTGTCGATGCAGCACGTGTCGATCCACACGTAGGTGAAGCCGTCCATGGCAGCCTGGACGCAACACCGCCTCGCCTTTTGCGATTGCGGGAGCTCGCCATATCGGGCGAGGGACTGGATCTGCAGATCCTGGAATAGGATCTCGGTCGCGTCCCATGTGTGCGACAGAATGGCATACGGAGGAATGTCTTGCTCTGCGCCGTCGAAATTCTCGAGCTGCAGGCTGTGAACGTTGAGTAGCCGCATGACTGACGCCGCGGTTCACACACGCGCGCGCGTGACCCAGTGCGCGACAGATATAATTGAGCTCTGGAACAGAGCCGGCTCTCAATCTCTCTTCATTGCGGCTCGTCCAAATGAATGACGCCCGTAGTAGCAGTAGCAGCGGCGTGCAAAGGAAAGCAAGGCATTCCCGCTGACGTGCCCGGCCGATGACGACGAGAAGGATTTGCCCCCGTGGGGGCCAGAACATACAGAGCAGGGATCGTTTACGCAAGAGACCAAACGCGCATGTGCTAGTGGTGTGGTATCATTCTGTTGTAACACAGAAACTCTATCAAGTCTGCACAAAGGATAGCGAGTGTCAGAGAAGATATCTACATGTGGAAAACGAATGGCGCGTCTATAACCCGGCGCCTGACGCGCTCTCACGTTACGGAGCCCCGGATAATAAGGACCAGATCAGTGCAGAAAAAAAAAATGGCCTCGCAGCACTCCACCAACGAGTACGACGGACCCAACGATATCATGCAGAATAACTGGGAAAGCACGCGAAGAAATCATGATCGAATAGAGCCTGTTCCGGAATGACGACGGAAATGGTACGGAATGGCTTGTCGTCCAGCGCAAACACACCAAGTTCATGGTCTTCCTCGTGGGCCTCGGCGACGGCGCATACGGGCTCGTCGAGCACCTGCGGCTTATTATCCGAAACGGCAGAACATGGAACGGGTTTGCTCCGGGGGGGCTCTGGCACGACGGAAGGTGTCGGCGGCACATCGCGAGAGCTTCCCCTCCTGCCCATTCGCAGCGCGGACCAAAGGCTGCTGCTGTTGCTGCTGACGCCGCTGCTGGGCCTCAGCTTGTTCGTGAGGATAAAGGACTCGACCTCGGTGAAGCGACTGGCCCGGCCGGGCGTCACGCGCCGGCGGGGCTGTTCCAGCGCACTCTGCTTCGGCGCCGCAACATTGGCGTGCAGTCGATCCTTGTCCGGGTCCTTGTCGATGATATACGGCGCGAGATACAGCGGCAGCCCGGAGATGAAGTCATTCTCATATGCGTCGTCCGCTCCGACGCCGCTGGTCGGGGTAGATGGCGACGATGACGACGGTGATGAATACAACGATGATGTCGCCGTTTTACACGGAGGAGGGCTGCGTAGCACCGGCGGCTCGACCCGGCTCACGGTCGAGGGCGGCACGGCTGCGAAGCGGTACATGGCTGGTTCGGTGCCAGTGGCCGCGACCTTGGGCTTTCTCGGCACGGACAGTGTTCGACTCATTCTTCTCCCTCTTCTGCCCTTTCCGTAGTTTCCTAGTAATGTTGCCTGCGCGACGGACGAGTATGTGGGATGAGCAGATGCACCTATCTTGGTCGCATCCCCATGCCCCAGCCTCGACGAGAGCACACACCGACCAGTCTATATATCCTCTGCCATTCCGCGCCGATTAGAGTGGACTTGGGGGCCTTGGTCAGGCAGAGTGTTGACCGCCAGAAGCCTCTTTTCTTTTTGCATCTGTCATGAAACGGGACGGAATGAGACTGGCATGAGCGGGATGATAAGATTTCGAGGCTGGCGGGGCGGGCTCAGAATTTTGGAAAGCTGGCAGTGGCGGCGTGCATCGACTGTTTCCTGTTCATTCGCATGCCAGTGACGACGCGCCTGGCTGCGCAGCCATTCTCAGGAGAGGGGGACAGGAGGGGAGGGAGGCGTGCTGAGGTGCTGAGGCACGGGCAGATAGGTCCTTTAAGATGGTGGTGAATGGCCTCGCCCGGCTCTCTCTCCTCTCTTCTCTGCCCGACCCATCGCCACGACTATCAACAATGCTGCGACAATTGGTCAGTGACATCGGACGATATCAGAGACGGTGCCGCCTCGAGCAGTAAACGTGCATCATACGTCATCATCGATCAAACTGTTGTCCATCCCCGGCACTTTTTTGCCCGTCTTTTCTGAGACGATGCCGAAAATAAGGTTCAGCCCACGCAGAAATCTCATCTGTCGCGTTGTAGCCGCCGGGCCCCGCCCCTCTCCGCCCAAGCTCCATCCGGAGCAGGTGCATGTGAAATGAAGCCAGCCAGCTAGCCAGCCAGAAGCCCGCGGGCCCATGGCACTCGCACTAAGACCAAAGACAGGCGCAAACAGGGGAAATGGGACAGGAAAAATGCCGGAAGTAGGAGCACCCACTCGCCGGGCCAGCCGGGAGACTCACAATCGTGGTGAACATGGTAGAACTTCGAGCGCAGCGAGGCCAGCCCGCGGCAGCGCCCCCCGGGAGGACCGCCGGAGGCGAAAAGAAAGACAAGAGCACGGAAAGAAATCATAGCGCCGATGATTGTTGGTGCATGGTGGCGCTAGCATCGAACTATGTAAGTACCTTCCTTCTGTTCGCTACATTGGGCTCTCGGTGCTGTTTCTGGCTCATCGACTGCACGTGGCTTTCACTGTAAACTCCATGGGGAACAAATGGGGGGTGCAATCCAGAATATCGGCCGTCTTTGCGTGCATCGACGCCAAAAGAGGCTGTTTTGTCTGTCGCTCTAGAATACCTACACATGCACGCATCAGGCCTTTTCTCTTCTTCGGCGCAGCAATCGAAGCTAGCAAAGCGCCGCTTTTTCAGCCGTGGCTGGCTGCCTTTCGGGATGAGCGTGCCAGATGTTGGGGATTGGGCGGGGAAGAAGATGACCCTTGCCTCTCTCGACACGTGTGCGACATCTGTCAATGCCTACAGAAAGTGGCGCCTCGAAAATCGAGCGTGAGGGTGAGTTTTGATGTGTCTGGCCCCCCGTCCACTTGAACTGTTGTCGACGGCATGAGCCAAGCCCGTGCCGGCGGCTGAAGAGGAAAAATCAGAGGAAATCCACGCAACGCAATTGAGCTGAGGCTTGAAGAAAGTCTGGGGCAAAAAGGGAAAAGCAAGAGAAAGGGACAATGAGCAGCTCTCCGGTGGCATGCAAAAGCAGCGCAAGATGCCACTCTCGCGTCCAAAGATGTGCAATCTGGGTTTTTTGCTGGCCGGCTCGAAGCTGGAAGAGTGGAAACGGTAGGAGAAGCAGGAGGACGAGGAAGCAAGTTGAAAATTGAATGAGTGCCACCTTCCCTTGACTGCAAAAGTCAAGCAACAATGAGCACAATCTGGCCCTGCTGCCACAGCCATGCCAGCAAGGCAGCCATCACCAAGTCGTCTCTCCGGAATTTTGTATGTATTTGTGTTGAAGTTGAGCGTGACCAGAGGAGTGGACTAGTGCTGAATGCGTTTTTTTTCTCAAGACGCGCCTTGTTCTTGCGAGCTGTCCTCTGGATGAGGCCTTCCTTTCTTCATTTTCCTGTGTGACTTCGCTCAAGACTCGAGATAAAGATCTTGCTTTGCTCTCAGAATGTGGAAGAAAAAAAAGTAGAAAAAAAGAGAGGAGCGCCCGGCATCTACATTGCGAGATCGCCTGCAATGACGCGCAGCGCTCATCATTGGC
Source organism: Moelleriella libera RCEF 2490 (assembly GCA_001636675.1). Lineage (NCBI taxonomy): Eukaryota > Fungi > Ascomycota > Sordariomycetes > Hypocreales > Clavicipitaceae > Moelleriella > Moelleriella libera. The sequence continues at coordinate 892,676 of AZGY01000005.1, read as the reverse complement.
CTCATTTGACGGGCGGCTTTCCGTGAACAGCTCTAGTTAATAGCTAGCACAAAAGCAGCAGAAAAGGCTGCAAAAACACATTCTATGTGAAAAGGCGCAGCAAACATCGGTTATTTGGGGCGATCGGTCTTGAGGATACACATTAAGACGACATTGAATGGACGAAAGGAAGGACTATATATTTGACAAGAAGTCAATTAACCCACAAGTAGACACTTTGGCCGAGTGGTTAAGGCGATAGCCTGCTAACAGAGCTCATGCCTGTAGACAAGCTATTACGTTCGCGTGCGTGTGTTCGAATCACACAGGTGTCGACTATGGAGAGGCTCTCGCATTTCCTTTTTTGCATTATTCCTATCAACGCTCCTGCGACGCAGTGATACTGCAAATTAAACGCAATTTTTTTTTTTTACAATATCGTCGCAGGGCTTATTCAAGTCAACGATGGGTGCTTCCGTCCCGACGACAGTGGCTAGCAAGCCGTATATAAACGAATGACCCTGCGCATCGCAATGCAGGTGCAATTTGTAGTATATGGGTTGAGGTCGCATCAAATTTTCTTGCATTCCATCACTTGGCTCCTTTCTTCTTCGGATGGTCTCCTCTCTCCCTCTCAAAGCGGCGCGAACGAGTGTGAAGCTTCGTCGTCGTCGCCGGCATCCCCTCATCACGCGCAATCGAATGATCTGGGACCACGAGCGTCGGTCCAAGATTGTCACGAACAAAAAAACCAGGCCTTGAATACACGCCGTCTCATGCTCCCCGGTGGCCATCACATCCCATCATGACGGGGGTAACGCGACGGTCAAGAGTTTGGTCTGGCGGCGGGCCATGGGGGAAAGAAGTCGGCTGCGCCATTGTCATGGACCACAATGAGAGGATCAGCCACCAGCAACCCCCCTCATCCATCTTGGGAAGAAAGCCGCCCAACACAGCAGGATCCTTGAGCCCGTCATGAGCCGAACCACCCCTCTTCTATCCCTTCTCCCGGCGGCAGGCGCCTCATGAGAAAAAAAGCGACGACCGTAGAAACGTGGCAAGAATGTAGATCCACGCGCATCATCAGTTCAAAGGCATTGCAGGGCGGTGCACACGCGCGCCAGCCAGCCATCCTGCGTGCATGCGTGCGTGCCCACCACCCCAGAAGCATCACACACACACCCAGTCCAAGTCCAGTTCAGTCTCTTCCATCCCAGAGCCATCTACACAGCCGGCCGTGTTCGTGCTTGTCATGCCTTTATGCAGCCGCCTCAGTGTCTAGGAGCAAGGCTTCACCCGACCAACCGTCCACGGCCTCATCCCTCAGCAACGACCTACCACCAGCCGTAAGTAGCCGTGTAGCCAGTTGCTTCACGCGCATCCCCAATTACAACGTTGCAACTGGGGGGTCTTTTTTCCCCCCGAATCTCAAGGCAGTCACTCCTGTAGCCTTCTCGCGATGCTGACCGCTAGACAAATGATTCCTGAAGCAAGGAACAGACGAGACAATGGCAGACCGGTTGATTCGGAAGCGGCGGAAGCATGCGGCTCCCAAAAATCGCAGAGGACGTACAGTGCAGCGTCGGAAAAGCGCGCATCGTCTTCCGACAAAAGGTAATGCACGCTTTCGGCAACGGGTGTGGGATAATGCATTTCCTGGTCTGGTTTGTCTGTGCTGGTTCATGCACGCCCCCCTCGATAACTTCAACCTCAATGATGAAGAGTTCGGGGCGAGGAATAAAGCGGGAATATAGAAAAAAAGGGTCTGGCCGCCAGGAATGGGGTCTATGGATCAGATGGCATGGGCTAGGTCATTATCACACATAAATTGCTGCTTGTTTCATCTTTCTTGTCTGGTTGACTCTGTACTAACTCTGATTGACTGAGCCACGTCCAAGATACGGCTGCCAAATTACACACGATGAGGGTCATCTTGCAAAGTGCTAGGTGAAATGCAATTGCTATCTGCTGGCGGATACCAGGCGCGTCGCAGTTTCCTGCAACTCTAACCATCCCTGATGACCTGCCTCCGGGACTAGCATTTCCGAATGTACAAGCCGATGGGCGCCGGGTTCAAGTCTTGAAAGTAGCGGAGGTTGGTGTTGCCGCCATTACACAACTCGAACGAGATCCGCTGCCCACCGGGACAAGGGAAAGAGGTGATGGTGTAGCTGTGTCCCGGCGAGACAGTCGTGGTGCCGTATCTAATAGCCCTGCGTGGCCTGTTATACCACGAAGTGCCTTCCGTGGCTGGGCCGTCAAGCTTCCAAAACCGGATTCTGCCGTCTCCGGAAAAGGTAAACGACGACGTCTCGAGCTGAGATTGCAGAGGAAACAAGAAGATCAAAGAGCACGTCTTGCCATTATCAGCGGGCGGAATGTCGAAATTGAAGACCGACGAGATTGTCGGCGTGATTTCGCCGAAGAATGACGTGCCGCCAGCCTTGCCGGGGTTCGATCTGTCGAGAGGAACAATGAGGTGCGGAAATTCAAAGGGACCGTGCAGGTCCGCTGGGCATACGTGAGCCGGGGGATGTACGGGCTGGACCGCGGGAGGAGGAGGAGATGCTGGTGGTGGACAGCCAGTGTGACAGCCGTCAGCGATGAGGCTGATTTCGCCGCAATTGATGCCCTGGTAAGGATGCAGATAGATGTTCCACTGGTTCCAGTCTCCCGAGGCACATTGATAGAACGTGGTCTGTCCACGGAAAGAGACTCTGCCGTCGCAACCAATGCCGAAGCCGGGCTCGGGCTCTTGATTTACATCGCATTGTAAGACGTACGTCGGTGCTATTTCGAAGACTGTCAGTCGTCTACCCGAGCAAACCCAAAAGGATGAGCAAGTTGAAGAGTCGGGGGAGAAATGAGAGAGGGGCCGCGAGGTAGCAACTCACGGGTCCACCAACATCCCCTGCCTTGGTGATCCCAGATCTTTCCACCGTCTATATAGAAAGTTGTTTGGGGAAGATTGCCGAACCGAACCTGGCCGCCGTAGACTTGACCCAGCGGACCGGACTGCGAGCCAACAGCTCTCATATGGAAATCACATCCGGTGCGGCTGACGAGCGCAGCGGCGCTGACAACGCCGGCGGTGAAAAGGAAAGAGATCATGATGTCAAGCGGAACGATGAGGGATGACGCTACGCACAGAAGTGTGGTGACTGCTCTTACTCAGATACCCTTTCCCCATGGCGGCTCGAGAAGTGAATGAAAGTCCTTTTTATAGACGTTGGGCGCCTTGTTTCCCTCACTGTCAGCCTCAACAAAGCCGCCTCCGATCATCCGCGCCAAGCCAGCCGAGTAAAATGGTGTTTCCAGTGCATCGTCATAGACAGCTGCAGTTTCATCGCCGCCGCGGCGGAGTCGCGTGCGTCCCCGTCTCTTCACGAGATGATGGCTCTGGACGGGCTACATAGCTTTCCGTGACGGCCGAAATGGATTCTCGGCATTGCTTCTGTATGGAAAGAGAGGGCGCTCTGTCAGATTGGGCCAATCAGCCCAGCGGCGAGGCGGGCAAGCGGAATTCTGACGATGCGGGAGGGTGACAACCAACTGGCGGTGTTTGGGGACATGGACTGAGGGCTTTTCACTTCCTGGAGAGGGCCTAGGCCCAGCGTGGCCGCAAGATGCTGCACGTTCTCTTCGAGCTCATGGCCCGATCTCACATGATTGTGTCTTGGCAAGCACTTGTCAGGATCCCCAGATCGTGAGTCGAAGCAGAAGAGGTGGTGAAAGGGCGAGCCATGGCTGTCAGATGTCAGCACAGCAGCTCATTGCCTCGTTCGGCTAGAACTCCGGCAGGGCTGAGATCGAATATTGTTCGGCGGCTGCAAAGCCTGCTGACCATCGTTGCAAAGTGTCTCGTAGTTACTGACACCATTGGTGCGTAACCGGCATGGTGTGGTCGGTTCGTCGGAAGGTCCTACAGCTCTGCTGAATGGTAACCTCTCTTTTTCTTCTTTCATGCTCGATCCAGTCGCCAAGGTGGCGGGGTGTCACTTAGCATGATGTACTTTTGTTGTCCTTCTATGGGCATTAGCAAGAGTCTTATACATCAATCACACTCGGCGTACTCACATGTCGACAACAGCTCGCCGAGGTCGATGACGCCAATGCAAGGCTTTGCTGCCGTTGCGGAGAAGAAAAAAGTGCTGAGGAACTCGAGCCAAGATAGCGCTAGCAAGCGAAATGGCCAGATGCAAAGATTTTGACTGAGGCGAGGGAAGCCGGCGCGCGAGTGACGATCGTCGTCTTGGCGTTCCTAAACCGGGCCGAGTCAACCTGTTCAGGGTTGCTCCATGCGTAACAAGGCGCTCACTCGTTTATTCCGTCTCTACGAGCAACGGCACGACCAACCCAGCAGCGGGCGCGATTTGTTGGTCGGCACCGCATATACTTGGCTGCATAACGGGAAGGAGCGCTCGACGAACCCAAGTCCTGCAGCGCGCCTTCCTCGGATCAAAAGCGACAATGAAAGCAAAGCAGTGTGCTCAGAAAGCCAAAGAATGTGTCAAAGCTCATCAATGCTTAGCTTTGGCATGGTAGCTTTCAGAAGGCCAAGGTCTTTTCATTCAAGTCGTAGACTCACAGTAAACATATCAAACTTTCTGAAGTGAAGAGAACGTGTGCAAGCCTGAGCCTGAACTCTGCAGTCGGTCTACCAGAGTTTGCTGTGCTTTGTGCCGCGGAGCTGCGATGATCCGCCCTGATGCGAAAGTCATACCGCTCCGACGGACAGGTATCCTCTTCGCCTTCCCAGATATCTCTGCTTGTCGTCAGGACCACGCATCTCCCATTGCTTCTCATCACATTCATGACAATGTATTGATCGATTCCGCTTAACAACCGCGCCGGCATACTTTTGCAAAGTTTTCTGTGCGGCAGCCGAGATCTAGAACGATGGGTAGTGGCAAGAAACATGCTACAAATGGCTTGAAGATTTGCGTGCTGACCGAATGAGCAGCGACGAGGTTCTTCACGCGCAGAGCACGGCGAAGTACAGACGGCGGTGGCGATTTCGATGCAGGCGCCCAGCGAGGAGACATTGCCCTGGGAGAACAACAGCGGCGCTCGAGACAACCTCTCAGCCCAAGCAATAGCCTGACTGGCCATCAGAAACTATACATTTTTGTGTGGGACATCATCGTCGGCATGCTGTGTACGGCCGCCGTCAACTTCTGGATTAGCTGCTGTTAGTATACGTCCTTTCTCTCCACACGCCTTGTAAGCTAAACAAGCATCCGTAACAGCCGTGTACAACGAACAAGATTTTGCAGTCACTCCGGCCTCTGTCTTTCGTCTCCCACGTCCGCTTGCGCTGTCGGCTGCTGTCGCCATTGTAGCGCACTGCGAGTGTCTATGGCTTGTCAAATGGGCAGTCGTCACCAGCGATGTCTACAAGGGAGCGATACAGCCCATCGGATTCATCACGGAACCGGCCGGGAGACTAGTCAGATGGTTCATGTTTCTGCCTCCTCAGAGAGGAAGCAAAGTTGATGACGCCGCTCTCACGTTTTGCGGCAACATCAACAGGGCTCTGCTTCTGACGTTTTGTGCCATGATGACCGTTTGGCCGATATCCATTGGCATACTGTTTGCCGTGGCAGGACCACACACCAGATTCGGTGATTTGGACAGTGGTGCATCCATTCCGAGAATCTATCTGCTTCTTCTTCAGATAGCCATGTCGATCCTGACCTTGCCTGCGTTCACTGTCTTTTGGCTGGCGAGATGCGGCTGGGAGGTGAATCAGAACGCGGCGTCATGAGCACACGCAATGCGCACTAGGTCGGTAATTGTTGATGCGGTTGGGCAATTTCTAGCATGAGAAGCATCGCAAACAGCCGAATTGGTGAGCGCGCCCGTCTATTCAACGCGAGAAAAACGGGCGTACGGTACAAAAGTCGTGATGGGCCGCCACCAGGGAGTAGCACTCCATCGACGCCACCTCGCCCCTCAGGACCCCCAGCTTTCTCCGCATTTCGGCTACGCCCACACAAGGCCAGAATTATCGTGGGGTCTTAACTTAGCCTGTGGACTTGTCAAGCCACCCCCCTTCACCGGAACACAAAGAGTGTTGTGCCTGGTGTTGCTGGTGTCGACCTGATTCAGAAATTGAGGGAGGGGGTTCCAAGATCTGGCAAGTAAGCTTCACTTGAGAACAACAGCCCTCGAAGAGTAGCTCTTGAAACAGTAGCTCCTGCACAACAGCCCTCGCACACCACCCACTTGACTCCGACTCTTTTAAAATCTGCAATACAGGCGACAAGATGGTCCTCATGGAGATTCGCCGAAACCAACGCGGCGGCGTTCCCGCAGTATCATCGTCCGCAATGTCATCCACCGTCGGCGGCGAAGATGGACTCAAGTACCGATTCGCAGTCCTTGCTGACGGTGTGCTGCGGTACGAGTGGGCTCCGGATGGCATTTTTGAGGACCGTCCCTCGACATTTGCGTACCAACGAGAGCAGGAGAGTGTGCCATATTACAAGGTCAAGGAGACGAAGGACAGCCTGGAAATCGTCACGTCCCGCTTCCACATGACCTACAACAAGCAGGTATTCTCGGCGCACGGGTTCTATGCGGTTGCGTCCGGTTTCGCAGACCAGCCGTGGCGCTTTGGAGAGCCCAACGAGACTCTGGGGGGCACGTACCGAACCCTGGATGGTGTTGATGGCCGCGTGGCCGTTGAGCCGGGCGTCACGTCTCGAACTGGTATTGCCAACATTGACGACTCCAAGTCAACACTCTTTGGTGATGACGGCTTCATTGCGCCGAGAAGGACGCCATTGGACGGGCGTGTTGACGGATACTTGTTTTGCTACGGTCATGATTATCGTGAGGCCGTCAAGGCCCTGTACAAGATCTCAGGATCGCAACCGCTGTTGCCACGCTGGACGCTGGGGAACTGGTGGAGCCGGTACTATGAGTACACGGCCGACTCGTACCTCGAGCTCGTAGATGCGTTTGGCGAGATCAAGGTCCCGCTGTCGGTGGGCGTCATTGATATGGACTGGCACCTGGTGCAAGATCCTCTCGTCGACGAGGCCGGCGTCACGGGCTGGACTGGCTATTCCTGGAACCGCAAGCTGTTCCCAGACCCCAAGAAATTCATCGACCAACTACATGCTCGTCGTCTCAAGACGGCGCTCAACGAACATCCCGCCGAGGGTGTGGCGTTTTACGAAGACAAGTACGCGGCGGTGGCGCGGGCTCTCGACTTTGACACCAGAGAAAAGGAGACGATCCCGTTTGATTGCACGGACAAGAAGTTTCTCAAAGCCTACTTTGATATCCTGATTGCGTATCTCGAGGATGACGGTGTCGACTTCTGGTGGATCGACTGGCAGCAAGGGCCCTTTTCCCGCGTGCCAGGCGTCGACCCTCTCTGGGTGCTCAACCACTTTCATTTCTCGCATATCCAGAACAAGCTTCAGGCCGAAGGAGCTGCCGGCAGCAGCCACCCAATTATTTTTTCGCGATACGGCGGGCCGGGCAGCCATCGATACCCCGTCGGCTTCTCGGGGGACACGGTCACCACATGGGAGTCACTGCACTTTCAGCCCGAATTCACGGCGACGGCGAGCAATGTCGGCTACGGCTGGTGGAGTCACGATATCGGCGGCCATATGCACGGTTACCGTGACGACGACCTGACAAGCCGATGGGTGCAGCTGGGCGTCTTTTCGCCCATCATGAGACTGCATTCGACCAAGAACCAATGGGTCTGCAAGGAGCCATGGAAGCTCCCGTACCATGCCCGGGAGGTGGTGACGGAGTTTTTGCGTCTGCGCCATCGGCTGATCCCCTACCTGTATGCCATGAACGTCCGTGCAGCCGAGACGGGATCCCCACTGATCCAGCCCATGTACTGGGAACATCCCGACCGGGATGAGGCGTACCTCGTCCCCAACCAATACTACTTTGGCACGGAAATGATTGTGGCTCCCATCACCACGCCGCAGAACGCGGTCACCAAGACTGGCAAGGTCCGGGCCTGGCTGCCGCCGGGACGCTTCGTCGACTTCTTCACCGGCGTGGTCTACGAGGGCGGCCGATCCCTGTGGCTGAACCGCACGCTGGACAAGACACCTGTGCTCCTGAAGCAAGGGGCCATTGTACCGCTCGACGGCGCGACAGAGCTCGAGAACGGGACCAGGAATCCAGACCACGTTGAGCTCGTGCTCGTGGTCGGCGCAGATGGCACGTTTGAGCTGCTGGAGGCAGGTGATGATGACGGCGACGATGCGGAGCACGGCAAGGGACATCAGAAAGGTCAAGGCAAGTCAGGAGGGTCATGGCTCAGAACAACAATATCCTTTACGCAGGCAACGGGAGCCGTGCAGATCAAGCCGGGCGCGTCGACCAAAGCACGGAAGTGGAAGATTCGACTGCTGGGTGCGAAAGCTAGGCCGGACGGAGTCGCAGGCTTCACCACGGTGGCAAACGCCACCGTCATTGACGTGGGCAGGGTGCCGCCGGGGGTGACGGCAACGGTCGATGTCGGGGAGAATCCGCAGCTGCGGGGGAACGACGCACAGGCTTTGTCGGAGGCGTTGGTGCTGGAGTCGCAAATGCCGTACGACACCAAGGATGCAATTGGCAGGATAATGGCTTCAGCCCGAGACGTCTCGGCTGCGGCACGGGCAGCTGAAGTGGATGCAACCGACATGGATGCCGACATGCGGCTTGTGCTGAAAGAGATTCTGCTAGCAGATGCCGGGGCGACGACGGCACCTTGATGGGGCTTGCTGCTGCTGCTGATGGACACTCGCCTCGTGACAAGGGCGCCGCGGGCTGGCCAGTCTGTCGTGTTGGGGCAGGTCAAGGGGGAAAAATCCAAGTTTGGGATCATTTTGCCGTGCCGTGCTATGCTGTACACTGGGCTTCAAAAGAGTCACCTTCTTTTTTCTTCTTTTTTTTTAAAAAAAAAAAAAGTTAAAAAAAAAAAAAAGGGCTTTGTTCGGATCTGTGACGGTGACGATTGTGACGTAGAGGTTTGTATCATGTTTGGCTGGTCAAGAATGCTTTGCGCGGCGCGGCTTCGAGTGGGACCGGCATGGTTGGACGGGAAGGAGACCACCACGCGAGGCAAACCCATCCGGGTTGTAAGCTTGGTTTACACACAGTAGCACAATCACTCACATCTCTCTTTTTCCGTCTGTCCTTCCTGGTCACATGGCGGCGGACAATTCCAGTCCGCACTTGTCAGGTCTTTCAAAAGGGGATGGGCAGCGGGCGCCTGTCGGGGGCGGTGCATGGGAAGAAGCAAAGTAAACAAGTGCCTCTTGTCTCTGTGGCCGGTGAAGATTTTCCCGCCTGCCTCGCGCACAAACGACTTCATCCACGAGGACGACATCTGAACTCGTCGTCATGGCCATTCGTCAGCTCCTGTCGGCGGCACTGGCGCTCGCCGGCAGCACGCATCTTGTCGTCTCGGCCCTCCGACCCGGCGGCGGCCGGTCGTGGCTCCGTCATGCTTCTTGGAGCTCGTCGCTCGTTGTCGACGATGACGCGGCGGCGGTGGTGGTGCAGCACTCGCGGACCGATGACAGCGACAGGTACAACCGCGACGGCGACCATGGCAAGGCCGGCAGCGGAGACCAGGTCATTCTCTCCTCGTCCTCCTCGTCATTTTCCTCGTCCTCCCTCAACAACAAATACCCCCACATCAAGGCGTACAACCTGTCCGTGCCCGTCGACCACTTCCACAACGAGTCCAAGTACGAGCCTCACTCGGACGCCTTCTTCGACCTGCGGTACTTTGTCGACACGCAGCACTACCGGCCCGGCGGGCCCGTCATCGTCCTGCAGTCGGGCGAGTTCGACGCCGACGCGCGCCTCCCCTTCCTCGACCACGGCATCGCGGCCATCCTCGCCCGGGCCACGCACGGCATCGGCATCGTCCTCGAGCACCGCTACTACGGCACCAGCTGGCCGACCAACGAGACGGACGCCGCGAGCTACCGCTGGCTCACCACCGACCAGGCCCTCGCCGACGCGGCCTACTTTTCGCGCCACCTGAAGATTCCCGGCGCGGCGTTTGCGCGGGGGCGTGAGGATGATGATGCATCGTCAGCAGCAGCAGCAGCAGCGTCGGAGCCGCCGGTCGACGTCGCCGCGCCCGCCACGCCGCACATCCTCTACGGGGGCTCGTACGCCGGCGGCTTCGTCGCCCTCGCGCGCAAGCTGTACCCGGACGTCTTCTGGGCCGCCATCTCGTCGTCGGGCGTCACGGCCGCCGTCGACGACTTCTGGCAGTACTTTGAGGCGGCGCGGCACTTCTCCCCCGGCACCTGCGCGGCCGTGCTGCAGCAGCTCAACGCCGTCATCGACGCGCAGCTGCTGAGCGGCGACGCCGACCGCGCGCGCGCCGTCAAGTCGCTCTTTGGCCTGGCCGACCTGTGGAATGACGAGTTCGCCGACGTCCTGTCTTACATGCACGGCGGCCTGCAGAGCACCGACTGGGACCCGGACCGCGACGACAACACCTGGGGCACCTTTTGCGCCGTCATCACCAACGACGTCGTCCTCTTCCCCGGCAGCACGCGCCGCCTGCAGTCGCGCGCCTGCAAGCTCGTGCGCGCCGCCCACCTCGCCGAGGAGCCGCTGACGACGAGCCTGCTCAACTACGTCGGCTTCATGCAGGACTTTGTCCGCCGGCAGAGGCGGAGCGGACGCTGCAGGGGCAAGAAGAATCTCCGCGAGTGTCTGTCGAACCGGTTCGACGAGAACGACGAGACGCACAGCTGGGACCGCAGCTGGATGTACCAGACCTGTACCGAGTAGGTTTGACCTCCTCCTCCTCCTCCTCCCCCCACCCCTTCCCCCTTTGCTGCTCCATCTTCGCTCTCCCTTCCCGGCGACGTCAACGTAAAGGCCAACCCATGATATCTCATCATCTAACCAATCAACCAGGTGGGGATACTACCTCAACGGAGCCTCGACGCCCAAAAACATCGGGTCCATGGTGTCGCGCGCCCTCACCGCCGAGTACAGCTCGTACCCGTGCCGGCTCTACTTCAACATCACCACGCGCCCGCAGGTGGACAACATCAACAAGCACGGCGGCTTCAACTTCAGCTACCCGCGGCTGGCCATCATCGACGGTGCCCAGGATCCGTGGCGCGCGGCCGGCAGCCACGCCATCGGCCTCCCGGGCCGCGCGTCGACGCCCCAGGAGCCCTTTGAGCTCATTGACTGGGGCGTGCATCACTGGGACGAGTCGGGCCTTGGCGCCGATGCCCAGCCGGAGCCGGGCCTGCCCCCGCCGCAGGTTGTTGATATGCACGACAAGGAGGTCGAGATTGTGCGCCACTGGCTTAAGGAGTTTGAGGACCAGCAACAGCAATAGCAACATCACCACGCGCCCCCAGGTGGACAACATTAACAAGCACGGCGGCTTCAACTTCAGCTACCTCGTAAGTAGAATGTCCATGGCCACCTAGGTGCCACAACGGGACCTAAGCCCCGCCGCTTTAAGCCTGAGCCTGGCCGGAGGTTGTCCTGAGGTTGGCCTGAATTCGGCCTGAGTTTGGCCCCTAATAAACGCATGCCAAAAAAGAAGAGTATGCACAAAGGAATTGTGCACAAATAACTCTAGCGCAACGAACCGACTTTAAAGTAAAAGCTTTTTTACGGAGGGTTTCCGTTAACGACTTGTAGCTAAGCACATTTCTGGACCTTAGTTTTTCGTTTGATGCCACCAAAGCCATTATTCCTTAAAAAACTACTCAATCGCAAGACAACTTTTAAAAGCTATCGCTATGACCTAAAGATCCAGTCGATAGCGAAATGTAGAAGAGATGGCGAAGCTACAGTACGTGGCAAAAAGTTCCCACCCAGCACTAAGTAGCCTGCCAAGCCCTCTATCCCCAAACGGCAGTAGATCACTCGCTGTTTTATTATCTATTTGTATAACAGCCTTCTGCTTTGATGATATCTTCAACGCGTTGCGGCATTGAATCTGACAAGTTACGAAGTATCTATTGCGAGATTGCGTGCCAAGCTTGTTTCGCCGCTTCTATCAACGCGTGAAGCGTTTCGTCCGTATCGGGTGCATGTTCTAACTTTGGGTGAATCTTGTATATTTCCTTCTTCATCACAGCCCATAAATTCTCAATAGGATTAAGGTCTGGAAAATATGGTGGCCACTTCATAACCTTAATATTTCGATCTTGAAATATAATTCTTATGATCTTTGCCGTATGAACTCTTGCGTTATTGTGTATGAGGATACCCTCTTGTCCGACGAATTCCGGCAAGAATGCGTCGTATAAAGCTCGTATTGCCCATGATGTAACTCCTCCTCGTCGTGATTCTGGATCTCCATCAAGAGGAATTAATCCTGTGCGACCGGAGTAACAAAAACACGCCCATAACATCTTTTTTACTCCTTTGTGTGCGTTATATGTTCGTACATCACCAGTACAGACTTAATCGCATGGTCGAGTAAAGGTCCAGGTGGGTATTATCCCACGACCACGTTCAACACTACACTCATCACTCCATCGCACGCGTCGCCACCAGATTGAGGTCCATCGCCGATGACGTTTAGCCCATTGAAGACGCTGACGGGCGTGGTCAGCAGCCAAATCCGGTCGTTTTCGTTGTAACCACTTGCGTTTGCCAAGTTCTCGAAAAAGCATACAAAGCGAACGTTCTTTGATCTTATTATCGACGGTGCGAAGGAGGTCTCGATGTTTGATATGAGGGTCTTCGTGATGGACAATTATCGTATATTTGTCAAGGTTACTGGTAACCTATATTCGATCTATAACCCTGATCAGTATTCTAAAGATCGGATCTGCAGTGGCAATCATATGAACCTCGGTATGCTTCATATGAATCTCGGTATGCTTCTCATTAACCTCGGTATACCTCTCACTCCTTTGAAGATGAAAGCTGGTCTTGGTCCTATAGCTACAATATATACAAGTCACTCTTTTCTCATTTTTGACAATATTCGATCACGGTCTTCTTCGGTCAATTTGCGAGGTGCACCAGAACGAGGTCGTGATTGATTGTTGACGTGTCGTTTCGCTTGTTGGATAGTATATTTGATTGTGTTAATATTCAGTTCTGGATGCTGTTCTCGTATTGGTTTTGGGCCCCAGCCGATGGATGAGAGCTCGCAGATCCTATCTCTCATACCCGGGGATAGTTCTGGTCCACGGGTCATCGTGATCGCGTTCTGTATAGCTTTTCGTATAGTGTGTTGACTTGTTGTGTCTGCGCTTTGTGCGCGTGCATGTGTGTGGAGCCATCAAGACGACAATAAAGAAGAAGTTGATCGAGGATATAAACTGCGGTACAAAGACTCGTCGTCAACAAATTTAGATATATTGCGGGTGGTGTTGAAAGACGGGATTGAGGGATGGCTCATCGTTTTTCCTCAAACCGCATGCCGAGTTCGCGACGGTTGCCTGTTTTCCCCGCCTCCAGTCTCAGCCAATCCTTTCACAGCGCTAAGCGTCCAGATATATATCCTCCGTGGTCAGCCAGCTCGAGGCTCTTTCTTGTCAACCATGCTCTTAAACTATGGATCCTCCTGGAACGGTGTTTTATCTTGTTCTAGAAAATAAATATGCTACAGCGATCGTCCGAAATCCCGCGAACCGCGATCGAGCATGTACGTTCCCCCATATCGCACCCGTACCGGTCCTGAGAATCGGGTTGGACCAGCAGCTCAAAAGCCCACCATACCTCGTACGATTCGGTCGGCGCGAGCAAAATGACGTGGTCCTCAATAACAGTTTCTCGAGAAATGATCAATGTTATTTCGATTTCAATAAAGATACCGGAGAGCTGCTTTTACACGATATATCTGAGAAGAATGATACGGAACTGCGCGATATACTTCTCACTTACCAGAACGGCAAAAAAAGGAGAAGCCTGGCCCTTCACAGATATGGAAGACCCCTCGGCAGTGCGCCATGGTACTCAGCCCTGACCTGTATAACAACCCCGACGGTCCCGCCGTCGAGCGCCAGTGGATTTTCACAATACGTGATGCTGATCTTCGCCTTGTACCACGGAGAACGCATGGCCAAGGTGAAGCGATATTCATCGAAGAGAGGTTGGCGTTCGCAGGCCAACCCGACCCTGATCGGACAGTCGAAGGGACCATGCAGCGCCTCATCACTCTGGGCTTGCAGTCATTACAATTTCAGGGATTGACAACTACTTACCCACCTCCATCGACAGTTATCTTCAACCCTCACAATACTCGGTTTAGGACCCCACTCGAACCCGAGGACGACGCTCAGATCCATATCTGCCCATACTTCGTCCGCCCGGGCCTTCGGGGTTCGACGTGACGTCGTTTATCTGGTCTGGCATCTTGTCTCAGTTCAGCCTGCAGCAGTCAGTATAACGGGTTTTCACGGCGCGGCGAGTAACTAACCTGGCAAGAGTGCACAGAGGTTCTGGGAGGAAAAAAGTGAATATTTCCGCAGCTGTTGGCGGTGGAAATTTTCAAAAAGGAGAGGCAAGATCTGGGCACTTAGACCTCATCAGCTGACAACACTTCCTCAAAGCACAATGGCATGGTCCAGGATACCTTGCACAGCCCCTATGCAAACGGTTACAAGTCATTGTTGGCGGCTATCGCACATTGCTGCCACTCGGTCGACATCTTGCCAGCTTCTCACCGATCTTACCAGAGATCCCTGGTCCAAGGTCCAAGAAAATGGCTGGCATCTTCTAGTCACACTTGGGCCGTGACAAGGGCCAAATAACAGGAGAGACTGTCGCGACAACCGGGAGTGTCAAGTCTAGTGCTGCGGAAAGGCAGTCTGGCCGCCGACCATAGGACCTGATCTTCGGCGGCCAAAAGAATGAGGCTCTTTCTGTAACCCTGTGTCTGCTGCCTGGGCTTGAATAGTGCCAAACAGGCCGGTCGCATGCCTGCGGCCAGTCTATGGTGCAGGAATGATACTCGACCAGCAAATCGTTCTCACGTGGTTCAAGCTGCACCAGGCTCCCAGCAGGGCTCTGCTGATGTGTCCTGCGAGCGGCACAACGGTCTACTCAGGGCCGACCGTGGCCTGCTCTCGCTGTAGCCTGCACTGTGAGTCACACGGCCTAAAGTCAGTCTCGTACCAACACGCCGATCGCATGCCTGCGGGCAGTTGCGCTGTAACCAGGAAAAGGTAACTCAACACAGCGCTTAACGGAGCCTGGCCACACACAGCCGGCCGCAGGCATGCGACCAGCATGCTGGCATTATCAACACAACAGAAGCCAATAGATCGCCCTTCCCAAACACAGATATATGCGCGGGGTAGTCCCAGATGACTCATGGGTTGTCCGATAATGAAGCTGCACTGGACTGACGCGATGCCAGTTTCCGCCACGGGCCGAGATCGAGATAGCTGCCGAGTCGAGATGCACCATTGGCATTGGCATTGGGACTCCACCGCCAACCTCGTTGGCTCACTCCATTGGCTAGGATACGTAAAATATCCAGCTAGTTGAATCCCGACGAGAGAAGAAACGCCTTCTCCGTACAGGAGAAGAAGTAGCGGAAGCAGCCGTGAAGAGGATTCACTTGGCCACCAAATGGGCACAAGCGTCTATGGCAGCAGCACAAGACAGGCAGGCACGATACGCGAACAAGTCACGTTCGCCTGCACCTATATACAAAAAGGATGATTAAGTATACCTCGATTTACGCAACGTGAAGACGGCGAGGACATCTAAGAAGCTAGACTGGTTATACGCCAAGTACCGTGTCTTGCGGCAAGTGAACTCTCACGCTTATAAACTGGGCGTTGAGGGCAGGGTTCACCCCGTCTTCCATATAGACTTATTGCGACCCGAAGCTAGCGAGCCGCTCCCTTCCCAGAAGATAGATAACGTCCGTCAGGGACAAATTATCCTGGATAACCATAAGGAGTATTATATCGAAGAGATACTGGACGTCCAGGATAAGAAGAGGCGAGGGAAAAGCCAAAATAAGACTAAGAAAGCCTTGGTAAAGTGGAAGTCGTATGCGAAGCCGACTTGGGAACCCCTTGAAGCAGTAACAGATACTATAGCTTACGAGAATTTTTTGCGCTTGAAGGGAGAGGGGGGGTAATGTCACAGGACAGGTCCTCTGTTTCCCAGGCTTTGCCGTGGGACCTGTGCCGTGAGGCACAGGGCAGAAGGTGGTCCTAACGGACCACCAGAAAACTCTACAGTAGATGCTAGTGTAGCGTAGTTCTCCTTCTCTTCTTCAGCTTTGCTATAGATTGTATCAAGACTCGTAACGTTTGCCTGCAAGCGCTGTGATCCGTTCACAATTTTATTGTTTACCCACAGAGGACTTTTGTATCTTACTGTTGAAGGAATGGCTTGTGGGGCCCTATCTACATAGCTTCCTGCCAGCCCACAGCTGTTTGTAGGACCAGAGCTCCAGACAACAACCCAATAGACCACTTACTTACATCAACTTAAAACAAAACCTATTCTAGGGCGCCTGGGATAGCAATCGTTACATTGACGCCCAAAGGGATGATCACTGTGCAAAACAAGGTGTCGAACCCCATGCTTACAATGACAGTGAGGCCACACGCACCATGGAAAAACTATATCCCATAACTTCTCAGCGACTCGATGAGTCACTTCCTCCGACCACAATCCTCCATTCCTACGATTCCACCCTTCTTGCTTTTACAATCCATCACATTTTTGAGAAAAGCTCACCAACTTTGACGCTCCGCACGTTTTCCTCAGTTCAGTGAGCGAATCACCAGAAGTATGGCCGACGATTTACGTAATCGCCGCCCTGTTCTTCCAGACCCTGGAAAACGCAACGTCCTCATCACCAGCGCCTTACCATACGTGAATAACGTACCACATCTTGGGAACATTATAGGCTCGGTACTTTCGGCAGATGTTTTTGCTAGATATTGCAGAGGGCGTGGGGTCAATACTCTCTATATCGGCGGTAAGTGACCGGTGCAGCTCCTGTTCTGCTTTTTTTATTCTATCTTGGACGTGGTGATATAATCAGAGCAAAAGAGGACTAATTTCTAGTTTTTCCTTCAGGGACGGACGAGTACGGAACGACAACAGAGGCAAGAGCCCTCCAAGAGAAATGCACACCTCAAGAGCTGTGTGACAAGTATCACGCGATTCACGCCAAAGTATACGAGTGGTTAAACATCAGTTTCGACATCTTTGGCCGCACCACAACCCAGCTTCAAACCGACATCACTCAAGACATCTTTCTGAAGCTCAACAATAACGGCTATTTGAAGGAGCGGATGACAACTCAGCTCTACTGTCAAGATCATCACTCGTTCCTCGCCGATCGCTTCGTTGAAGGTGAATGCCCTGCCTGTGGATATGTGAAGGCTCGTGGCGACCAGTGTGACCTTTGCGGGAAGCTTTTAGATCCTCTCGAACTCATACACCCACGATGCAAAGTCGATGGTTCTACGCCGGTCACCAAGGACACAAAACATGTTTTCTTGGAAATGGATAAGCTACAGCTTCAGGTTGAAAGTTTCTTTGAAGAAGCTGCTACAACTGGCGCATGGTCGAACAATGGTAAATCTATCACTTCAGCTTGGTTGAAGGACGGATTACAATCTCGCAGCATAACCAGGGACATGAGATGGGGAACAGCAATACCTCTACCAGGCTACGAAGACAAGGTCATCTACTCTTGGTTTGATGCTTGCATCGGCTATGTGTCCATCACGGCTCAATACACTAACCAATGGGACAAATGGTGGCGAAATCCTGATGAGGTTCAATTATATCAATTTATCGGGAAAGACAACGTTGTCTTCCATTCTGTGATCTTTCCTGCATCTCAAATCGGCACAGGAGACATCTGGACCAAGCTCCATCACCTCTCTACAACAGAGTACCTTACCTATGAGGGTGGGAAGTTTTCTAAATCTCGCGGCATTGGCGTCTTTGGAGATTCGGCTCAAGAGACTGGTGTTCCCTCTGATGTCTGGCGATCCTACTTACTCTCTTGTCGACCAGAGACTAGCGACAGTGAGTTTACTTGGGATTCGTTCATCAGTTTTAACAACAGCTTGCTTCTCAACAATCTTGGCAATTTCGTCAGCCGGGTTCTCAAATTCATCAACTCACGATATTATAATAACATTGTTCCAAAGTGGACCGAATACCACGAACCTTCCTTCGATGCTTGGAAAGCAGAAGTTAACGAACTTGTTACTCAGTACATCCAGGAACTTGATACCGTCAAACTTCGCGCTGCCTTATCTACTGTTCTCCAGATATCCCAGCGGGGCAATTCCTTCCTCCAGTCGAATAAACTCAACAACAATCTTCAAGAGAACGAACCTTCAAAATGCGCGGCTGTGATTGGTCTAGCCGTCAACTTAGTCCATCTTCTCGCGTCTGTCATGGCCCCGTACATGCCGGAGACGGCGAAGTCTATAAACACGCAGCTTCGTGTGGATGCACTTCCGATCCTTGATCATTGGTATGCGGATTCCATCAAGCCTGACCATGAAATTGGTCAAGCAGAATACCTGTTCCACCGTATCAAGCCAGAGAAGGCACAAGAATGGCGCAAAATGTTTGGTAGCGAAGAAGCAACAAAGGTCAAGGAGGAGGAAGCCTTACTGAAGGACAGGAAGAGAATGGCGAAGAGTGGAGCGACGAAAGCGACGAAAGCGGCGGGAGACTTGATTTGCCTCCGGCGGCCCTGCCGGGGGCTGGCCTCGCTCCGCTCGAAATCCGACCATGTAAGTAAAGGCCAGCTCCTCGAGCGGAGCGAGGCCAGCCCCCGGCAGGACCGCCGGAGGCAAACAACAACCACAACCACCCCATGTTCGTGAATCTTGCAGTACGCCACCCCAGACCGGCCTGGAGAAGGGATATTCCCGGCAGAAGATCTGTAGAGTGTTGCCGCCGCGTAGTCAGGCGGGCGATGACGAGTGCGACACTTTCTGGCCGTAGCCGTTCAGATTACAACCGGATGGCAGCCTGCCGGAAGGGCTAGCGCGATTGCATCGTGGCGGGTGATTGTATCCGCAGGAATTCGGCCCCGAGCACGTGGTTCATCCATGCTCCTACCTGGCGGGCATCGCTGCTGTGCATCCCGGCGCGGTGCAGGTGCGCGCGCCAGTCGTGCACATCCTGCAGGGACGCGCCCACGCACTGCCTCGCATCAAAGTCTCGACTCTGCGAAACGTGAAACTGCTCAATCAGGCCATGCCTTGCTTCGAAATGGAGACGGTGCTTTGCGCCGCTTGTCAGTATCGAGGGAGTCTCGCAAGAAAGCGGAAGCTGTGTGTGTGTGTGTGTGTGTGTGTGTGTGTGAAAAACAGAAAAATGAGAGAGAGAGAGAGAACAGAGTGGCTTACGTCAAAGGGTAGCTGGGGGCGCGGCCGTGGATCGTCTTCACAGGCATACGTACGAAACGCAAACCGGGGCGTCTGTCCGTAGATCCAATCCCGCGCGGCCAGCTCGTCATAGCCCTTCTGCACATGGTAGTCCTGCCGTGCCGAGTCGTCAAAGTCGGCGTAAATGTCCGCCGGTCCATACATCTGTGCGAATTGCCGCACGACCGCGTCCTGAAAGACGAGTGTGTCCAGGCCGACGTTGGTCACGGGGCTGCGCACGCTGTCCACGCCACGGGCCTTGATGAAGGGCTCGGCCGGCGAGCGGAGCAGGCCCGAGATGCTGGCGAGGTTGGGGCTCTGCAGCAGGCAAGTCCCGTGGTGCAGTGCCCGGAACCGAGTGAGCTTGTACGCGGACCCCGAGATTTTAAAGGTCTTTGTCGTCGTCGTCGTCGTCGCCGTCTCGCGCGCGCTGCTGCTGCTGCCGCTGCTGCTGTCTCGTGCTGCTGCGGCTGTCGTTGCCGCGTCCGAGCCCGAGTCCACCACGATATCGTGGCGCTCGTTGACGCGCGTCCGCACGCGTCCCAGCGACTGCAGCGCCCTCACGACCATGTCGGCGTGCCTGTCCCGGTCGAACTGCGCCGTGGGGAGAATCACGCTGAAGTTGACGTTGCCCAGATCGTGGAAGACGGTGCCGCCGCCGGACCGCCGCCGGACCAGCTTGACGACGGAATCATGCCAGGCGGCGGCGGCGGCTGCCTCGCCCTCGCCCTTGCCCTCGTCTGGCTGGGTGGTGGTGGTGGTGGTGTTGGCAATCTGCGCCAGGCGGTGCAAGTTCAGCTCCAGCCAGGGGTTTTGGTTCCTGCCAAAGACGACGCAGGGCCCGTTGACGTAGAGAACGAGGACGGTGGATTCCGGGGGCGTGATCTGCAGCAGGCGGTGCTCGACGGACAAGTTCAGTAGCGGATCGTGGCATCTCGACAGGTAGACCTGCGTCTTGTTGGACGGGTGGGCGGCTGCGTCGGCGGAGAAGAAGCGAGCGAGACGACATGCGCGAGACCGACAGACGCCTCTGGCCCAGAGGGTCATGATACGGTGGACCAGGAGGCGACGGTGGGCGTCGAACGGGACGAGGGCATGGCAGTTGTTCTTGACGACAGAAAAGGCACGCAGTTGTGCCCAGCGCGCCGTGTCGTTGAAATAGTTATTCCGCCGCTGATTGGCCCGGCTGGGCGAGTACTTCTGTCTGAGGGTGCTGGAGCTCTGCAGGGGCTCGACTGCACCGTAGCTCTCTCTTCCGTCCTGCCAACCGCTGCGGGAGAACCACACCCCCACTCCCGGCTTCCCGCCAAGCCCATGCTCCACTTCGGCCTTCAGAGCGTCGTCGCAGCCGAGCCGGAACGTCAAGACTTCCCGGGACACCAATATTGTCTTGATAACAACATTTGCATACACATCATTGGTAACGACTAGATGCTCAGTAGGTCCAAAATACATGTCATTCCTGCTCGGTGCGCCGCGCTATGTGCCAGTTACAGGAGACCCATGAAAATGAAAAACCCAATCGCTGTTGCCCGCCAATGCCAGGACGCCTCCCAACCCACAGAATGTGCCTGCGTCTGTGCAGAATTCTGCCGTGTCAACCTTTCTCCGTGCAAAATGCTATGCCGAGCTTCTGAGCTGGCATGCGGCGCGGTGAGCTTCCTCCTTTTCAAGTCGAGAGACGGAGACGCTGCGAGAACGCAGAAACCCGCAGCACCCAAGCAAAACGCGATTGGGGTAGCCGACCACGACGGCGCGTTCAACCTGAAAGAACGGCCCCTTGCACCAACCGTCTGAGTAATCATGTCTTTTGGAAAAGAAATTTTTGGAAAAGGGAAAATAGATAATGAAACATGTCCCCAGGTGCGTGTGATGCGCTCCGGGTCATGATGATCCCCCCGCACCGTCGTGCCCGTTGTTCAGGTCGTGATTGTCAAACAGGCCGAGTACATCAGCGGGCATGTACTCCAACCAGCCGCTCATCAGATCTGGTTGCTGCAGCCCCAGCGAGCCAATGTCTATGTCCTGACTGTTGAAGGTGATGCCGTCCATGTTCCCATGCCCAAAGTGCCACGGGGGCTGATATGCCATGCTCGGCGCGAAGAAGACGCTGCTGGTAGGTGTCCCGGCACCGCGGGCGGCCTGGGTGTTGCTGTCAGACATGTTGCCCGGGGGTGACGCGTTGTAACCCTCGTAGCCTCCCGACTGCTGACTGGCCGGGGTGTAACCCGAAGTCATGTACACCTTTGATCCTTCTGGCCCGCCATCCGAGAGCGCGTCACCGGCATTGACAGCAGTGACTGGGTGGCCCTGCATTGCCGTGTTCGATGACGTCGATGGGCGGCTTGCCCGTGCCCAACGTGGAGAAGAGGCCGCCATGGCCGACGACGGCACAGCCGGGGGATACATGATGCCGCTCTCTGTGGGTATGCTTTGTCTAATTGGATCATAGAGCATGTTGCCCGGTGGGGTGCTCGCTTGTCGTGGGGGCTGAAAATGTGGTCGATGCACATGAGGATGCATGGCAACATCACTAGCGGAATTCTGATACATGAGAGTCAAGTTGGAGCTTGGAGAATTGGCCGTCCCTGCCAAAGTCCATGCAATGGGAGGCGCACCGATCTTTGGTGAGTTTCGGCCTGGGTGTCCGAGATCGCCAGCCAGGGACGGCTGGATCGGCGGCATCTTTGCGCTTTCGTATTCCTCCGACGTGTACGTCTCGCAGTCCCAGATGCCCTTGGACTTCTGGTCAAGGGCAGTGAGTATATACTTGACCCCACCCCAGTACGTGTGCATCTGTTGGAGAGAGTTGTAGCAGCGCTGATAGTTCTGATTCGCTGCCGAAGCCAGCAGGGAGTGCTTCGAGTGCTTGGACCCCGAGACTTTGCGCAGTACCTGCGGCCGGCGAGCGGGGCTCGATGGAGAGCCTTCTCGAGAAGGAGCTTGCGATGCGTTTGCGCTCGACTCCATCAGGAAAGCACAGGCTGCAATGTAGATGGGCTGGCTCGTGAATGGGTTACCAATGAAACTGATTGGGTCAATGAGGTCGGCAAAGGACAGAATGTCGCATATCGTCTTGGCGCTGCTCATGCTGAGTTCTCGGCTGTCTGGCAGCAGTTGATGCTCAGTTCTCAGCTCGCCAAAGGGGGTCAGGAGTGTAGGCTGGTGCAGCACGATAAAAAGGGCGTGGAACCAGAAATGCAACAGTATGAAGGTGGTGCCCTGACCCAGGCCCAGATATGCCTTGAAATTGCCGACGTTGAATTGCAGCCGGCTGTCCCAGCTCTTGTACATTTTGGTCAGCTGATGCTCCATCTTGGCGAGCTTGTTCCACCTGTCTTCAGTCAAGTCTCGCGCATTGTGTACATTGTTCAGCAGGTCGGAAACTCGCCCGTACAAGTGTATGATTCCAAGCAAGACGGGGAACAGAACCGGCCATCCTGTGGCAGTGTCCACGCTCGCCTCGGGAAAGGACAGTTCGAAATCGTCATCCCGAAATGTCACTGGACGCCCTGTACCGGAGGAAATGACTCGATCGAGGAAGAATACGGCCCAGAACGTGTCGGTGCGTTCTTGCTCAACTTCCTTCTGCTCTTCGGCGCTCAGCGCATCCGGATCCGCCGTTCTCTTGTCCTCTGGGCTTTCCGACTCCCCGGGGCCGCGGCTCCTGTGCCTCGCGTACCACGGGTCCTTTTCACCCTGGTATCGAATTCCCACCTTCTTCTGTAGGCCCAGATCGACGGCCATGCGGATCGCAAGCCCAAGATACATCCAAAGAGCGCTGTCTTGGTCGGCACCGAATCCCTCGTAAGCCATGAGAAGCAGTGCCTGCACAGCACCGACGGATGGACAGGGGAAGGTTTCGACAGTGGCTTGCTTCGCACGTTGGGCAAACGCGTGGCCCCTCTCGGTTCTGGGAAGACCGCCGTTGCCACCTGTCAGGTGCTGGGCGTCGGAGAATCGAGCGGCAATGGCACAGATTGCGTCGACAAGTATTGGCTCAACCCTCTTTTCCAGCACTAGGCGGAGGAACTTGGCTTGCTTCAGGAAAGGATAACTGCAGCCCAGATGCTTGAAGAAGGTCTTGACGAGGTTGACAATCAGCGGATGCACTGGACCGGGATTGGCAGGGTCGTAGACGGGCATGTCTTCGACGGCGACCTCACTGCCTTCGGCGATGCTGCTCCCTCGGAAGCCACCGCTGTGGGTCGACATCGGCGAGGCGGCAGACTGTGATCCTCCGGTCGATCGTCTTCGGTCACGAACAGACACGACCATCTGCTTGAAGCCGGGCACAATGGCGGTGTGACCAAAGTAGCGGAAGTACGGAACGCGGTGGGAATAATTGCGCCTCAGAAGAGGAGATAACGGCATGTCGTCTGTGTTTGTGGAAGGGTACGACGCACGCTGCGCCTGCGCTTGCGCCGGAGAGGATGGCGGCCGAGTGGCTTCCGCATCGCCACGGCCATGCTCGGAACTGACCGCATGGTGTTGAGCAGCAGGAGCAGCAGGAGCAGCAGGTTTGCTAAACGACGAAGTCGACTCATGTTTTCTCGATTCATGTTTCCTCGCTTCATTCTTGGGACCGTTGAGGTTTCTGGCGGGTATGGTCGACAAGGACAGCAGCCCGTTCCTGTTTACTTTGTTTTTCTGGCTCTCTTCGTGCGACGAGATGTCCTCCACTTTCAACTGGACATCCTCTTCTTCTGCAGCTACCTCGGCATCCATTGGATCCCCGGCGACGTCCTTGCGGGAGTCCTCGGGATAGCCCTGGCATTGGTGGCCATTTCTGGTGCAAGTCGAACACACTGGTCGTTCGCCAGCGCACCGAGTCTTCCGTCGTCGGCAGGTGAGGCAGCTATCGCACTGGTCAGAAGGCAACTACATTTGCGAACGGAGCGACAGCAACAACAACAACAACAACGACACGGTGCACTATCTTGGGGTTCGACGACATACGCAGCATTGATCCTGCGTCGCTTCGACGGCGGCTGGCCCTGGTTGTTAACAAAGCGAATCGGGCGCGGCGGCGGAAGACCCAGTTCCGTCTTGTTGAGCAGCGAGGCCATTCTTAGCTAGATCATGACGGTGATGAGACTGGGCGAAAGGAAGCGACAGAGCTCGGCCCCGAGGCTGGGAGAGTGATGACGAGGGGTGAGAAGGGCAGCCGACCACCGGCCTAGCTGGCTGGCTGGCTGGCTGGCGGGGAAGAGCTTGCTGTTGGAGCTGCAGGTTCGTTGACGATGCCGGGCGGTTGGGGGTCAGCGGTGCGCACACATGTATTGTGATCGGGGCGGCAGGGCCAATGCACAAGCGTTCAGAAACAATACATAAGGGCTACGTGGGTGCTCGCGAAATCTGTCAAGACTGTTTGATCAGACGCAGGCGCAGAAGCAGACGCAGACGTCAGCCGACATGGCGGAGATTGGTGATGATCGAGCACGATGCCCACGCAGCAAGGCCAGCAGCAGCAGACAAAAGACAACAGACGACGGTGGGTGGTTGGCTGGGCAGGAAAGCAAGTTTGAAGAAACTCAAGACTGGCAACTGTGGCTGCCAATGGCGTCGCCTTTTGGACGGACGGTTGGACAAGAGGGCGGAGAGGTCGTGGAGGTGGCTTCGACTTCCTCTCAATGGGATTGGGTGTGAGGATGGGATCGTGGGAACGTGATGCTACATGCGTGGGAACGTGGTGCTACATGCCGCCAGCATCACTGCGCGTGGGAAGGGAAAGAGGAGAAAGCACAGCTGCCGGGCAGGGGTGATGGCCGGGGTCAGGAAGGGAAGGGAAGGGGGAGGAAAGGGGGGGGCATTCACGTCAGACCAGGACACCAGACAAATTCAGGCGCGTCGAGTCCAACTAGATTGGGTCGGGTCACGCTGCTCGCCACAACTGGGGGGATTGGCTGGAGCAGACTAGATCGTCGGGCAGGAGCCGAGGCAGGCGGACGGGGAGAGACTGGAGTACTTTCACGGAGCTTCCTCGGACTCGGGCCAGCGAGATGAGATTAGACGATTGACAGCGCACCTGCCTCCACCACAGGGAGAAAAAAAAAACATTCCAGCGAGCCAAACGGGCTAATTGCTAGCTGGCTTGCTAGCTTGGCTCGGGGAAGCTTGGCTTGGGCAGGAGCGAGCCACGGTGGGGGAAGCGGGGAGGGGGGGAGCAGCAGAGGCAGGAAGAAGAACAGCAGAGAGCAGGCAACGGAGCTCGGTAAAGACATGGCAAACATGATTGATACAATATTCATCCATTTTTTGTCAGCATCATGACTCAACAAACTACCTGCATCATGCACGCAGGCAGACACGAATTGGCAATAGTTCTGACCGGTGGCCGTCCTGGACTGAGCCACTCGTCGACTGCTACTGATCGTCACATTACCCGAAACGGACAGGTCGATTTGGGGTAGACGTTTTTGCCGGGATTTGCTAATTACGCGGCAAGCTTCGGCTCTTCTCGCGGCTCGTAGCGTGTCTAAGAACAACCTTCAAATTAAATCATCGGACAGTCTCGAAGTCGGAAAGACCCTGAAGAACAAAGACGAGGTTCAAAAGCGCGAAAGACTTTTCAAATCTCAAGACTGATCAAGAACCAGAAACCAGCCAGCATCAAGACCCTCTAGCTTCTTCGAGAAAAGCAGCCGCGCGAATAGCAGGTAGCCGCGCACACTTGCCGGCACCTGGTCTCGTGCGGGGGGGGGTTTAGCATGGCGCTTCTCGGAGAACACACGTACAGGGCAGGGCCAGCCATCACACTCGTCCCATGCTGCGACGACATCAGACGCAACCTTGTCGGCAACGTGTCGCAGAATTAATCTAATTATACAGTCTAGCTCTCTCCCGAGATTGATCATGGCGTGCACGGCATTTCCCATCCTCGTCCACACAGGATGTTCAGAACTACGACACAGCGACAAAGGGTGGCAGATCACCACCAAATGGTACGGAGCAGTGGATGGGTGATTATATGCGGGTGTGCCGCTGCGGATGTGCTGCTCAACGGACCCATCTCCCTCACTTCGTGGGTCCAGACCTGAATTGATTGATGCCAGACAAGGTTTCCTCGGACAGGCAGGCCCAAAGGCGGCCGCCGCACAAGGTGGAGAAAAGATGAGGAGCCAATGGATTGATCCATCATTCATCAGACGAGCCGCCCGCTTCTTCTGCCAACTTGCGTGGCCTTGGCGTGGAGGCGCAAGGAAAGGAAGAAAACAACCTGGAGCCGGGTCTTATTATTAATCCCTGCAACCTTCCCGCAGCGCTGGAACAGTAATTACTCTATTTGCCTGCTGCTTCGAGAGTGCCATCGATGACACCCAACCTCAGCCCGACGCATTGCAAGAGTCAACTTCTGCAAGCAAAGCAGGGAGATCGTCGTCGCGGCACATCAACAGCCTTGATTTTCAAACCCTGCGTCGTGGCAAATATGGTCGTTCCTACCAACGCCCCTCGGAGAACAAGACCAGTGCCGCATGCAGTGTCGCCACCTCACCTCTGCTCTCTGATGACCTTTCAAGCAAAAAGGCAATCCTGGGACGGGAGCACAGCCTCGGCCGGAAAGCCAACCGGATCGGAGGGCACTTGCAGTCGTGTGACTCAGCCAGACTTCGCAACATGGAAATTTTTGAGTTGTCACTGATGGGCATGCATCGTCGGTGGCGTCTGTCCTACAATCCCCCAGGTCAAAGTCCGCTCGTCAGCCGTTACAAGGGTGCGACCCATTAGGGGCCTTACTCCCGTACGGATCGCTAGCTCGACAATGGACTTTGCGGTCGAGCTGAAAGGCCTTTGAAGCCGATTGTTTCTCGATTGAAGGCCGAGCCTGTGCCTCCTCGGCTCGTGTCGGCAATTTCAAACGATTTCGTCAACCGGCCCTCTTTGTTGAGATCGCCTTCTCGTTTGCCCTTGGCAGCTCGGAATGATTTTGATTATAGAATGAAACATCACCTGAACAGTCCACCAAGGCCCAGAATCCAGCCAGTCCGCTTGTAGCACAACGCTGAACGACATTGCGTACCACAAGGACAGCACGAAACTCAGCTGTGCAGTAGATGGCTGCAAATGCAAGCCAACCTTGCTGCCTCACGCTCATGCCTTGTACTTTTTGCTGGCAGTCGTCTAGCAACGTGAAACAGCAAACCGTGCGTCTCTTAGTGAAGGTTGTTGGCCCGGCTACAGCGTAATGACTATCTTGATATCACAAATGAACCACCGTAGCCTGGCATGAAGGAGGACAAGCGCCTCCAATTTTTGAGGGCGCTACAAAACACTTGGGACATCTTTTTCATCCTTCGTGTCACACACTCTCGTAGACCTCAGCCAAACACAATGGTGACACCCATCTCTTCACTGACCTTCCGCCACAAGTCTCTCTGGTCAGTCCTGGTATCGGAAGTGGATTCCAAGCCGTCTCCCTCTCGCTCATCGGCTCTGTTCCAGACCTCTTGAACAACATCCCATGCCCGGCTGATGTTCGCCATACCCTGCCGCTGAGAAAGGCCGCTGAAGGTTGCGCAGGCCAGCCCTCGGTCTGTTGGATCCACGGCTTCGCACGACGCAACAAACAATGGCCAAAGCAATGCACCCCTCGGGCCCTCATGTCTGACTGTGGCCTCACAGTGCACAAGGCTTGCAGATACGTGGTGCTGCACGTTGGGGTGCTGTGTGGGCGAATCGTAGATGGTCCGGTACAAGTACACTAATGCCGAGTGCTTGTATGCCAAGGCATTGTTGAATATGCTCCGAAACTGTTGCGCTTCCAGCTTGGAGGAGGATGGCGGGGTGCCAAGGAAGGTATCGACGTCGTGAGCTGACGGGAGCACGGGGTGCCATACGTCGAGAGCCGATTCAACGGAAGCGCACTCCTCATGATACGTTGCTTGCAGCTCTGCGGCGGCAGTTGCGTCACCGTGAGCCACCAATCTCTCCACTTCTCTCTTGACGGCCAGCAAGCCGGACAGTCTATAGATGACCGGCCAGAGTGTAGCTGCCAGACCAAGCAAAGAGTGCGCACCGTTGGGCGGAGTCTCCCAGCCCCGCGGATCCCATCGAGTTAATCGTGACCAGATGTTGCGGATGGGTGCTCCGGATATGGGAGCAGTGCCCGCGGACAGAGCAGCGATCACATCATAGAATTGGAAGGCCTGAACGACGGACGAAAGTTAAGTGGGTGCCAAGAATTCGCCCGAAAAAGTCTGGACGGAAAGTACGTACGTCTTCCAAAAACACCCTCGTTTGATCGTGTTGTTGGCTGGGACTATTTCTCATAATTGCCATGGCCCCCCTGAGATGGCCCTCGACGAGATTGGACCGCCGTCTTTGCACGAGCTAATTGCAATCAGTCGCAGGGCTCCCGAATTCGTTCTTCGCGCGGAGGAAAGGAACGGGAGGAGGTAATACCTACCACTTCAAAATACACAATGAGCATGACGGCAGCCAGCAGTTCATTTCGATTCGCCATGTCGCCCGAATCAATGAGTTTTGCGAGACTAGTGATGGACTCGTTATGATATTGGATAGTCCTGTAGCCGTTTTCCAGCCTGTTGGTATCCCTCCCCTCGAGATGGGCACTGGCCAGGGCAAGGACAGCGCCCCTCACAGCCGAGCTCGAATGTGCGAGTGGCAAGACCAACTGCTGGAACGGGTTCCCCTGGTCTTCTCTCAAAACTATCAAATGGGACAAGGTGTTACAGAAGTAATGTATGAGGCGTCGCTCCTGGGTGTCTCGCAGAAAACCCTGGAAAACAGGAGCAATAATATCAGTGAGCGGCGAGGGCGCAGTCGCTGCTCGGGCTGTCAAGTCCATTGGCGTTCCTGCAGCGGAAGACGAGACCAAGGTGAGTTCGCCTATTGAGAGCTGCTCGGTTGCGTCCGCTGGAGCGACGAGGCCGTCGGAGATGGAGGAAAAGGCGGCGCTGCTGGCGGCGTCGCCTCCTCGTGATGCAGACACGAGCTCATCTCGCGGTTCGCCATGGTCCTCGGGCGGCTGGTCTGTTGATGACGCTCTCTGCACAACATCCTGCGCGGCGTTGTTCCTTGGTGCCCTGAAACCCGGAGCCGGCGGCCTTGTTTCTTTGGCCAGCAGGCTCCCAGGGGCGTTGCTATCGTCAATGTTGACCCTGCGGCCCTGACGTGGCCTCACCGGCTCATATTGACAGGTCTCGCCATTTTCTTGACACCTGCCGCACGACGGCCGACTTTCGTCACATTTCTTTTTCTGGTTTGCTCAGAAGTTTCAGTCCCCGATCAGAACAAGCGAAGCCGAAAGCGGGAGAATCACCTTGTCCTTGCTGCGGATTTTGTTCAGCGCAATGATACAGAGCTGTGTGACCGGGACACGAACAGGCGAGCCTCACCAGTAATTACATCCTGTGATGTTATAAAGGGCTGATGTTTAGCCATTGAATGCTGCGCGAGCCTCTCTCGGCGAGGGACATACCGGACCGCGACCGCCTCTTGGGCGTTTTGGGGGCCGCTAATTTCGTGTACAAGAGCATATCTGCGCCTGTCGACAGGGCAAACGGGGGAACAGCAGTGATGAAGGGAGCCGAGACAAGGGTCTGATGACGGCTAGCAAAGGCCCCGGGACAGGTCCATGAGCTTGCAATGCCCGAGCTCGGAGCTTATCAATTGAGATGGCTACCCTGATTGATGCAATTTGCGATGGTGGTCAGCAAACTGAGACAGACGTTTTCCTTGGCGACCCGGGGGTCGGCCCAGGACGACGACGCAACGACGAGATGCAGCGCTATCGCGCAAACCCCGTCAACGACGTCGTGGGCGGGGCCGCGGCCTTGCTCGCAGATGACTGACTATGATGCGTGTGTGTGTGTGTGTGTGTGTGTGTGTGAAGAGTCGTGAAGAGCGGAGAGGGCACGCGCGCGATGCAAGCAAGAGAGGGAGGGGAGACCCGAGATACAAGAATAGTCACACGCTCTGGACGGCTGAGGGGGAATCTAGAAGCGATCAAACGCCCGCTTTCCTTGCTTCCCACGCGACAGGGTTGAGGACTTACATCTGTCTTGTATGCACTGGCCGGCATCGTCAGAGCTTCACTCTCGCAGGCGTCGGTACAATGGAAAAGTGCTGGGAGAGAGAGGTGAGGCCGATGCCGTCAGATTGATTGACTGCCAACCAATCATCGCTTCCCCGCTCCTCCTTCCTGGAGGCAAATAGCCGCTGTCAATCGCCGTGAAAGCGTCGCGGGTGGGGAAATGGCGCACGCTGCTTTTGTGCCTGGTTGGACGACATTCTAGACTAAAGAACGGGCACATGATGACAATGACCAAACGAACGGCGCCGAGAAGATATGGATGCCTTCCATCACATTTCCAATCATCACACTGCACCCGACGGCCACGCGCGACGCAACGCAACGCAACGGCACGACTAGCGGCCCTGCAGGCGCTCCCGTGGCCTTGGCCGAATCCAAGAGAGAGAGAGAGACGCTAACCATCAAATCCTGGCAGAGCACCACGTAGCCCTCGCACCCATTCGTATCGACGATGAGGTGCGTGGCTGGTCAACTCGTGAATGCGACTGATTGCACCGTCCCACCATCATTCTTGCGTCAATGGACGCGATCAGGCAGCTAGGTTTGGGGAACGTGAGGTTCTCGACCACGACTGCGAAAAGCCACACATGACACGCACGCAGCATCGGCACGAGAACACCGAGGGCCCGCCCATCTTCTTCCAGCAGGCTTTGGGCGCGCCGCGCCTCTGCAGCTGCCGACTCATGATGCCGACCTATACGACACGAAGAATCAGATTGAGAGAAATGAAGGCAAACGAAAAGGTGAAGAGATGAAAGAGCGAGAAAGAGAGAGAGAGAGAGGAAGGAAGAGAGATGACGGAATCATTGAACAAGTAAGCAGATCAAAAACGGGTTTCAGCCAGTACATGTGAGCCAACTCCACGGATGAACCTGAACACCCCCGAGCCAGCTCGGATGCCTGTCCCATAAGGTCCGACGAGGTGGGCATCATCAACGATCTTGTGCAGTACCAGGGAGCCTCTCGCGGTCCCACCGCCGGTACGGCGCGCATCCATGATGATGGGGAGGGACACGGACAGCGGACAGCGTTCACGGTCGAGAGCAGCAGGCGTAGCCGTCTTGCTTCCTTGGCGTTGTGGCCTTTCGGAAGGCAAGGACCGCTTGCTGCTGCTGCTGCTTTCTGCAATCCATCGCATCGCATATCGTGGTCACAGGAGCCCGCAACATGGTCGAAGCCGTTTTCGAACGGCACAATGTCCCCCTCCCCCTCCCCCTTCCCCTCCACCAAGTATAAGTCTACACAACTTATTTGCCCATCGGTCAGACCACACTGAGCGACACAGACACTCAAGCGACACTTGAAACAGTCGTTTGAACGCAAAGCTGTCCTATCTAGGGCTGCGCAGAGGCTGCAAATATTCTTGTCGCAATATGTAGGAACGGGGCCAACGTATGTTACGGGAGCAGCTTGGCCGCGCTGAAGGCCAGAACACGCTGCGAGCACGCTCGTGCCACTGATAAACATGGGGTAGCTACATACTTACATACCTACTTTAAGTACCTACTTACCTAGGTAGGCAGGTAGAGCCACATGCATGTGCGTTGCGTGCATCTGTTCACAGCGTCTTGCTCTCCATCATGCCACTGCTGCATGACAAGGAGCTCAACGTCGGGCATCCGTGAAGAAGGAGGAGCCCTCGTATCAGCAGCACCCATGTCCACCGAGCCACGCCTCCCGCATTCTCCCCTCTCCCATGCATGCATGCACGCGTGCACGCAGTGCAACGCCTCTCTGCCTTTTTCTCCTCCCCGCCTCCCTCTTGTGCCGTCACTTCCTTTGTATCTTCTCGGGATGGTTCCCCAGAGAGAGAGAGAGGGAGAGAGAGAGAGAAATGGTTTGTCATTCATAGAAGCACAGTATAAAGATACACCGGACATGCCGTACACGGTGCATGGAGCCCATGCCTGTTGGTCCGTGCGCACGACGACTCGGCTCCGTGGCTCCGTGCCAGTGCCAGTGTCAGTGTCAAGCCGGGCGTTTTTCTCTCCAGGGAGCCGAAGTTCACTACCACGTCGACCTGCTGCTGCTGCGATGCCCCAGCACAGCACAGCACAGCACAGCACAAAAAAGGCCCGTGCCCTTCAGCCTTGTGCAGAGTGCAGTCGCTCACTGCCCATACAACATGTGCGGCACATGCGATGCCACAGCATGGGGTGGGTGATCCGTACAGGGGGTAACGACCTGGGCTTTGACCTGGTCGTCTACCGTGCACCGGGCGGCGCGAGAAAGGAAATGGCAAAAACAGAAAAATGAATAGAGTGGAAAATAAAGAAAGGAAAGGGACGAAGGAGAGGGACTTGTAAGCTGGCAGCTGGCAGCTGGCAGCTGGGAGGCGTGGCCGAATCGTCGTTCGGCCATGAAAAGCCGTCGGGCGAATTGCAAAAATATAAAACACCAATAATTACTTCGAGTCAGCTCCGGCTACTACCATGTTAACCGCAAGCCTTTTAGAATATGTAAACATCCCATATTGCTTGCTTTCTACCGCAATCAATGACGCTTGACCTGCTCTTATTTTGTAGGCCCGCGTTGGCAATCATGTCGGTGACGAGAGCTTTCGCAAGACTGTGGCAGGCATCACACAAAATCGAGGCCAGGCGCATTCCATCGCTAGGCCGTCCGGATACATCCATTCATCTGCCAAGGCATTGTAGCCTCACTACAAATTACAACGAATCGCTCCTCCCAATAACACATACCAGCCTTCCAAACGACCTTTGTTGCCCCGGAACAACTTCTCGGCCGGTAAGAAGAAAAAAGCAAGGAAACCCCCCGGGCCAAAACCCCCCTTCCGCAGCCCCCCATGTGTTCTTGAAACTACAGTGTCGCACCAACCCCAACCCTGTTGACCCTACCCAGGGCAATGAGGCCCACCGTCACCAAAACGCTACACTTGTTCACCACGATGATCGACCCCGACGGCAAAGTCTCAGCCAGCTTCTCTGCTAGGCGACGACCCCGACCGGCGAGCCTTCCGCCAACCGACGTCTCTTGACATTCAGGGGTGAACATTGCTCGTCGCTGCCCGTGTCCTCTTCGAAGCTTCCGTTCAGTACTTCCGATAGTGCCTCGCGCCTTCGTTTCGAGTCTTTGCGTTGACGGCCCTCAGCGTCGGATTCTTCCCAGGTTTCCATCACAGAGGCATCAAACTGGCCGACAACCTCCTCGCCCAAAGCCTTGCCGAGTCTTTCGCGCAGACCAAGAATTGGCCAGATCGGAACCCTGGTGAACTCGATCTGCATCCCTGGCGCACCGTCATCCATTCCATCTGCATGAGAAGGAGCGCAGGCGGGTTCATGAAATCTGTCGAGGAATCTCGCAGTGATGACGGCCGTGTAAACAATGAATTCGGCCGTCTCGTTGTCGTGTGTCAATATTCGAAGCTTGATGTCTTCGAAGGCTGGTCTTTCAGGCCTTCCATTCCCGCATGACCACAGAGAATCTCGGCGCGGTGATGGACGCGGCGCTCCGTAGAAGTGGCGTTGTGCCATGACCAAAAAGATAGCCACGAAGTGAGCATCGTAATCCGTGTTGTCAGGCACCAGACATCTGGCCCTCAGTCGCTGGAGGCGGACAACAGGAGCGTTCCAACCTCGTTCGGGTCCAAATGGGACGCGAAAGAGGTTCTTGCGCATCGAAGCCAGCTGATTCTTGCCAATGTAGCACATCATTGGCAGATTCGCGGGGTTGTGCGGGCTGGGCGTTGGCGTCGACGCCACGGATGAGTCCACTGATCGCGTAGATATTGAACTGAAGGAAACCTGCGACGATCGCACACCATCCGCCGGATAGTTCCACATTACTTGAGTGCGCACAGCATCGCGATATACACGGTCGCCAAAGAAGATGTGGAATTCTGGTAATAGCTGAGCGCGATCAAAAGCCGCCGGCCACAGCATGGACATGATGGTCCGGACAGCATTCGAGGTGAGGATCGGATGCAGCGCATCGGGCATCAGAATCTCTGTCAGCGTCTCGCTCAACGTTGTGATTGCCTGAGAAGGCCGTAGATGACCTCTTGACGGCGGTGAACCAGGAACGTTGCCGGGACGTGGCGTATCGCATGCTGGGAGCTCGACAAAAGATGCGCCCAGCAGTCGCGTGTGCGTGTCTGTCCAGCAGACTGGGCGGACAAACAATGGTGTGCCTGCATTTTGCTGCAGTATTTCGTTCAGTGAGTGGCGGGCGGGTTGTAGGTTTCGTGCTTTTCTGCGCCGCCGCGGCGGATGTGAAGAAGCTGACAGCCGCTCCAACATGATGGTTGATAGCTTCGCGCTCCACTGCGTTTGACAACGGTTTTTCCAGTTGAGTTGCGACTTTGAGGACGCGGCGCGAAGGTAAAGGTCCCCGACAACGTTGACAAGCTTTCTTGTTGGCCGTAGCGGTCGCTCGGCCGGGCACAAATGCTGGTGACCGCTAGGCAGCCAGACGCTAATCTATGTGGTGCACCGTGCCAAGGTAGCGGTGCGTTCAATCAATCCAGTTTTCGATAAATGCCTGGTTTCGGGTTGGCCTCTTGTTTTTTTTTTTCCCTTTGCTGTCCTCTGTGCGCTTCAGTCCGGAATGAAGCACAAAGCACGTCGTTCAGAGCCAGCATTGATGTTTCATAAAAGGCGGGTCTCTCGTTGAACAGGGGCGTCCAAAGGTGCCTTTTGTTCTCTTTTTTATTTTATGGCCTGTCTTTCGACTGTTCTGAAAATTATTGATGAGTGTCTCAGTGGCGATTCCTGGTGCTACTGACTGGAGACTGGGCTCGTTCGCCCACCACCCCGCGATGATACGCAGTGAATGGATCCCCGGGCGCGGGTACCCACTCAAAATGGCGAACGCTGACTTTGCGCTAGGCGAAAGCCTGTACCTCCAAAAGGGGGGAGGGTGGAGGGGGGGGTCACGTATTTGAGATTGGCGACACAAAGGAGGGAGACTCGCAAGGGACGGCGATGAAGACAATCTGTTCAGAGGACAAAGGTCAGACAGGGCGACAAAAGTTGGGCCCGCAAGTGAGCCGCGAAAAGGCGGAGGAAAGAGTGAAGGGGATGAGCCCCCTCTTCCCATTCACACCAATGCGCCCAACGGCAGGTGCGAGTGGGCCCCCCCCCCCCATAAGGGCGCACCGCGTCCTGCAGTGACAAGCGAGACACGCGAGCATCGTGCGAACTCACGTGATATTAGGCAGCTAAAACGGTTCCGGCACAACCCATCCTTTGGGTGATGACGCGGGCCGTTCAGTCAGATCAAACTTTTTCGGACCCGCCTGGATTCGCCCGCCCAATGCTTCGCCCGACGTCGGGCAAATAGGCCAATGAAGCTTAGCCACAGGCATCGTGATTGGCTTTGCGGGTGCAAGGATGCAGAACTGAACTGCCTGTGCACCGCTTCCTCCCTCTCGCATGTCGCAAGGTACGGGTCAGTGGCTTGGCCGTGACGGCAGTCGCCGCCATCGTGATTGCCTGTCCTCGAGACATTTCATCTCCCGAGGTCGCCGCACAGCTCCGTGGCTGCGAAGGAGGAAGCCTATCCATGGTCAAGGCTTGCTTCGTGTACCAATATGACGTGAAACATGTTCGGGAACGGCTCGGGGCAGGCGTTGCCACGCACTACATATGTACATACAACCTTGGAGAGAAAGGTGCCATCAACTGTTCAGACCACGGATATGCACGGTAGCGGGGAGAGCCCAACGGCTGTCCGCCCAAAGGAAGAAAGGCTGAATGCATGAAGCGGCGGCTCCGTCGCAGTCGTTTGATGACGCCAATCTCGGCCAACTGTGTCCCCAAACCCCGGCAATTACCAGCAGGCAATAGTGCCCAAACGATTGCTCCCGTCCCTGATGCTGTTGACAAGGCAATGCATCGAAACCCTGCAATACCATGACCACTTCGAATCGAACTAGTGTGTCCAAGGCATGGACGTGAGTCATATGCAGCACTTGTGGTGTCTGTATCGAGGCCGAATCAAGCGCCACTACCTCTCTTCGATGACAAGTCCATCCCCATCCTTTCAGTACAGAGGCGTCAAAAGTTTGAGGAACATGCTCGGAACGGTGACATGGCCCTGTTCCTCATCGCGTGACTTAGCAGCATGGACAGTGATGGTCCAGCTGAACGCGCAGGTTGAGGCAGGCTGCTGAAATGAGGTCAAACACGCAGCGACCTGAGCGCGCTTCAGACAACAGCCGCCGCCATGTCGTCATGTGCAGCAGCCGTCGGAAAGCAGATTCACACTCGGCAGCCGCATTATTCAGATGATCAAAAGCCATGGCTGTACAGGACGTACATCGGTGCAACGCAAGAGAAGCTGGCATTGAAAATGGTGTAACCGCAATGAACGGGGCCATCAGCCTTGGAGACAACGCAATTGGCGCACCTGCCCGCCATTAACTCTTGCATCGATTCAAAACTCCGTTTCCTTTCATGCCTCTAGGAGCGTTCGAAACGGCAGAATGCCAATCTTCACGACAAGCCACGGCTGGAACGTTCACGTGGAGCTCATTACTGTTCGCAAATTGAATGCAGCCACTCGCGTGTTGATGACTGAGCAGATGGGACGTTTTCCGTCAGGCAGCAACAAGCATCCGTTTTGTACGGTGCGCAGCTGGTGCGTCGCCCCACACGTTGACGACAGCTGCCCAGCAAAGCCCCGCCTGCCAGCGGCAGACCATCACCAGAAACACCATCACGAGCATCACGGACACCGCCCACCATGCCGGTACGTACCCGACAACTTTCCTCATATCCCGTCGCTCCGTGCTTCAGACTAACAGCTGCTTCCTAGGCATACAATTCAATCTTCAACAACGATCCCAATCCGCCCCGCCTCATCGGCAACTTCCCCATCCTGCCCCTGCGTACCAAGACCCGAGGGCCGGCATACACGCTCCCGATCCCATCGCCCCCTCTGCCCGCCTACGAGTCCCCTGACCCCGACAGCGAGAGCTACGACATACTCGATGAGGTCGTATCTCTGTTCCGCGCCAACACCTTCTTCCGCAACTTTGAGATCCAGGGCCCCGCGGACCGGCTCCTCGTCTACGGCATCTGGTTCCTGAGCGACTGTCTGCAAAAGATCAAGCCGAATGCGACGGCGAGAGATGCGCAGAAAGACGTCTTGAATCTGGCTCTGGACCTCAACTTTGCCATTCCCGGTGATCCAGGCTTTCCCCTGAATCAGGTATGTGTTCGGATTTCGGTTCAGCTTGCGCCCAGAACAACTTCGGCGGAAGGCGCGGAGAAATTGCGCACACGCTGACACCGGGGATTGCTCTAGGTATACGAGGCGCCAAGGGATAGACAGGATGCTGAACAGCTGCGCCAGTACATGTCTCAAGTTCGGCAGGAGTTGGCTACCAGGTTATTGGCACGAGTATACGCCGACGATGACACGAAGCCAAGCAAGTGGTGGCTGAGCTTTACAAAGAGAAAGTTCATGGGCAAGGCCTTGTAAAGGAGCTACGCAGGACACATCTGCTCCGGAAGCCCTCGGGACTGAGCCTCGGACCAATGATGAAATGATATCCAGTTATTCTCATTTGCACCTCCCATGACTAAAGTTACTCCGCAGACGGATGTTGTATCAATGGGATGAAGTTTCCAAGGGTATCAACGCCACACCGAAACCTCCTGCGCATTTCCTTTTGTCCCTCCTTCCTCTCCAATGAACACATGCGCAATAAATAAACGCCAGTCGGATGCTGATAGACACACTCGATACGACTCGACTCTTTACTTTCTCTTTTTGTGGAACTTGCCTCTGGCCGAAATCTTGCCCTCAGCCGGCAACGTCCGCCATCCCGTGAAGAGGTAGCCTTCTGCCCCGCCCCTTCCTGTCATGAAAGGGTGCGTTCTGCCCGGTAGGACCTGCCATCTCCTGGCTCTGCTGCTCTGCACCGAGGCCCCCAGTACCAGTGTGGGATTGATGGGGAAGTCGTCGTTGCCCTGCCAGTGATCCAATTCTGTTTGCGACTTGCCCTCTACTTCAGCGGGCGGCGTCGAAGCCCAGGCTGCTCGTCGAGCAATGCTGAAGCAGTCGATAAGCTGCTCCAGGGGCTCGACCGTGGGCGAGTAGATGGCTATGGGCGAGCCACCCGCAAGCAGAGGCAGGGCATGACGCAAGACGGAGATGGGCTCCATGGTGCTCGCGACTGCCAAGCCCGAAAAGCCTCCGGCACGCGTCGCGGTCACAATCTCCTGGGTTCGTGCCCATCTGCGCCGTTTGCGATGATAATTCCCCCTTCGGCTCGGTTTCCAGGAGGCAAGCTCTTCGGGGCTCACCTCGAGCGGATTGTCCGTGTACACCACATCATCCTGCGGACTTACAAGTTGCAGCCACGAGATGGGAAGCAGACTCGTGAACAGTGGATGGTAGGGCCTTAGCGGATTCGGATCGGTGGCATCAAAGTCAAAGTACCGCAACACGGAGAGGTTGGGCTGGGAGTTGGCATGTATCAGAGTGATGGTGTTAATCAGCGAATAGTGGTCGTCAAGGTCGTCGCGTCGGGGCCGTTTCCTGTCATGATTTGCTGGAAGTTGTGTTTGCTGCTGCTGCTGTTGCTCCGCGCTTTCCTCTTTCGCCATAGTCTCAGTAACAGCTTGGACTTGATTTGTCGCATCCCCGATAGGATTTTCCTCCTCTTTCTCGTGATGCAGTATCCCCATTCGCTCTGCCATTGCGGCGACGAGCAGTCCTCCAGTGTCATCGACCGCCAACCATCTTCCGCCATGCGGTTCGTCAACTCCTTGCTCAGGGCGGCCCCCAAAATGCACGTCGGCCCAACAGCCAAGAAGTCCCAGCATTTCGGCCCTCAGCTCGAGCACTTTTCCAGCATCTCTGTCCTCCAGCAGCCATTGACCCAGCAGAGGGACGTCAAGGGGCAGCACGGTGAAACGTCTGAGGAATTTACGCTCCTTTAACAGCTTGTATTTCGCCAGCGAATAGGATGTCTTTTGGTCTATGGCCGTGTGGGATAGCATCAGCTTCGCAATCAACTCTTTGCCTGCGGATGCGCCCTTCTTCTTGAGCTCATCAATCTCTTCCGACGTCAAGGTCTGTCGCGCCGAATCGTCAATGATCTCTCTGTTGGACCGTGCGACGACCTTCCCGGTATCGTCCACAAGTGTGAGCTCTTCTCCCTCATCTGCAACGATAGCTGTGTCACTCGTGCCGTCCGCGGCTTCATCGTTGACGTCTGTCTCAGCAAGAATGTCGGCATTGAGCTCAGTTCCCGGGACCACCCGCAATCTAGACAATGTTTCGCCATCACGTTTCTCTTGGATTTCGAATGTGAGATGCAGTGGACGCTCTATCAGCAGATTACTCGGGAAAGATCCGTACTTTCCCAGGGATATCGTACTGGCCTCGACAATAGCGAAAGTCAGTTGCACGTCAAGGATTTGGAAGGAAGAGAGGAGGGGGGTCGGCACAAACGTGTTGGGTGTTATCTGCAGAACGCGCAGGTTTCCATTCGGTAGTCTCAATGCCACCCAGCCATGAGGCTGCACCGTGCGTGGTGGCATAAGGACGGGAAGCGTATAAATCGATGGCGAGGCTGAAGGATGTAGTCGCTTATTACCTTAAATATCCGTTCGAAGGGGGAAAAAAAATGAAGCTGCATGCAACTATGCCGAGGCGCGGCCCACGTGGCCCCACCACGAGCCCACCAGGGTCCTGGCACCTTTGAGAGAAGGGGAGCAGTGAGCAGAGGCAATTGACTTGCGATTCGTGTGATGAAACTGGGATAGAGTGACCGAATCCTCTCTATGTCACTTTAGGAGTTTTAGATGGCCCTTTGAACATCGTTCTTCTCTTCGGAAGTGTATGGAGGATGATTGATGGCGCAATGTCGCAGCTTCTTATGACCCGACCTTGTATTCACTTCCGAAGAGATCGAGATTCGCTGCATGAGGCATGGCTAGGAGCAGCACTGAGCAACAATCCATTGCTGGCGCTCGACTCTCTCATTGACCGGCTATATTCGAGTACATAGCTGTCCCTCGACCATGCGAAAGAGGCGGGGAAATGGGTCAAACAGGCGTTCAACATATCCTGGCAGTTGCCGGGAATTTTCAAATGTTGACTTTCACGGAAACAAAATTCAGACTACATGCAAAGTCCGGCTCTAGTATCGAAGATGCACAGAAGCTGAAGAGCTCTGACTGACCTTGCAAAGTTTCGCCTCCGATACAACATGAAAACAGCTACTTCCCAGTGTCCGAAAGATTCAACGAGGAGTCTCTCGTACGAAGTGATTCAGATCATCTGATCGAAATGCGCAAGTGACTGGAAGCTTTATTTTGTTGCCCATTATCTGCAACAGATGTGCCGCGCCGCTGGAGGACAGCACTACATTGTCAGGAATTGAGGAGCCCTTCGCGTCACGCCAAGGCTGTTTGTCTGGGCCGAACTTACCCAATGAAGAAGCCGTGGCCAAGTCAGCGAGGTCGTATGTCATCCGTT
Organism: Moelleriella libera RCEF 2490; assembly: GCA_001636675.1. NCBI lineage: Eukaryota > Fungi > Ascomycota > Sordariomycetes > Hypocreales > Clavicipitaceae > Moelleriella > Moelleriella libera. Next base: position 851,828 of record AZGY01000005.1, on the reverse strand, counting down.
TCATAACCTGTCTTGGCCTCGTCAAAGTCGGTCCGGCCAAGGCGACCGAGTTGCTTGACATTTTTACAAGATGTGCATCGCCATGAACGACAACGTCTGCAACCTTTTGCCTCAAAGCCAACCGAGTATCGACGCCAGATCTTGAGCTTGTAGCGTAGGTGTTTAGTTGATCCTGCGCCACGGCCCATAGTCCAGCACAAAGTGCTGGTGGAGATGCCCCTCGGCAGTCCTGAGGTGCTGGCCTGCTGCGATCAAGAAAAAAAAAGGTCGTTGGGTTCGGGACGAAAAACTTCGGTTTGAGATCGTGCATATGCTTGGCGCCCCGGCACAAGAAAGATTTCCAGGCTTGGCATTAGTCGTCGCATGGAGAATTTTGCCATTTCGGGCCAGATGGCGATGTTCCTGACCTCGGCAAAGTCTGCAGCCCGATCCTAGTCGTATGTACAGTTTGCGGCGCAGGTGTGACTAGCAGTGGTCTCATTCAAGTAGCAATGCCGTCATTTCTATCATCTGACCTCAACCTGATACTCACCTCCCTCTACTCACTCTTCTGCATTTGGCATGAGCTTCTTGGATCGCGGTCCTTCCGACCGCGATCACGCCCAACTTATTCTCTTGAAGCCTTGCCCATTCGATTATAGCGGGTACATTGCCATCGGGACTGTCATCGCGAATGCAACCCAACGCGAAAGTTGCATTTTCGCAGGTCGAGAAGGAACAGGCACAGTCATCACAGGCCTTTGAATTTGTTTTTGCGTCGCAGCCACTTGTGCGCGTCGAGGTCATTGGTTCCACAAACAGCATGAAATCCGACATTCTGTGTCGATGCTTTTGCGCATCTTCCTCACGGCGATTCGTCGGGCTCTCGAAATTTACCAGACCAATCAGGTAGCTTGTGAGATGAGCAGGGAATGAAATGGCTCCAGTCCGTGACCCAACCCGCGGGGCCGTTAGGGTTCAAGTGGGCGTATAATCGATACGGTGAGCAGATTACTATTCGCCGTCATCAGGATAACCATGACAGCAAACCGGGGATCTGTCCATTTCTAGATTGGATCAGAGTTCAGCTGAGCCTAGAACAACGCCTCACTCGTCCTCTGTGTACTCATGACGATACTTTGCGCGGTACGTAGTCGCGCTCGGCGGCAAATGCCCAAGCGCTACCCGCAAACACCCCACGGAATTGAGGCTTGTCTTCGTCCGGGCCGGCCAGCTGCTGCGCCGTTAGCGCAAGGGACCCTGGTGTTGTTTTCAAATAGCTTCATCGCCGAATAAATCTGGGTAATGCTTGCATGATTGAAGCTCTTGATTGGAACGGCGCAGAGGACGACAAGAGACACGGACAACATTTCTTTGCTTTTGGAGGGCTGTCGACAAGACTTGACCGGTCGGCAAAAGGGTTCATCACGACGGACCGACGGAACCCTCTGCGAGCTTCGACAGGACGCCCTTCGCAGCGACGGAACTGTGAAAGATTAGGCATTGGGCCGAGTGTGCCAGTGTAAAGTATCGCGGGGAAGGGCGACGGCGAGTCATCAGAATGGAGCTTGACATGGCACTTTGCGGGCAGCCGCTCGCGCCTTCCGCACCTTCCGCCCCCCTTCATTCTATGCGCACTGCTGGTCCAGAACGGTGCCTCGCAGAATCGACAGACATTTGAGGTCACGCTCGCATCCAGTCCACGGTGCGTGACACAGGCGGAACATTCTAAAGATTCTAGCTGGCAAGCCAGGCTGGCAAGCCAGGCTGGCAAGTCTGCAACATCGCAATGCAACCTTTCCCCCGCACAACCGTTGCCGATGCTTTGAGAAACAAAAATGACTGCGCTAATCCTGGGGTAAAATTGGGCTTGTTGCATTCTTCCTAATTGCTGGGCACAGCTAGTTCCTACCTATCACCATGTCAGTCTCCCACCCTCATTACCGAGCGTGAGATTCTGGGACTGGTCGTCCGGCAATTAAGCTTGATGGGTCGCACAGACACATGATAAGCGAGGCGAACGAGGCATCGATGGAGCACGTCAAGAATTTGTTTTTATTTTTTCCCCCTCTTTCTCGAACCTCGTCTCTTCTCCGAGGCCTATCGCCCGGTTTCATTCATGCACCCATCGTCTCCTGCCAGGACCATGTGTTTTACATACACGCTCGATTCATGCGGGCTTGGGGTCAGAGACAAACGGCGTCCCTCTGGCTGCACACTCGATCTAGGCCGTCGGACGAACGGTGCGTGTCGCCAAAGATGCGGGGTCACGGTCAACTAACGTCGAAAGTGGGTGTCGAAGCGTCGCCTCATGACGGAGCTGTGGGTGCTTGCATTGCAGGGGGCCAGGGTCCGCCCCCCCCCCGGTCGTGGGCGTCTGGGCCCCGGTTAAATACGACTTTGCTGATTCTAGTCTGTAGAGGGCATCGCTATTATATGTACATGATTCTAGACGAGCTAAGTCGGATCATCCACGGGATCTGGTGCAAGGGGGCACGGCTTTGGCGACGAGTCAAATAGCCTTGTAAGTCCCCCGATCCCCTCGCCTTTCCAGCGAAATTTTTCCTCCATCTTGGAAGCTCTGCACCTGCGAGAAGGGGAGGGGATAAAGAAATAAAAAAAGGTTATACTCGCAGCGCCATACTCAGGCAGGGCTCGCGCCACCACAACCTATACATGTCAGTCAAGGAATTTTTCAAGAGGCGGTCCCTCAGAGCCGACGACAGCCGTCGTACGCGAGCCGCCGAATTGACTTTGCGCCAGTCGTTGTATCCCATTTGCTTGGTTTCCATCCTCTTCTTTCTTTGGGGCTTCAGCTACGGTCTTCTCGATACACTTAACAAGCATTTTCAAAATGTTCTCGGTATCGATCGGTCTCGCTCGGCAGGTTTGCAAGCTGCCTACTTCGGGTACGCATACGGTCCCTGCGCAGTCCCTGCGCAGTGCGATGGGAAAACAAAGCCTTTTTTCAAAGCCCTTTTCCGCGTTTCTGGAGGATCGCTAATGACGTGTCACCAGCGCATATCCCCTGGCTTCAATCGGCCACGCTGCGTGGATTCTGAGGCACTATGGATATAAGGCAGTCTTCATATGGGGCCTCTGTTTGTACGCTCTGGGCGGGCTCTTAGCCATCGCGGCGCTCAAAGCCGAGTCGTTTGGGGGTTTTTGCGCCTGCATCTTCATCATCGGCAACGGCTTGGGCTCTCTCGAGACTGCTGCGAATCCATACATCACAGGTACACACAATCCCAATTGCGTGCGCCGTCGCCATCGAGGGCGTGTCGTGCTTATACTGACACGGGACGGATTACCCAGTTTGCGGCCCCCCCAGATACTCCGAAATTCGCATCAATTTCTCTCAGGCCTTCAACGGTGTCGGCACCGTCATAGCTCCCGTCCTCGGCTCTTACGTCTTCTTCACTTTTGACGACAAGAGCGCTCAGGCCAATGTTCAGTGGGTCTACTTGGCCATCGCTGTCTTTGTGCTGCTCCTAGCTGTCGTCTTCTACTTTTCCGACATTCCAGAGATTACAGATGCTGGTGAGTTCAACTCGACGGGCCACACATGACGCACTGCAGGCTGACTGGTCATAGATATGGAGTTCCAAGCCCGGGAGACGCACGCTGGTGGCTCTGCGGATCAACCCTTCTGGAAGCAGTGGAAATTATTCCACGCAGCCTTTGCCCAGTTTTGCTACACTGGGGCGCAGATTGCCATTGCCAGTTTCTTCATCAACTACACCGTAGCCACGCGACCCGGCACAACTGATTCGACGGCCTCAAAGTTCTTTGCCGGTGCACAAGCTGCCTTTGCCATTGGCCGATTCGCGGGTGTAGGCATCATGAAGTATGCGCGGCCGCGATGGGTGTTCTTGATATTTCTCTCGAGCTGTGTCATCTTCCTCATCCCATCTATAACGGAGCGCGGCAATACGGGCATGTCGATGCTCTATGTCGTTTTGTTTTTCGAGTCCATCTGCTTCCCAACCATTGTGGCTCTGGGAATGCGCGGTCTGGGCAGGCACACGAAGCGCGGAAGCGGCTACATTGTCGGTGGCGTCATTGGCGGCGCCTGCGTGCCTCCGGCGACTGGTGCCGCGGCAGACCACTTCCACCGCATGGGCCGCGCAGATGGCGACGGATATGCCATGTTTGTCCCCCTTATTTTCATGTCGTTGGCGTGGATCTACGCTGCTTGCGTCAACTTTGTCCCTGCCTACAGAGATGTGGTGGACTCGCTGGGAAGCGCCGAAATCGGTATCACCAATACACGGCAAGATGAAGAGAATGCCGGACCAGGGGGCAAACTTGAAAAGGTGCTCGAAGAACATGGTCATGACTTCGCTCTCCCTGCCAAGACTGCGGAAGCCAATGCCACTGTTTCCACGACGTCAAGGGGTTCTTGATTTGATTTTAAAACTCATTGTTGTTCACGTTCGGCCTTGCAGTGGTTTGCGGACTAGTCTCGGTCGAAGCGCAGTTATTTACGTTGTTGTGGATTTTGTCCTGACAGATAAATAAAGGTGCAAAAAGTCCTGTTCAAATTCACTGCCTGCCTTGAATACCCTTCTGTGAGGTTTTGAAATGCATCAGCGAGACGTCATACCGGCCTTGACTGCTCAGAAACCCGGTAAGCAAAAGAGGATTCAGGGTTTGCATTCCGTAGCTTTTGCCCCCGGATTTCTTATGTAACTCGATGGCGCGTGCTGAGCAGTGAATCTAGTCCGGATGATCAGACTCAGAGGCTTCCTGGTTAGTGATGCCCTTTGTGCTTGGTCATTTTCTCTTTCTCTGTCCCCCTCAGCCACATTCTTTGCAGACATTGTTCAATGCGAAAGCACGCCAAAAACAGCAATGGGGAACCGGGGTTGATCCAATTTCAACAAAGACACGAAAAGCGCAAAATGCAATGAAACTGAACTCCTCTCATTTACGCGAAGGAGGTATATAAATCCATGGCGAATGCTCATCCAAAATCTATTTCGTGATGCCGTCTTGCAAGAACAGAGCCTCCTTTTTACAGCCCCAACCCCTTTTTACCTCTACCTTTCTCCCCGCAAGAAGGGGCAGGAAAAGAAAAGAAAAGAAAAGAACAAGAAACAAAAAAAAAATTGCTGGGGCTGTCGTGTCACGAGTCTTGGAACGGTCACGACATACGATGGATCACCGTAACGGCGCTTCTGCGACAACATTGCCCTTGCGGCCGACCCCTCGGATGGGCCCCTTTCGCATCGTCAAGCGCAGGCCGCTGCTGTCTGAACATGATGATGACCGCGAGCTTCTCTCGCCTCTTGCCACGGCCGTGGTGGTGGCGGACACGGCAAAAACGACAACAGCAAGGAGAAGGAATGATGATACGGAGACGCAGGCGACGGAAGAAGCAGCGGAAACTCTGCTGATGATGCAGGCTACCGTGGATGCGGCGCACGGTCTGGTGGCCCTGGAGAGCGGCGCATTCACCGAAACGGCCACGACGGGAAAAGATTGCTGCCCCCCTCCTGCTCCGACTTCTATCCCCGCTGCTGGTCAGGATATGTTGAGGGAGGGGGGAAACGGGAAAGCAGCAGCAAAGGGGCAAGAGCAAGAGCAAGACCAAGAGCAGGGCCAAGGGCAAGGGCAAGGGCGAAAGAGGCCAGCAAGGCCAAGGATATGCCAAAGTGTAGACCGGAAGAAGAAGAAGAAGAAGAAGAGTGTAGAGTGGATGGCCGCATAAGGCGTGGGACTGTCATGTCATGTCAGGGAGCTTTGATGGAAAAGAGGGAGGGCAATTCGGATAAGACGGGCCGCTATATAGAGGTTGTCGGTGGCTTGCCAGACCCGGATTGTGGAAGACGAGATGAGAAAAAAGTGCGAGTTGGCAAATGAAAATCTCTTGGGCGGATATTCTCACCATGTTGTCACAACACTCGAGCGCAGCGAAGGGACACAACCCTGAGTCGAGCTTGACTTTGAATTTGATGTGGGAGCGGCTTGTGAAATCTAGGGTCGAGAGAAAGACTATGCAAAGTTCCTTCGGCGGCCGCCCCTTGTGCTCCTCTCGACGTGGCCTCTCAGCACTTTGCGCGTCTCGACCAGACTTCGCTTCTGCTTGCTCTTGGCCTTGCCCAGTGTCATGAGGAAGTTCTTCTTGCGCTGCTTCTCCCGGTTGCTGGTGCTTTTGCCGGCCGCCTCCTTCTTGCTCTTCTTGATGGCCTGCGTCGACTTGTGCTCCTCCCGGTCCGGCTTGCCTTCTTTGGCGAGCGCTACCTTCTCCTCCTTTGTCAGCTTGCGCAGTTTGGCGGGTGCCTCGATGTTCTCCGCCGTCAGGCCATCGTCCGTGTGCCGGATCTCGGGAGCGTTGGGCCGCTTGCGTCGCTGGCTACCGCCCGCTGCAACTTCGATGGCTGCTGCGGCACGCAGTTCTTGGAGCTTTTGCAGGTCTGCCGGTGTGAGGATCGTCGTGGTGGCCAGGAGCTGCATGCGTTCGAGCTGGTTGGCTGTGGACTCGGGGTCGTCTTCATCATCAGAATCAGCACTGCCGTCGCCCTTTGTCTTCTTGAGAGCGGGAGCTTCGTCGTCTGAATGCTCCACGTTGATCCAGTCGCCAGAGTCACTGCTGTCGTCATTGGAATCGACCTCCCAACCGTCCGAGTCGGAATCATTTTCCTCGTCTTTGTCCTTGTCCTCTTCGTCGCTGCCGGGGGTTTCTGGAAGCCCCTTCTCCAGCCGTTTCCTCCTCTTCTCCTCATCCTTCCACTTCGCCAAGAGATCCAAGCCCTCGATGCCGCCAGCCTTTTCTTCCCCGAATTTTTGTTGATGCTGCAGACCGTTCTTGAGCGCGATTGTCGCGTTTTTGCCGCGGTCCTTCTTTTGCAGAAGCTCGGCACCCACTTCCCTGTACAATGATACGAGGCCCTTGGCCGCCATCATGACGCCTTTGTCCTTGCTCTTGCGATATTGGACCAGATCATTCAACAAGGTGTCACTCATCGCCAGCGGTTGTCTGGCGCAAATTTCGCGGATCGAATTCAGTCCAGCAGCGGCTACCTCTGCCGCAGCAGCTTCCGATACGAACTCATTGGCAATTTTCTGTATCAGAGGTTCCAGTGCGTCTGGTGGAACCAGATTATGTGCGCCTTGAGCCAATGATGCGAGGATTGATGTAACTGATTGCTGCCGGGGAGTGAGATATTTGATGAACCATGAGTAAAGTGCGACCATGGTCAGCTTGTGCAGACCGACAAGCCGAGTAATGAGCTGCAGCACCAAGAGCTTTGTATCAAGTGACAATTTAGATCTTGTATTTTGGAGATGCTTTGAGAACAGCTGCTCAACAAAACCTTGCGGATCGTGTAGTAAATGGAGAGCAGAGAAGTTGAGCGGGTGAGGCTTGGACTTTTTCCGCTCGTCCCGTCGAACCTTGTTCACAGCCTTCTCGTAAGTCTTCTTTTGCTTCTTCGTCTTTTTGTTGATACCTATTTGATGCCGAATCTTGGATAGATCAATCTCCTCGTCACTGCTGTCGTCCTCGAGCTCCTCCCGCTCCTTGTCCCCGCCAAGGAAGAACCGCGTCGCACCGAGGATCACTTTCTCATTATCTGCCAGACATGCCTCCTTTATGATGTCCACCGGTTTGGCATCTGTCCAGATCTGTCGCTTCCATAGCTCCCGAGTCAATTTTATGGCCCAGATGGCTCTTGGTGAACCCCGATCTGCTGTGACTAGATTGTACAAGACAGTCTGAATGGTGCGATTGAGAGGGTGATTGATGGATTTTGAATTGGAATTTCGCATGTCGCTGAGAATTTTCTGGAACACGAGTTCGCGTAGCGTTTTGCTTGGCGACGAGACGAGAATGGGAAACAACGTTGTGAGCAGACTCGCTGAGTCGATGACATCTTTGCGTCGGAGAAGCACCAGGCTGCCTACAATTTTGTCGCGAAGGTCGGGATGGAGCGTTGTGTGATGCTCGTTGAGAATCAGCTTCAGGTCGTCGGGGAACCGGGTCGTCTCCTCGGGATAACAATCGGCGACATGGGCGATCAGGTCAATGATGTTGTGGAAGGATTCTATTGAGTCGGCAGTGGCCGCCGTTGGGGCCATGAGAAAGATCTCGCGCTGAGACTCATACTGCTCCCATTGCTTTATGAAATCGTCTTTGTACGACCTGCGATCTCTTAGTGCTGTCACAGGCCATTATATTGGGAGGGGGAAAGCATACTTGGGATCTCGCCGAATTTTATATTGTAGACTCGCGCTGCATTCGATTAGAACGTTCTCTATCAGCTTCACACTAATGCATCAGACAGCTTACAAGTCGGCGTCGAGCTTCTCCAACGCCGCGACCTTTCTTTTGACCATTGTGGCGATGCTGGAAACGATGTGGCACCCGGCGGCTGGTGAAGCTGGCAGCGGACGTGGGTTTGCGACATCTCAGAATTTTTTGGGAAAGTCAGGGCTCTGATAAGATAAGCCGGGCGGGATGTGGGCCCATAAGTCCCGGGAATAGCAAGGATCCATAATGGCCGTGCAGAAGCTGACGTTGGTCTTGGAAGAATTTTGCAAATCATTGAAAGCTTGTTCAGGGTCGATGTAGAGTCGGAAGCGTCAAGCTTCAGAAACCATGTTCTACCAAACTATCATGAAGCCTGCGCAGGCTAGTTCGGCGTAGGTGAGGAAGGCCACGCGCGCAATCTGTACGCACAAGCTATGAATACTTACGAGCCTAAGAGAGCCTAAGCATCCCGTCATTGATGTTTCTTTCAGAAAGTGCCATCATTTCGACGTAGACAATTAACTCTGGCTATACACAATGTCTTTCTCAGCCGTGTCCGTTCACCACACTTGCACGGACTTTTTTTGAGCTGTCCTTGAGTCGTCCAGCTGTGTCAATCTTGCATTCCGCAAAAGATCGAAATCTGACCTGACCGTATCGTCACAGACTGAAAAAGAGACGAAACAATCATATGCCCCGATGTCGGGAGCCATCGCAGTCATGCTTGTGCTATGAAAGCGCTAGAACACTTGAGCAGATAGGAGATTGGCCCGGCTGAACAGGCAATCCCGCCGCAGATGAAGAGCCACCCCGTCGGATCTTTGTCGCGCCCAGGACGAGCTTTTCAAATGCAATTGATAAACAATTAAAACGCGTAGAAACTTTTCCCACTCGCGCTGAGCAGATCTCCTGACTGAGAAGTATCACTGGGAAGATGGGACGTGATGTTGGTTCTAACCCTGTCCAAGCTCGAAGCGGGCGCCAAGAATAAGGTCATGAGCTTGAAAGGAAAACTGGAGTCGCGAACGACCACCGTCTCCGCCGCCGGATTGCCGACTCGGAAGGACGGTGAAGCGGTGGATGCCGCCACTCGAAAATGGTCACCACCAGCGTCCAACAAGGCGCGGCTTGTCCAATCCCGCCTGGCGGACCGTTGGCAAGTAAGTTCTGGATGGTCCCTTGATCTTGTCACGCTTCGGCCATGACATTGTGTGAACCACGTTTTGCCCCATCACATGCTTCCGCGATTCTTCCAAGGTCGATTAGTCCGATCTTGTGTCTTTGTCCAAAGTCGGAGTCGAAGCCACCGTGCGTGCGGGCAATTTCAGATGGAAAATTTTCTGCATTCTGCATTTCTCCCAACCGTTTTTCGCCGCTGCGGTCCCAGTGGCTGGCGACTCTGGGATTGGGACACCATCCACCGGCATCGTATCCACTTCTTTGCCAAAGCCAAGCGAGGACCGTCATCTCAATCGCCCAATAGGGATGGCTCGGAGTATTGAGAAAACTGGTCAGTCAGTGGTCGGGCATGCTCGAATACACGCGCGGAAAGATTGGGCGTGAGATTTGGCTCATTCGTCGTTGGGTTCGTTTGCCACGCTCGGAAAAGTCAGCGAATGCTTAGGATTTCCATTCTGTTCTCCTGTCTGTCTGTCTGTCTATCTGTCTGTCTTTCTTTCATCAAGTTCAGATCTGCGGTTGGCCGTTCGGACAGGGGTGCTCCGATACCATTGGAACTCCCGCCCCCCCCGGCTTGGCCGCACGGAGAACTTGACAGCAGAACTTGAGACCAAGCCAAGAGGGTCCCCTTTCAGTGTCAGTGGAGAAGCGTGTCGTACCGTAGCATCCCAGGCCGTTGTGCTTAATAGGGGCCAGATTAGGTTCGCTCTGCATTCGAGTAAGCTGGGGTAATAGAAAGGGACGTAATCTTTGGCCTGACAGGTACAGGGTCCGATGCGCGGTCTGAGGGCGTCGCGATGGGTTGCCGTGATTGTGGCACGTGTCTTTCGTAGTCGATCAGCCCTTCCAGCCACTCGGTAAGACAACTAACTGCAGCTGAGGAGAAGGGCAAGGGACAGGAAGCGCAAATGTGTGCGCGCCCCCAAATGCACGCAGGCCCGTCATTTTCCTTTTTGAAGCAGGGGGGCCGGGGGATACGAGTATGGAGAATCATTATATCATCACCCTTTCACCCGGCTAAGCTGCGCCCCTGAATTTCTGCGGACCAAAAGTTGGTAGTCGCAGCGTCTGGTCTTGCCTCTTTTCCTCGTTGGCCAAACTCAGCTGAGCTCATTTCACGGCCAGGGCTTTTTTCTGCACTCGTCATGTGAAACTGGTCTTGTGCACTCTTTCTTCTTTACATCTTCACTCGCAGCCATTTGGTTATGTCATTTTGTCGTCTCTCTTCATCGCCTGTCTCAGCTGTCTTGCTCTGCGAAACACGGACACGCTCATTTGCAACCCTTCCCGAGGCGCTGGCCGTGCAGGACGACTTGACTCCATACCTCTCGTTGCGGCCCAGCCAGCTGGTTCACCTCGAACCTTGTGACGACGCCATCGCATTCCCCACGAGAGACAACGCTTCTCTCCCAGCATCGTGGCACACAAGGACTTGGATGAAGCGACAAGAGTGGTGACGCCGAGTGTGTCCAAAGCGATCAGCTGCATCGCCCGCCCGGATCGTCGCGACTGGCACTCTGCACGCAACGCGTGCGCCCGGCCTTCTCCGCGATTTGCTGGTGGCAGAGTCCCCTCGCCGCCATCGACCGTTTGGCGTCGAAACTTGACCGGTCAGCCAGCCCGCCAGCCGCCGCCGCCGCCGCCGCCGCTGCTGCTGCTTGTTGCTGCTGCTGCTACTGCCGCCCACAGGCACCACGACACACCAGCGACCCGCATTGCCGCATTGCCGCTGCTTGCAATCCGACGCTGCAGATACTGCGTGTAAATGCTTGGCGGCGACTTTTTGCCCAGTCTGCCACCCGTCACAAGGCCACCAAGCATTCTTTGACTCCGCTAGACGGCGTCACTGTCCCCCGTCTACCACCCCCCCTCTCCGCCATTCTTTGTTTGCCTTTTTCGTTCAATTGAGTGCAGAGGGGCGCTGCTGCTTAACAGCCCCCAGACCGCCCAACATTTCTTCGACAAATACATCCCGTCTCCCCTCCAACATCCCCCTCAGGACCCTCCCATCCCGTTCAGGCGCCGACCAAGATCCGTCCCAATCTGCCTCTCTCCTGGGCTTTTCCAACCTCGCCGCCTCCACTCAGCCGCCTGAGTCCTCAGCCTCCGAGTCCTCCTGGACCGACACAGGCGATCTTGGCGAGCAGCACGGCGACGAACACGACCCCGTACGCCGTCAGCTGCCTGAAGACCTCGGGTCGGAGCTTCTTGCCGCCGTGCAAAAGCGTCAGCCAAAACACCTCAAAAGGGTCCGCATCCACGATCCGTCCCCACAGCGGTACGACAACACCGACTCGCCTTTGCAGACCATCAGCAAAGAAGCCATCGAGATACCTCAGATTAAAATCAGGCGACCGTCACGCGTACTGCGTTGCATTGGAGCCATCATGAGTGGACATTCGGGTTCAATTCATGGCCTGACGGGCAAAAGTCTGATGTAAGGGGCAACAACCTGATTGTCCGGTTCAACACATATGCATGCTGACCGTGCTGTCAATCATCTCAGATACTTCACGAGTATATTTGTCTCGCTGGGTGTGTTCTTATTCGGTTACGATCAAGGCGTCATGTCGGGCATTATCACGTAAGATTGCCCTCTCAATCGTCCAGGCCGCTTGCTCTATCCGTGCTTGCGTCTGGGAGCAAGATGGCGTGACTAACACGTCCGTTGCTGCAGCGGTCCGCATTTCATTGATTCATTTCATCATCCTTCCAAAGCCTACGTTGGTACCATGGTCGCCATCCTGGAAGTCGGTGCCTTCGTCTCCTCGCTAGTTGTCGGTCGAGTCGGCGACATTATTGGTCGACGGAAAACAATCCTGTACGGATCTTGCATCTTCTTCGTTGGCGGGGCTTTGCAGACTTTCGCTACGTCCATGCCCATGATGATGGTCGGCCGCGTCATCGCCGGTGTAGGCGTTGGCATGCTTTCCACCATTGTGCCTGTGTACCAGTCGGAGATATCCCCGCCTCACAATCGCGGAAAGCTGGCCTGCATCGAGTTCTCCGGCAACATCATAGGATACACCACGTCGGTTTGGGTAGACTACTTTTGCGGCTACATCGAGAGCGACTTGTCGTGGCGTATTCCACTGCTCATGCAATGTGTGATGGGGGCCCTCCTTGGTCTCGGCAGCTTGATCATTGTGGAATCTCCCAGGTAAATATCGCGACAGAACATAGAGCCGGTGGCCGATTGCTGACTGAACTGATGCAGATGGCTACTTGACAACGATCACGACGAGGAAGGGATGGTGGTGATTGCCAACCTTTACGGTGGTGGCGATATTCACGATCCAAAGGCTAGGGATGAGTACCGCGAGATCAAGATGAATGTTCTCCTGCAGCGCCAAGAAGGCGAGCGAACCTACGCGGAAATGTTTCGCCGATACGGAACTCGCGTTTTCATTGCAATGTCCGCGCAGGCTCTAGCGCAATTGAACGGCATCAACGTCATCTCCTACTACGCTCCGTATGTCTTCGAGTCTGCCGGCTGGGTCGGTCACAGCGCGGTTCTCATGACGGGCTTCAATGGGATAACTTACTTCTTGTCGACGATCCCACCCTGGTACCTGGTGGATCGATGGGGCCGACGGCCGATTCTTCTGTCTGGTGCTGTGGCCATGGCCATCTCCCTGTCACTCATTTCGTACTTCATCTACCTCGACATTGCATGGACACCGAGGATGGTCGTCTTGTTCGTCATGATCTACAATGCGGCATTCGGATACTCTTGGGGCCCCATCCCTTGGCTATACCCACCCGAGATTCTCCCACTGAGCATTCGATCCAAGGGTGCCAGTTTGTCTACAGCCGCCAATTGGGCTTTCAACTGGTTGGTCGGCGAAATGACACCAATTCTGCAGGAATGGATAAAATGGCGACTGTATCTTGTACATGCTTTCTTCTGCGCTGTTTCGTTTGTAATCGGTGAGTGATTTGCCGGCCTTCCATTTTTTTTTGTTGATTGTCCGCGGCTGACCACCAAGCGCAGTCTACTTTATTTACCCCGAGACCTGTGGAGTGCGCCTCGAAGAAATGGACTCACTATTCGGGGACGCCAGCACGGTCATGGGCACGCCATCTGTTCATGGTGACACAGAGTCTCTTATGCGCGCTGGGTCACCGGGACCTTCGCGGGACATCCAGCCATTGAACCTTGACGCTGATGCCGACATGGAGGATGACCGCAAGTCCCAGATCCAGACCGGCGGCGGCGAAGATAGAAGTATTGGCGGCTGGCTATCGCGATTAGTGACCCGCGGTCGGTCTCCTAGCGTAAGCAGCGGCCAGCAGGGTCGATATGCTCCCCTTGGCCAGCAGGACGACGGCAGCCGCGCGACTCAATGAAGGTGAATCGCCGGGCATTTTCGCGTATAGACTTGTGTTCCTTTTGCATATAGATGGAGAAGGCAGAATAGTCATGCTCCAAACCCATTTTGGATAGTGCATGGCGAGGCCGTTCAGCAAACCGAGCGACTGGGTGGAACGTCACAAGCATTCTGCGGGCGATCTGCTGCCTGACGAATTTGGCTACATGATTGGGGTTTTGCAAAGAGCGGGCGTTGGCGGGCCAGACAGGTACCACCAGAAAGGCGTCGCTTCAAGTGTTAGAGAAGCATTGGCGATTCGTAATGATGAACACGGGGAAACTTGTGAGAGCACTACAAGGATGGTTTGGTTTCCTTCTTGGATGGACGGACAACTTAGCGGACACGAGACTTTTTGGGGCAGCGCAGGCTTTGTGATAGTCTCAACACCGAGATTTTGTCGAGTCAATGCGCACACAAGCTGGTATTGGCCCTGTGAGATGTGCAATAGCAATTGAAATGATGGAGAAAGAAGCTCGCGGGCATGAGAGCTCAATAGGACAGTGTCAAGTGTACTGTGGACACGGCGCGTTGGAGCCGATGGGTCCCGCCTCTGATGCCGTTTGTACTGTGCCGCGCCGTCCAAAGGCAGACAGACTCGTCTCATGCCTTCACTTGACGACTTGAGGTCCTCTGTAAACACGACACTTCATCAGGACAATGGGAGACGCGGTCCATGTCTACAGGCGCCTCTACCGTGCTCTTCTCAAAGCTGTGCAATACGCCTCGCCTGCACGATTCACGGTGCGCGACCAGCTGCGCGTTGCGTTTCGCGAGCCCGGCGCCTCGCTGGACGCCGAGGCGACCAAACGCACCCTGTGGTTCCTGCAAGCTGCCGCCAAAGAGAGAGGTCTCGAACACAAGATTCTCAAGAACCTTGTCAAGGTCAGGCAAAGACGGGAAGCCAGGGCAACGGCCTGGCGGCAGGTCCTAGCTAAGAGTTCGCGCAAGTATGTGATAGTTCCTCCCCCCCTGACCCTTGCCCCCTCTCTGCAGTGACACTCTGGGTTGTCCTTCTAGTGAAAAGCTGCCAGGACTGACTTTGACCCTTCTTTGGCGAGGGAGTGGTAACGTTATAGGAAGGATGAGAAGTATGATGAGAATGCGGCGTTCCAGCATTACAATATGACGATTGCGATGCTGAATCAGAGCATGGGGCTGTGCTTGCGGTGAGGGCTGGAGAGGCAAACAGCTAGGGGTTTTGTTGACTTATTCTCTGCTTTGCCCCTGCGTGCTTCAACGTACCTGCTGCCTCTTAGGTATCGGCAGGGCAGAGCATTCGGAGGATCTTGCATATTTGAGAAGAGAGGCGAATGCGTGCGAGCAGGGCCGCAATCGTCCAAGCCTGGGGTTCGGACGCGCGAACGCGATACTTTGCCATACTTGTACAACGGAAGAAGGCATGCAGACAGAAAGTTTGTTGCATCCAGCAATCTTCTCAGATGAGACTGACGGACCTGTTCCTGCGGAGTAATTCACCGAGAAGCCTTCTTTCGGCCTGGATTCGGGGAGGAAGATGAGGAGTAGGCGTATCAAAGACACGGACGCTGGTGCCGAAAACCGAACCTGCCATGTTGATCATACTAATACAATAGATCTACACACACACAAAGAAAGCCGCCACACAGTCATGTCAATATTTTCTGCCTCCTCCACATGTCATGCGCCTCGATGGCTTTATCCGATTGCACTGACAACTTCGCTTGTGACCGGCTCTTCGATTGTCACGTCCAACTCCTCCAGAATCAAGTCGCTCAAACTGACGCCGTCGCGCGTGTACACCCAGTGTCCCGTACCAGTACCTTCCTTCTCCATCTGACCTTCGCCTACAATACACCAGTCGTATCGCTTCGGGCCGGAGATGGGGCTCGAGAGCCAGATTTGCTTGTTGGGCGGCTGCTTGTTGATGACGTATGTGCCTTTGTTTGCGACATTGATGGTCATGACTCCTGCCTGTGTCACAAAAAAAATCATCATTGTCAGTTCTGATAATTCTCCATAAGCACTGTGCTGGTGGTGGAGGGCAGGAGGCAATCCGTACCGAATATTCAATGTCAATGTCCTCTCGGCTATCTTGGAGCTGTTCAAACTTGGAGAGGACAATGTCCAGGTAGGCATCAGCCAGTTCATGGTATTGGCTGTCAGAGAGCTCCGCCACACCGACGCTGGGCGGGACGTCGGCGTTTTCCTGTTTGGAAGGGTTGTCGGTTTCGGGCATGATGCCCTTGCGGCAGACGAATGATGTGGAAAAGGGTCGGCAGACGCTGCGGTCGGGCATCAGGTTTGGGGCGCGAGTGTACGAGGCACATGGCAGCAGTCGAGAGCTAGCTCGACCGAGAATAGATCTGCCAAAATGAGGACCCTGGGTCGCGAGCCGCGATGCGTGGACTGCGACTCGTTGTCGGGACATGTTTGCTCGTCGAGGCTTGGACGGGGGGCGGGTGACAGACGCCCGAAGGTCGGGTTTGGGGAGGCGATTCAATTGAATTTTTGTGAAAGATGCCCGAGTCAAAATGGCGTCTGTGTAGCAATCGCGGACAGTAATGGCAACAAGCAGTAAAGTATCCAACCCCCGCACGCCTGGGTCACAGAGTCAGAGTTTCATTAATTGGTTGCTTCGAAGCTCCCCGCGCCATATGTACGTCAAGCTACAGACAGCTCCATTTTGGAGCTTTGTGATTTGCCCAAGCCTGAACCAAGCCGCCACAGCGCTGTCTTCCTTAGTCAGCCAGGGGGAATGCTGCTTGGCAAGATGGCAATGTCGTAACTCAACCCCACATATCATCCATCCAACCATCAATGCGACCTGTCGCGTGTTGTGCAGCAGCATGGTGATGCTTCTGGCTGTGCAATCATGATCAATGCTTTCCTGGTCTTCAATGGCCAGGGGCAGCCTCGTCTGACCAAGTTTTATACCCAGCTGGTACGTATATTCGGCCCCCGCGGCTGCCACAATACTGAGGCTTGCCGTCGCAGGAAACGAGCATACAGCAGCGGCTCATATCCGAGATCTTTACGCTCGTGTCAAATCGACCATCCGGATCATGCAACTTCCTACCACTGCCTCCGCTGCTAGCTGCCTCGGGTACATCCCACTCCTCCGGGGAGCAGAACGACGTGCCGTCGCTCGTGACGTATCGTAGTTACGCCACCCTGTACTTCATCGTCATCTCCACGTCCACCGAGTCGCCCCTTGCCTTGATCGACCTCATCCAAGTCTACGTTGAGGCTCTCGATAAGCTGTTCGAGAATGTGTGCGAACTCGATCTCATCTTCAACTTTGAAACACTCCATGCTACCTTGTCGGAAATGATTATAGGCGGCGTTGTCATCGAAACCAATTTAGATCGCATCGTGTCAGGCGTGCGCGCGCAAGGGACTGTTGCCAAAAGACCGGTCAACGAGGGACGGAGTACGGGACTGGGCGCGGGTCTGGGTATGGGCGCGAATTTTGCCTGGACTGGCCGGTGACGGGCCGCCTGTTGGAATGCTTCAAATGCTGTTCAAAATATTACTACTGTACAAAGTATGATGGCCCGCGGCGGACAGGCTGATTGATGGCCAGATAACCGTGGAAAGATACCCAGTGGCCCAAAACGCCTTCTCATGATAGACGCCACTTCGTGATGACTGATTACTTGGAACCAGAGTCGGGATGGGGTTCCGGCGCATCCTTGCGTCTTTCGTATCGCTTTTCGGGATCGACGATTCCGAAGAGATTGGTAGCGTGACGACGCATCTGGACGACCACATGTTAGGCAATCCCACCGTAGATGTCAAGCGTGAGGAGCAGGTTGCGAACCTCTTCGGATGGCTTGTATTTTTGACCCCACCACTCAAACTCGGAGTAAAGTAATAACCAGACGAGTGCAGCTTTCGAAAATCAGCAGGCGCGCACCAGGAGCTTGACGCGATCAACTGACCAGCAATCGTTGCTAGTTGCGCGAACTTGACGCTCTTCTCCCACCCCGGCGATCGGTTTGCCAATGCGATTCGCCGCTTGTATTTCTTCTCAAACCGCAGCTGCTCCGCCTGGCTGAGCTCTTTGAAGTTGGGCGGCCATACTTTGCGCGCCTTGTATGGGTTTGAGGCCAGTGAAAACGGCACCTGCTTGGGGAGGGAATCCTTGCTTGCTTTCGCCAGTCGTCGAACTGACGCTGCAAACATTATGCGCCGGGGAGGTTTGAGGGTAGATTCAGATTCAGATTCAGATTCGCGGCGTCTATTGCGCGTAGGTGATAGTGCGAGCTGGGCCGGTCTATTCGTCGCCTTTGTGTCATTAGTTGGAGCCGAGCATGAAGCTGCCAAACGACAGCCACGATCGACATTGCCTCATGGTGTGGCAAGTGGCACAGCGCCCGCTCAGGTACCAGCCACACTCGTTGTCTGCCCCGCGATTTTCACCCCTCCTCGACCAAAAGTTCCTGGCCCCATTGGCATTGATGACTCAAAACTTGCCCCTGTGATTCCTTTCCAGCGGTAACACTATTCCCACAAAACATTAGGTGCTCAACTAGAGCAATCGCAGCGCAAGTTGAGTCACATACGATCGTTCCAAGGTGCGATTGATACGTTTGTATTCGCAAGCAAGGCACATAGCACTGCCAAACCTTTTGACTTTGTCGCCGCTGATCACATCAGTCTCTCGCAGAATCCGCCATCATGGCCACCAATGCGGTGCCCAAGGCCATGGAGGCCCTGACCATCTCTAAAACCAAAGAGCTGAAAGGCGTACGTTAAGGTTGATTAGTGTTGCTCGCTTCACGAACGCCGTGGTGACAATGTGTATTTCTAGACTGAGAAACGCGACTCTATGATTGCCATCGAGAAAAAATATCAACAAAAATGGAAAGAAGACCGTGTCTTCGAAGTCGACGCCCCCACGATAGACGAGGTGCCCTTGCACTCAATTTCGGCAGCAGAGCTGCGCGAAAAGACTCCCAAATTCTTCGGATGCATGGCCTACCCTTACATGAACGGCACACTGCATGCTGGTCATACCTTTTCGGCCAGCAAGGTCGAGTTTGCCGTCGGCGTTGCCAGGATGCAGGGGAAACGAGCCCTGTTTCCCATGGGATTTCACTGCACCGGGATGCCCATCAAAGCCTGCGCCGACAAGTTGATCAACGAAATTGCGAAGTTTGGCAAGGACTTTTCTGGTTACAAGGAGGAGGAGGAGGAGGCTGCTGCGACAGTAGCAGATGCCAAGCCAGCTGTGCCAGCTGCCAAACAGACCAAGGAAGATATTACGAAATTCACGACGAATAAAAGCAAGGCCAACGCCAAGACGGCCAAGATGAAATACCAGTTTCAAATCATGCAAGCAATCGGCATTCCGACGGAGGAGATTCATCAATTCGCCGATCCGCAGCACTGGCTGAAATTCTTCCCTCCTCTGGCCATTCGAGACTTGACCAGCTTCGGATGTCGAATCGACTGGCGGAGATCCTTTGTCACGACCGACGCCAATCCCTATTATGACGCGTTTGTCCGATGGCAGATGAATCGCCTGAAAGAGCTCAACAAAATCAAATTCGGGAAGAGATACACAATCTACTCGATCAAAGACGGCCAGCCTTGCATGGACCACGACCGTGCGGAGGGAGAAGCAGTCAATCCACAGGAGTATACTGCGCTGAAGCTCAAAGTCTTGGAATGGGCTCCGAAGGCGGCAGAAGCCATCAAGGGCAAGGTCCCTGATAATGCTGACATCTTCTTGGTGCCGGCCACACTGAGACCGGAGACGATGTACGGCCAGACGTGTTGTTTCGTTGGACCCAAGATCACATATGGGTTGTTCAAGTCTGGAGAAAATTCTTACTTCGTCGTCACCGATCGGGCTGCGCGCAACATGGCCTATCAGGGCATCTTGGCTCAGGAGGGTGTGGTCGAAAAAGCTGGTGAAATTCAGGGTTCTGACCTTGTGGGCACTCTGGTCAATGCACCGCTATCAATCCACAGTGAGGGCGTCCGCGTTCTGCCTATGGAGACTGTGTTGCCCACCAAGGGAACCGGTGTCGTTACTTCTGTTCCATCCGACAGCCCGGACGACTTTGCGACCGTGAGTGACCTGGCTAAGAAGGCTGACTACTACGGTATAAAGAAGGAGTGGGCTGAGCTGGAGATTTTCCCCATCATCGAAACCCCATCATATGGCGACTTGTGCGCGCCGTTCCTGGTCAAGAAGCTCAAGATTGCTTCCCCCAAGGACACGAAGCAGCTGGAGGAGGCCAAAGAGCTGGCCTACAAGGAAGGCTATTATCAAGGAATTCTGAAGGTCGGTGACTTCAAGGGCGAAAAGGTAGAAACGGCCAAGCCCAAGGTTCGCAGCCTGCTGATTGACGCCGGCGAAGCCTTCGCCTATTCGGAGCCAGAGAGGAAGGTTGTCAGTCGATCTGGCGATGACTGCATCGTGGCTCTGATGGACCAATGGTATCTGGACTATGGCGAGGAGTCGTGGAGGCAGACTGCTCTACGGTGGGTGGAGAACGCCGACGGCAAGGGCCTGAACACATGGGCTCCCGAGACCAAAAACAGTTTCGAAGGTGTCCTGAACTGGCTGAACCAGTGGGCGTGTGCTCGCACGTACGGCTTGGGTTCAAAGCTGCCCTGGGATCCGCAGTTCCTGGTCGAGAGTCTGAGTGATTCGACCATCTACATGGCATACTACACAGTGTGTCACTATCTGCACAAAGACTTGTTTGGTCGCGAAAAGGGCATCGGCGGCATTGGCCCTGAGCAGATGAAGGATGAGGTCTGGGACTACGTCTTCTGCCGCCGTGATCTGAGCGATCAGATTCTGAGCGACTCCAAAATCCCCAAGGCCACGCTGGAGAGCATGCGCCGCGAGTTTGAGTACTTCTATCCCCTGGACGTGCGCAGTTCCGGCAAGGACCTGATCCCCAACCACCTGACCTTCTTCCTGTACATCCATCTGGCCATTTTTCCCCCGGAGTACTGGCCAAGAGGCATCCGGGCCAACGGGCACCTGATGCTGAATGGCGAGAAGATGGCAAAGAGCACAGGCAACTTTATGACCCTTCGGGAGCTGGTGGACAAGTACGGCGCCGATGCGGCACGCATCGCCATTGCCGACGCCGGCGATGGCGTCAGTGACGCCAATTTTGAGGAAGACGTGGCTGACACCAATATCCTACGTCTGTTCAACCTGCGTGAGTGGTGCGAGGAGATGGTTCGCGACATGGCGAAGCTGCGTCACGGCGAGACCAATGCATTTCAGGACGCCCTCTTTCGAAACGACTTGTATGCCCTCGCCCAGGAGGCCATTGAGCAGTATGCCCAGACGAACTACAAGCTGGCGCTCAAGGCAGCCCTCTACGAATTGACAAGCGCGCGTGACTTTTATCGTGAAGCATGCGCGGCGGCGGGCATCGCCATGCACGGCGATCTCGTCTTCACTTACATTGACATGCAAGCCCGACTCATGGCCGTCATTGCTCCACACTGGTCGGAATACATTTACCTCGAAGTGCTGAGGAACAGCGGCACCATCCATGACGCTTCTTGGCCGGTCACGCGGGACGTCGACCCGGCGCTGTCAGCCAAGCGCGAGTACGTGCGCAACACGGCGTCGAACGTCAACTCGGCCGAGGGCCAACAGCTCAAGAAGAAGGCCAAGGGCAAGGAGATCTCGTTCGACCCCAAGCAGCCCAAGAAGCTGACCATCTTCATGTCGGCCAAGTTCCCCGCCTGGCAGGCCAAGTACACTGAACTGCTCAAGGAGCTGTGGGATCCGGCCACCAAGTCGGTCAACGACAAGGAACTCAACGGCCGCATCGCCAAGATGGGCGAGATGAAGAAGGCCATGCCGTACGCGCAGACGCTCAAGAAGCGCCTGCAGGCAGGGGAGCCGGCAAGCGTGGTGCTGGAGCAGAAGCTCCCCTTTGACGAGAGGGAGACGCTGCTGCAGATGCTGCCGGGGTTGAAGAAGACGGCGGGCCTGGTGGCGTGCGACGTGCTGATTGTGGAGGAGGGCGGCAAGAAGGGGGTCAACCTGGTGCACGGCAACGAGGTGGATATCACGGTGCCGTTGGCCGAGAACGCGGTCCCCGGTGCGCCGACGTTTTTCTTTGAAAATGTAGCAGCAGCAGCAGCGTAGGTTTGGGAGCCATGTTCTGCCACAGACTGGTCATGTAGGGTAGGGTGAAGAGAAAAGAAGCACGTTGTGTGACTGGAGTTGACCTCCATTCTCAAGTTCAGCCCATTCATACATGAAAAGCTGTCGGGTCTTGGAAGTAGAAAAGATATCGGTTTTTTTTTCCGGGGACGCGTGGTCTATGACGGTACCGGCGGTGAAGAGCACCCGCAACACCCCTCCGTCCCTCCCTTGCGTACCTCCCGGTACGATTATGCCTTTGCGTATCCACCGGCAAGCATCTCACGATGTGTTTATTCTCCGCGCCGTTGGGGACAAGAAGGACAAATACGTGCGTAGGGAGTCACGGGCTCATTCTTTTGTGTAGGACCTGGCCCAAACCGGGCCCATCCGCACGCACAGGCTGTACCGTGTTGTATGCATGGTATCGTATTGTGGTGGCCTGCCCTCCCTCCCCTCGGCAGTCCCAATACAGATTGTGATTAGAAAACGCATGTTCGCTGCACGACCCGCATGGACTAACATGCACGTTGCATGTATGTACGTGTATGTGCCTGCTAACGTATGTCTCCGCAGGTAGTGCGTGCTCTACTGCATGTACGCGCAACAACAGTACTGCAGAGGCTGCAGTGCAGCATGCAGGCCCAGCCCGACCTGCATCGACAATAGCAACGTTTTCTCTTTCGTTTTCTGCTCCGTCCCCCCGCCTGCTCCCCCCAGCTGACGTGATTGAGCCACGGCGGCGAACCGAGTTGCCCGGTGAGCCGATGCGCCATTTTCAGCATGACAACTACACTCGTGTCCTCACATGTACGTCGAGCCGTCGACACAGCTGTGTGCTACCAAGTGACGTGGCAAAAACCACCAGGTCTTGTCAACCATCATATATTTCCCGACCTGTTCATGGAGACATCGCTGTCAATGCTGGTTTGAGTGCGGCAGCCTCGTCACGCCGGGAAACGTTGTGAGGTCGGCGGCGGGGCATGTGCCACGCGCTGCAGAAAAGGGCACCCGCGATTATACAGACTTAGGGCTCGTATTACTGGATAGTACACGCGAGCCCATGTTATACAGCAGCGCTTCCGAAAAAGCTGCGACAAGCAGGCTTGGCTGGCAAGTTTCAGAGGGAATAGCCCGGCGGGCGTTGGTGCCAAAGATTGTAGAGGAGGGGCGGGCCAGCGTTCTCGAGATAAGGCCGGTGTCGAGATAAGCAAAGCCACGCCTCCTTCCCTTCCCCACCGGCGCCATCATGCTGCTGCCAAGTCGTCTCGATGTCGTCATGCCGTGGCGCTCGGACGCTCAACGCCCAGATGCCCCGTCGAAACATTATTCAGCTATTGGAGCTATTTCGGTGTTGCTGGGCCACTTGCACGCTTGGCCCGGCGTAAGCTCGTCCATGTTTGGATACGGGCCAGGTTGGCAAAAGGGATGCCGTTGCGCGGGCTCCCACCCATTATGTTTCTCCTTGGTGCGTTGCGGCATCCGCAATCAAGACGCGCGCGAGGCAGTGGATGCGTCTCCTTGTAAACGTTTACCGATGAGGATTGGGGTGGGCGCCGGCGAGACCGTCAGGCGCATTACCTCGTACCCGGGTTTTGTTTCTTTCCCCTTTTTGGTGGAAGGGATTTACCCGGCATAAGGGCAGGCGGACAGACTCAGACTTAAGCTTCGCGGGGTCTGGAACACTCTTTGAAAAAAAAAAAAAAAAAAAAAAAAAAAAAAGCTTCTTTTCTTGCTCAACAAGTCAGCGTTATGCCCGCGAGCGGCTAGCTCACCGGCGTTGCCCTTTTCGCACACCTATCGGTCGAGTCGCGCACCCGGACTGGATGGAGGGAGAAAATTTTTTTCCTCAATCTGTCATTTCAAATGTGTGCAATGCGTCTCGTGCATCTCATCATTCGGGTAGCCGATCGCAATGTTTTCTCTTGTTTGCTGAAGCTGACGTGGAGGAATGTGTCGCGTATAATTGCAGTACAGTACATAAGTCGTGGGTATTTCCATATCAGCCACGCTCCTGCCTCTTTCGCTGATGCATGCCGATCGCTGCCTTGTACGGAAAGGACAAAGCAAATTTTGATCCTAGGCCTCCTTCACTTCCGCAATTGCTTACTCGTCTTCCTCAAACCATCTTGTCATGACGGATATTGTAGCTGGTTTCTGCCGCACTCCACGGGAAGATCGGCGATGACCCAGGTCGCACGGGTGAATAGCCTCAGACCGAGCAGTGGCACGGAGATTGAAGACGTAGTCTTCCGGCCGGAAAGGAAAACCAAGGCCAGATTCTCAACAGGTTTCCACACGTGGTGTTTCCAGTTTACGGCCAGCCGACCAATGTCGAGCCGCCATTGCCCCCATGCACCCGTTTCGATGTGTGCAATGATCGTGGGTCCGGCGTAATTTTGGCACAAACGAGGAAACGGGACTGCAGGTGCATCCTTACTGGACGAGCCAGCGTCGTCACCGGCAGCTGTGAGGCAATCGACAGTCGTGCGTGCGCCGCCCGTGGAGCCGACGTGACATGGGCAAAGTGCTTTCCTTCATCGGACTGTGCTGCCAAGTTTGAAGGGTGAAAAGGAAAAAGAAAGAAATTTCAACATGGAAATTTTAAATGAAGGCGCTGCATTCAACGAAACCGTCGCTGCCGCGTAATGACGCCGAGCTGATCGGCCGCTTCACAAGGATCGGTTTAGAATAGAGTCCCTGGTTCAAAACTTGCTGAAACGTACATGTGTCTCTCGGTGGTCCTGGCAAGTTTTGGCCGCGGATTCGCTGTTCCACAAACACCCGTTTTGCTTCATTTCTTATCTGGGCCCAGCCAAATGAGCTGGGCCACTGTCATCGAGGTGTCTCTCTCCCGCGCGCCCATCGCAGTGGCCGACTACAGATAGACAGGCATGCATTTGCGGGCGGGCGGGAGAAAGGGTGCGAGGCGAGACGAGACGGGCTGGTGGAATTCGGCTCCAATTTGCGGATCATGGAGCTGGGGTTCATTACGTCGACTCTCGGTGTCTCTCCCACTCTGAAGTCTTTTTTTCACCCTCCCTTCCCGGAGGATTTCTCTGTCAACAATGCATCGCAGAGTACTGTACCGTACAGGTGCACTCCACAGCCGAAGATGGGGGGGGCTGGGGGGGGCTCCGAAGAGTCAGCTTGGGCAGACGACGTCATGCTCTGACAGAGAAAGAGGCGGAACGCCTGAAAGCCATCAGCACCATGATAAAAGACTGACATATCCAATTGGGTTTCTCAGCCTTCCTCTGCGGTCCAGCCGAGGGAGGAGAGGTGTTCCCAGTCGAGGGAGGATTGGCCCGCGCCGCGGCCGACCACCCTCTCTGGACGCAGCTGGCGCGCACGCCTCATCTCCTTCTCCTTGCACAGCAGCTGCGACTTCCCCACTTGTTGTGTCCCGAATAGGAGACCCGCTGGGCGACTCGTGCCTTGCCTGTCTGGCCAGTCTGCCGTGTGAAACATAACAATACTCGCATGTCTGGAGCATTGTCTGGCGTTTCCAGTATACGGAGAAAAAGAAGCAAAAAGATGAAAAAGGCGCAGCGACCTCTTCATGGCATAGTGCTGCGCCCAAGGCGCTTTGGCGCCACCTCTTGCCATCTGCTGAACGTGCGTTAATATATTGCAGCCAAGCAGAGTTATTTCTCAGTAGCTGCTCGCGCCACACGAAGCCTAAAAAGCTTGCTTTCCAGATAGAGCACAGATGAGGCGCGCGTCGCCCGTTGCAGGCGAAGCGGATCCTCGTCACTGCTGGAGGCGGGGTCTTCCAAGATATTCTGATGTACTGTACATGGACTAAGGTACTTGGGTACTCTGTGCAACGAGAAGCCCCAATGATTGCGGATTCTTCTTCAGTCGAGGCCAAGGGGGAGAGTACGAGATCGTCGGTGATGGAAGGAAGGTGATTCCCTTTTTTTTTTTTTTTTTTCTTCAATTATGCTGCGCCTGTCAGACGAGTCGTACTTCCTTCTGGGGGTGTACTGTGCTCCGTATCTAGGCGTCTTTCCGGCCCTGCCCTTGCCTCTATTTTCTCCTTGCTCGTACTACGCATCCGCACTAGACTGCCTGCAGTCCCGCACTCATCACGCACTAAACCGCACGCGATTGCGGCGCTCCTTCCCACACTCCTCTACGCCGCGCCGGTCCCCCCTCCCCTTCCCTCCCCTGGTCTGAGAACTACCAGAACCTGGCAAGCTTGGCTAAGGGCCTGGTCTCCCCGAACAGGGGGTGCGTGCAAGCAAGGACTGTCAAGGTGCAATTCAATGATCAACGACGTCGAGAAAACGCGATCGCCTGTCTGTCTGACTCTTTCTCCTTTTGCTACTACTACCCGGTCACTCTTCTTGCCCCGTTTCCTTAGCTGCCATTTTTTTTCCCTTCCTTCCACAACTGCTAGGGTCGAGGAGAACGCATTGGCGAACTCTGTCCTTTCGCTGGACTGGGCCATCTGCTTTCCCCTTCTCCTCTTATAATAACTTGACTTTGCTGTCCCCCATCTCCCACATAATTGCGCCAAGCCCAGACATACTGCGTCGGTCTCCATACATGTTATACCCAGCTGCAAAACAACTTTACAACACCAAAGCTTCAACAAACTTCAATTCGACGTTTATACGGGGCTGATCTAATCACTGTCTAATTTCGTCATTGTTGTTCTCATCAGGAAGACAAACAATTTTTTTTTTTCCATCCGAAACCGACGCAGAGGAAAAAAGAGAGGGAGGAAACACCCAGCACTTGCATCGCGACAAGACTCACCTTGCAACTTTATTATTCCCCGACGTCTATAATAGCTATCCGACTCGCTCCTCGACCTGCAAAATGCGGATCGCGCAGATTTCAGGTGCGATTTGCGCCGCCTTCATGGCAATCACGGCCTCCTCGATAATCAGCCCACAACAAATAGCCATCGCTGCTCCGTCACCAGCAGCCCCGACCTTGTCTACGTCAGCCTCGACAGGGTCCGGGAGCAGCAATAGCACTGGCGTTGAAATCTTGGCGACCAGTAAGTCATCTCGCCTTGTTACCGTCCAGCTGTCATGAAATGACCCGATGCTTTGCGGATGCTAATTATTTGCCAGCTGCCCTCACAATTGCTACGGTATCATCAAGCTCCCCGAATGCCACCAAGTCACAGCCTGCAGAAGTCACAGGCGGGGCCATCCCACAACAAATGCAGGCTTCCATGGCTGGTCTTCTTGGCTTCTGCATCATGGGACTGGTCATGCTATAGACATGCCCAATATTGCCCGGAGATTCTTGGCCGGTATCCTGAAAGAGAGGGAAGCGAGATGAATCGCGCGGGACATTGGCTGCAGGCGTCGGCGAAACTCATTTGATTCTTTTATTTTCTTTTCTTTCTGGGAAAAAACGATATCACGACTTTTTTTTTAACAACCACCGCGACGGAGCGAGCGGTGCGCGCGAACCATCCTTTTCCACCCTGCGTGGATGCGCAAGCAGATATTTGATTCTTTTGTCGGTACAGCTCAATCAGGTTGCGACTCTGTACTCTATGGAAGGCGGGCGGAGGGGGAGGCCTCTTAGCGGACGTGCATGCGGAAGAGCAACACGTGCAACACTACATCAGCATACATCCAGGCGACGTCTCTGGCGGTCCTGGCGTCGATAGATAGAGATACCACCACTTTTATTTTGGGAGGGAGGAAGACGAGGTGGTTTTATTTTCGCCCTGGCCCATGCGAACCAGCACCCAATGCCCAGGGTCTGGAACACTATGGGACCTGTCATCTGCGTATTTTTCTTCGACTAGAGACTACACAGACAAGGGGAAATCGAAGCACTAGAGAAGTGACACGGAATACAGCGTACAGGTGAAAAGGTTTCCACAGCTGCTGACGGCCCTGCGACTCGGCCTCGTAGATAGGACCCAGCGTAAGGGTTGAAATTTCCCAAGATCGTGCCCAAGCGCAACAGAGGCGTGCTCGCTGTGCAGCCAGGGAATCACAACACGATCCCACCCATTTGGGGAGGTGCCGTAAGGCATTGCAATTGAGCGACGAGAGACGCTTGGACATGGTGCTTATCTCAATGATCCGCCGCGTGGTATGCGTGAAGACAGTGATCCTGGTTTTCTCAGTCTGTACCCCACGCGGGCGCATCTTATGGCATCACCGTTGGTACATCGGGAGACGCGCGAACAATGTTCTTGACAGCTTTGCCCATATCAGGGCTAGCCTCAAGTTCCCGCTCAGGGTGAAGACTCGACAGACTTCAGTTTTCGGACCGTCTGCCATGGTCCGCGCCGTCGAAATCGTAGAACCACCCGATTGCGGCCCATTCAAGACAGCATTGGCCGTCGGCGTTTTTCTCGCAGAGGCGCCACAGGACGGTTCTATAGAGGCTCTGAACTGTGCATCCGCCTCCACACGACGATCTTGGCTCGCTGAACCTGTCGTGGATCATTGGCCATGTGTGGACGGGATCGATCAAGTCGAGGCAACGCTGGCTCCGGGAAAAGACGGCTTCGAATGCTCGTGAAAGGCTCGAAGACGTTCCTTCAGGGCCTAAGCTCGGACTTTACTGACAATGCTTGTCGAGTCGTTCAGGCAGCGATGGGGATCTGGGCGCCGTTTCCAGACGGAGGAGGCTTTGGCAGGTCATCCTGCAGGTGGCTGTCAGCACACACAAACTCCCTCGAAGAGAGGAACTGTAACAGATGCCCGCACCAGGTCAAATATGACGCGGATCATGAGGCTGCAGCTGGGGCAGACGGCAATGTCCTGCTCGTCACGCAAGTCATCGAGGGCGATTTGGAAGCGGTCGCCGCAGGGGCAAGGATAGTGATATAGTGACAGAGCTTCGTCGAACGTCATGTCTTCGATCTCGATCTCGTCGTATATGGAGATGTTTTCGTCGTCGGACATGGCGGGCAGAAGGGGGTCCGAACCAGGTTCTAAGGTTTCTCGGGGAAAGCAGACTGGTTGTGAAGCAGTCTACAAGTGATGCAAATACGTTGGAGCTTGGAGATACCACCTTGAGCGAGCGCAAGGAAAGAACCGAAGTGGCGTATCACAGCAAAATGCAAGACCGGTAGAGGAAAAAGAAAAAAAAAGTGAAAATAAAGAGCAATATTCGATTACCCCACTTGTGTGGCTGCACAACGGCGTGGCTGGTGGGCAGGCAGGGGTGTGAGGGAAATCACATGCTGCCCCGCGGCTGCAATCAACTTTCCCGTGGGCTGCAGATGGAAAGATGCCCGTTTCTAGGCTGGGACCGAGGGAGAAAGGGGGGGAGGGATCCGGCAGCCTGGGGTAAGAAAGAGTGGACACTGACACAGATAGGGCACATGTGTGTGTAGAGAGAGCACCGCAACTCTGACAGTCAGTCGGTCAGCCAGTCAAACATTGTTTCTCATCTTCGGCATTATCATCGTGGTCCGTCCTCATCAACATTACCAAAAACCCGCCGACCGATCAACGGTCTTGCCGTCAGTAGGCCGGTCAGCCGTCCCATGCCGGTCCGGGGTGGCGGTCACTCGATCAAGATACGTTTCGATGCGCCAGGGCTGATTGACTCGAACCGACGACCTTGCCTGTGCCACCAAGAACCGTCATGGCATCGCAGTCGAAACTCTCGCTTCCCGGAGACGGCTCCCTGCGCGGCGCCGTCCTCGAGCTCTCCAGGTTATACGTCTCGAACCGCACGCGCATCTCCCGGGTCGTCTGCGTATCGCTCCTCCTGGCGCTCATCAACCGCGTGCGCCATGCCATCGCCGAGCAGAAAGCCACCTCGGCGCGACAAGCGGCCCAGCGGGAAGCCCGTCGGGCCACGGTATCGGCCGGCGGCGGCGAGGAGACGCCCAAGAAGAAGGTGGCGCTCGACCGCCAGTTCTTCCGCTCGTTGCTGCGGCTGATGAGCATTGTCGTGCCGGGCTGGCGCAGCACCGAGGCTCGCATGCTCGTCAGCCATTCCTTCTTCCTGGTGCTGCGGACGCTCATCAGCCTGCGCGTGGCGGAGATGGACGGCGCCATCGTCAAGGCCCTCGTCAAGGGCAACGGGAAGGAATTCTTGTCACGGATCATCTGGTGGATGGTCATTGCGGTGCCCGCCACCTTTACCAACTCCATGGTAGGCCTAACCACTGTGCTATCCCGTCATGTGTTGCGCAAGGCCGGTTCGCTATGCTAACCTGGAAACCCGGAAATCGCAGCTGTCATACCACCAAGCCGAGCTGTCTCTCAAGTACAGAACAAGACTGACGCAGTACATTCACGACAAATATCTCTCCAATCTGACCTTTTACGGCATCTCGGCTCTCGACGACCGGATAAAGAATCCTGATCAGCTCATCGCCGTGGATGTGTCCAAGTTCTCAAATAGTCTGGCTGAGCTGTACAGCAATCTGGCCAAGCCACTGCTGGACATGGTGCGCAGTGCTCTCTTCCTTTTCTCCCCGTGCTCCTTCTCGTGCTCCTCTCCCCTGCTCCCTCCGTTCCCCCCTGCTTGGAAAAGGGCGTGAAACCAAACGACTAATCATTCACTTCCTTAGACAATCTACACCTACTCACTATCCAAGAGCGTCGGTGGCGAGGGTGTCATCTTCATGTCTTTACTGGTGCAGCTGTCAGCAAACGTCATGAGAGTCCTCACTCCGCCATTTGGGAAATACGTGGCCGACGAGGCGCGTCTCGAGGGCGAGTTCCGCTATCAGCACTCCCGCCTGATCGACTACAGCGAGGAAGTAGCTCTGTACGGCGGTCACGTCGCGGAAAAGGACACGCTCGACAAGGGGTACTTTACGCTCATCAAGCACGTCAACCACATTCTGAGACGGCGATTCTACCACGGCTTCATGGAAGACTTCGTCATCAAGTACTTTTGGGGCGCCTTGGGCCTGCTCCTCTGCAGCGTGCCCGTCTTTGTCAAGCTGCCGGGCTCTGTCACCATGAACATGGGCGACAGGACCGAATCCTTTGTCACCAACAGACGGATGTTGCTGTCGGCGTCTGACGCCTTTGGCCGCATCATGTTCTCGTACCGCGAGATCATGGAGCTTGCCGGCTACACGTCCCGAGTCGCCTCGCTGCTGGATGTCATGGACGACATCCAGTCGGGTCACTTTGAGAAGAGACTAGTCTCATCGGGCAACACCGAGGACAACGAGGCTGTTCTAAAGGGGCGGGGAACCGTCCACGAGAGCCAAGACATTACCTTTATTGACGTGTAAGCACCGGGTCTTTTGTCCCATCACCCTTCCCCCACCTCTGCTTTCTGTCCTGGAGTACTGACACCGGGCCTCCAGTCCCATCATATCTCCCAACGGCGACGTCCTCATCAAGGCCCTCTCCTTTTCGCTCTCACACGGCGACCATCTCCTCGTCGTCGGCCCCAACGGATGCGGCAAATCCTCCCTGTTCCGCATCCTCGGCGGGCTGTGGCCCGTCTACGGCGGCACCGTCCACAAGCCCCCCTTCCACGCCATCTTCTACCTCCCCCAGCGGCCCTACCTCTCACGGGGCTCCCTCCGCCAGCAGATCATCTATCCCGACTCCCTCCGCCAGATGCGCAGCCGCGGCACCACGGACGCGGACCTCATGGCCATCCTCAAGCTGCTCGAGCTCGAGCACCTGGTCGAGCTGTACCCCGAGAGCTGGGACGCGGAAGCCGAGTGGCGCGACGTCCTCAGCGGCGGGCTCCAGCAACGCGTCGCCATGGCGCGGCTCTTCTACCACCGCCCCAAATACGCCATCCTCGACGAATGCACCAGCAGCGTGACGCTCGAGACGGAAAAGGTCATGTACGACAACGCAAAGGCCCTGGGCATCACCCTCATGACGGTCAGCCACAGACGCAGCTTGTGGAAGTACCACACGCACATTCTGCAGTTTGACGGCCAGGGCAAGTACATCTTCACCAAGCTCGACGCCGATCGGCGCCTGAAGCTGGAAGACGAGAGGGAGGAGCTCGAGGTCAAGCTGCGTCAGATCCCTGAGCTCCAGAGACGCTTGGCCGAGCTGACGAGTGCGTAAGCGGCTCAGCAGATGGGGGGGGGCTGCAAGGAGATACAGACAAAATCCGGGGCTCTGCACGGTGTGTACATGTACTGCAAATTATATACCCGCTTCGTTGCATTGGCGATGGGAACTTGAGGTGTGGCCAGGTTGTGATTTTGTACCGGCGATCATCATGCATGTCAGCCAACGACGAACGCAGCTCCTTCTGCCCTCTGTTATTGTCTTCTTGCATCCCGCCATGTCCTCGAGGGGAGCCGAGTCAATGTAGAGTGCCGTCTGGGGACGGGCTCGTCACGACAGACGCTGCCTCCTGTCTTTCGGGGGTGGGCTCGCAAGTGCAGCACGGCGAGGCGGGCAGAAAGCCCAGCATCCTTTCCGTCGGTCGCTGGCGGAAAGCCATTTTTTCCCCAAAAGCCTGCACGCTCCATCCATCCATCCATCCATCCATCTTGTCAACGAGGCTGCCGGCCATTCGGCGTCGTATCCTGTCGTGTCGCGTTGTGTCGTGCCCAGGCACCACCAAGGCGAACGAGGCAAGGCGCTCGGGCCGTACATGGCATCATGTCCAAGGAGCACCACCACCACCACCACCACCACCAAAGCAAAAGCGGCCGCTCTCGCACCTCGCTCGGGTCAGTTAGCTAGCCAGCCAGCCAGCCAGCCAGCCGAGGTTTTCAGGCTGCTCCCACCAGCCGAACCACGAAAAGCACGGAGTTTTTTTTATATTTTTTTTTATATTTCTTGGTTTGGCTTCTTGCCCAGATATGTATGGCACGCCACACGCAGCATCGTCAGGAAACAGGTAGATGGATGGATGGGTGTGCAGCGAGCGCTCGCTAGCGACTCTCCGCGTTTGGCCTGATCTGCCCGTTCCGGCCGCCCGTCCGTCCGACTGGTCGGTTGGTTGGTTGGTTGGGTTGGTCTCGTGTGCTCGTTTTGTTTCCACCATCCGTCCGTTCATTTACGCTCCCCCCCCCTCCCCCCCTGGCCGTGCTTCTGCCGGCTGCGGAGAGGAGAAAAGAGAGAGAGAGAGAGAGGGAGGCACAGCTCAGTTTGCGCGCGCGCGCACCAGTGTACGTGAAACAGGTCGGGTGGACGGCCAAAATTGGGCCTAGCGTTGCGTCCAGATAGATTGAGCAGTGACCCGAGAGCTCGCATCATGTCGGGTCCAGATATATTGGTGTGCGGCAGCGGCAAAGGGGGGGCAGGCGGGGACTTGTGGCTGTCAGATAGATAGACGGATGTTTTGGATGGACATGGATGGATGTTTGCCGTCGCCGTGCCTGACGGCGCTGGGCACCAGGGAGGGGGGGGCCAGCTTTTTCATGTGAACGGCGCAGTGTCACTTTGTCCAGGAGTCATTCCCAAGGAAAACACGAGCGGTGAGGAACAGTTGGAGCTTCATGTTGGAGGGGCCATGGAATGCTGCTAGATTAAAAAGAATAGTACATGGAAAAGGACGTAGAATGGAAAGAGTACGGGTGGTGAAGAGAACATGGCTCGCTCCAGGCTCCCCCAATCATGCAACAATGATTCCAATGCCAATCAGACTGTCCCTCCCTCTCATCTTCTTTCTTTCTTTCTTTCTTTTTTCTTTTTTGACTTCTACGCCTTTCTCTGACCAATCTGCATGCGCTTGCGCAAGCGGTAGGCGAGGGCCTGTTGCACCTTCGCCTTGCTCTGGGTAAAGATGGCGCTGCCGCCAAAGGGACCAGCCAGGGCCTGGTTTCGGATGCGGACAACGCAGATGTTGTTGACGCCGGCCATGCTGCATTTGCAAATCATGTCCTCGGGCATCTGGATAATCATCTTGTAATCGGTGTTGGTGGAGATGGACAGGCCAGAGAGGCCCGAGCCAGGGACATCTTGAAGAATGTCTACTCCGACGAAAGCATCGGGATCAGAACCGCAAGAGGTAGGATCGATGGCAGCCGTCATGGGACCGGCACCGTCTTGATTGACCTGAGGGCACAGTCAGCTGGAGCTGTCTTTCAATAGAGGAGAGGATTGCCCGTACCTGTCGGTAGATGACGTATATCTTGCCATCGTCGTCGGCCGTGGGGAGGCCCTTGTCCTTGCCCGCGCAGTGGTAGTCTTCCTGCCTCGACTCGACTGGCCATGATGTGCGCTCGCCACCAATGCCCAAAACGCCAATGACGGGCAGGTTGAAGAAGGAACTGCCACCAGAGTGACCGCAGTATTTGCTCCTGTCGTCCTCGCGGCGTTGCAGCGCCCGGTTTCTGGAGGCAGCAGCGGCAGTACCCAGATTGTCCTCGACGCCGACAGACTCGGCGGCACCGTGGTTGGCCGCGGGCTCCTGGCCAGTGCACATGAAGTTCTTGAGAACAGCCTCGATGTTGACGGCACCCTTGCCCTGCGTCCAGCCCAACGGACCGTATTTTCCGGACGCCATCTCGGAGTCACGGATGATGCCAGTGTCGGCCTGGGCACCACAGGAGTTGACGACACAGTTACGGGGCGTGCCGTCGGTGACTGATTTACACCATGTCAGTCCCACAGCTCCGAAGCCATCGGCTGGAAGAAAGAAACTTACGGGTCAGACCGGGCATGATGACGCAGTTGGCACCAATAATCTGGGTAATCAGGCCATGGCCATGGACGACGCTGGCAGCCAAAGAGGCCAAGACAATGGAGTAGCGCATCTTTGACAGAGGAAGAAGGTGAAGAAGGTAGATTTGAAAAGAGCGAGAGAATTACTACACTACGTCAAGGGCAAGTCGCCAGGACCGTTGGATGGGAAAGAATAAAGTAATGAAAGACTGCGAGGACGGGTATCGTGGGCTGCAACGTCAACAATGACGACGTCTGGAGTTGTATATATAGCCATGGTGTTGTGCGTTGTGCTATAGAAGGACGAGATATAGATGGATCGGCCGCTTCGACAATGGATCCCGTCGACGGTGCTTGGGCAGTCCAAGCTGCCAGCCGATGCGAAGAGGTCAGGGAAAAAGAAAAAAAAAAACAGACGAAGGGTGTTTGTTTCTGGAAGGGAGGAGAGCGAACGGCCTGAAACGTCGACGATCAGACCGCGTGCCGGGCATGGGGACCAGGAACAGGGACAGGGATCGGCGTGGCCCGGGAGTTGGCGACCATGCAATCCCTGCCTGCCTGCATCCAACCATCCATTCATTTTTGTCCAGTAGCATTACACGAAGCCAGAAGCCTGGTCTTGTTTTCGTCGTGGTTCGTGGCCGAGAACTGCCAGACGAGAGAGCCATGCGATTTGGCAGCTGGAAGTGGGACTCCTGGTGCGTTTCGTCCTGTTTCGTCATATCGGATCAACCCATGCATTTCTTCTCTTCTCTCTTCGCTTTTTTCTTTCCCATCTTGTTTCCCGACGCGTTGCCGTGGCGTGGCGTGGTTTGCCACCGCGCTCCCGGGCATCTTGCTTCTTGGCCGAGACGCACACGTGGCCGGCTCTCTCTACGTCCAGGTCGGCCAACTCTAAATTCTTCTTTTTTTTTTGTGAAAGAGTTGTCAACTCACGATGGCTGGCTGGCTGGCGTAGTGGCGTGACGTTGATGAACGAGGCGGCTGGCAGGGAAGCTGCACGGCATGAGAAGGCCGCCTCGGCCATCGGGTGAAATAACGAGCAGCGCGCGGTAGACACGTCAAAATGATGCGTTGCAACGCATACGATGGATGCCATGGTATTGATGGAAGGCACGGTGGGTGCAGTGCCTTCCTCCCTCAATTAAACCGGAGAATAGAAATGTCCGTCCGTCCGTTCGTCCAATTCGTCTGGCTGCCTTACCGCGCCGGGCTACCTCAGGTCGGTACAGATTTACGGTCGCTGGGGGTAAACAAATAAGGCTTTGTGGCGTTGTTCTGGGAGCCACCACAGATCCAGCGTCAGATCCAGATCCAGGGCACCCGAGCGCGCCGCACAGCCACGGGGAGGGCCACCGCTGGCAGGGCAGCTTCTTATTTGCCAAGATGACCTAATCGCCGCACCGAACCAAAACATTCATTCCATTCACTACGGTACTGTACCTCACAGCACCAGCCCGCCGCCGCCTCGGACGCTATTTTCGGCCTGCTCGGGTTCCACTTCGTCACCGGTGAGTTTGGACCTTTTTTGAAACTGTGCGAGATGAGGACTGGCCTTGTACGAGATGCGCAGGAAGCACCAGACTGGACAAGACAGGGCCGCCGGCCAAGGCGAGAGGGCGGAGAGGCAGCACGCAGTGGGAAGTGGAAAGGAAAAAGGCATCCGGTCCGTATCTGTCGTCGTCGGCATTGGGCACTGACCCTGCGGCGACGACCACGCCATGTGTCATTCGGTGCGCGCACCAAAATTACCCGGCCCCCCCCCCGTCTGTGTTTTTTCTTTTCTTCACCTCGGCTCAGCTCTCTCCTGTGTGTGTCTCTCGCCATCTTTGCCTTCCTCTCCCCACTCACTCCATGTCACTCCCGCACGCGTGCCAACCTCAATGTCCATGATGCGACAGCCTAGCAGGAGACAGGAGACAGGCTCGAGCTCGGGTCACCGCAGCTCGACAGGCCCTGCCTGGGTCATCATTTCCAGTCAAACGAGGTCATGTCTCTCCTCTGCCGTAGCGATCGGACGAAGTGGAGAGCAGCATCCGGTCTGTGGTATTTTTCTTTCCCTTGAATGCGACGTATCGTGCGTTGCGTTGTCGTCGTTTTAAGGTGTCTGGACTATATATTAGACTTGGGGAACTCTCGTCCTTGCTGCTGCTGCTGCGACTCTGGCTCTTCGTTCATCCCATCGTCACGATTTCTCACTCGCTTCTGCCCACTTGTTCTTATTTCTTGCCTTTACTTCTCAACACCGGCCAAGTGCTCCATCACTTTTTGTATACAACTCTCAATCGTTCACTTTTCCTTTCTCCCCCAAAACTACATACCACAAACATGAAGGTCTCTGCTGCCGTCCTGTCCGTCCTCGCGTCGGCGGCCCTCGTGGCCGCCTCGCCCTGTAAGCCGCGGCCGGCTGGTTCGGCAAGTGGCACCTCGACGTCCGAGTCCTCGACGTCGTCGTCTGGCACTGTCGCGACCACTGACATGACCTCTGGTACTGTGGCATCCGGTAACACGGTCGTGGGCTCCGCACCTGGCACGTCGTCGTCGTCGCCGTCGTCGTCCGGATCTACGTCGGGCGTGTCGTCTGGCACCACCACCACGACTGCGTCTGGCATGACGAATGGCAACGCCAACACCAACAAGAACAAGTACAAGGGCAAGAAGGAGGTCAACTTTGGCGGCATCCCTCTGGTCGGTGGCTTGATCGGCGCCACGCCGGCCGCGAGGTTCGGCGATGCCCTCCAGCGCATCATCGCCGAGTTCTTCAAGTTTGGTGACGCCGCCCTCAACATCCCCGGCGACGCCATCACCAACTTCATGAACGGCCACCCCGAGGCCACCGTCATGGACATCATCAACTTCTTCCTGTCGCTGCCCGGCGACGTGACGGGGCTCGGCCAGGACCTCTTCGGCCCGCAGGGCGCGCCAAAGGCCGTCACGGAGAAGGAGCACACCCCCGAGGCGTCGTCCATGATGGAGAATATCATGTGGATGGCGACGGGTCTGTGGCGAGGAAACACCGAGACCAAGGGCATGGCGCCTGGACAGGAGACACAGCCCGATGCTCCCAAACCCCAGCCTGAAATGCCCACCAAGGCTGGCCAGGACGCCATGTCTGGACAGGCACCCAAGCCCGCGGACGCTCCCAAGCCCGAGGACGCTCCCAAGCCCGAGGAAGCTCCCAAGCCCGCGGACGCTCCCAAGCCCGCGGACGCTCCCAAGCCCGAGGAAGCTCCCAAGTCCGAGGAAGCTCCCAAGCCCGAGGAAGCTCCCAAGCCTGACCAAGCACAGCCCATGGAACAAGCGCAGCCCATGGTTCAAACGCAGCCCACGGAGCAGGCCCCCGCGTCGCCGCAATAAACAGCAAAGAAAAAATCCCCACACAGCAACTACACTCGACCGAGGGCCTCTAGTCTCCTTAGACACTCTTAGATTTTTTATTTTTCCATATCTCTTTCCTAGTTCTTTCTATCCTTGAACCGCCTCCACGAAACAAAAAGCATCGTGCTTGATTCGCGGAGCGCATCGGTCCAAGAGGACAAAAAAGACTTTTGTGTAAATCAACCTCTACCGTATTAATACCCTCATATGGGGAAAAGAATCAACAATAAGTAATTTGGACTGGCGGCTACCAATGAAAAGCGCGGTGCATGTTGTCTTTCTGTGGCGGACAGTCCAGCGGGTGTATGCCATGCACTTGTGCTGGCTGGCTGGCTTAGGCATCGTCTCCATGTCTGCAACGTGTGATGGCCTCAGTCGACCACACACTCTCTCTTAACCCTTCTCTGTCCATGTTGGCGTGTAAGTGTGAGTGTGTGTGTTTGTGCGTAGTGCCTGTGTTTTGAGTGCGCTGTATGGGTGTTGTCGGTGCGCCTCCCTATCCAAGCGCACCTTCCACAGCACACTCACCCACTCACTCACAGTCGCTCACTCGCTCACGGCTCACGGCACCCATGACATCACATCAGAAAAAAAAAGAGCGTGTTTAAACCCCTAGCCTTGTCTATAGTAGACCGTACTCTGCTGCTGACTCGGCCGCCCAGCAACCGCCCCGCCACCACACCATACTTAAAGTACAACATGTGCATGTGCAATGCAATCAATTGCATGCTGTTACCCGCCCAATTGCCATCTACATCGCACAGCAGTTCCTGTTGTACGCGATCGGTGCCGTCCCCCATTCACCCCCCGCAGGTGTTGCAGGCCAAAGGGGGGGAGCCACCGTCTTTCTGGCCTCATCCAGTGGCTAGGACCCCGTCCACAATTTTTATTCTCCGCCGGGTCGTCGTCTTCGAGAAAAGGGATGTTCTGTTTAGCTTTCACGTGCGAGGTAGGTCCGAGCCGCTTCCACGCACAACAACGGGGCAGCCACGTGCCACGTGTGAGACACACACACACACACACACACGCACAGTGGACCGACCCGCTCTGCCTAATTGGCATCGTTCGATAGCAACGACATCCAAGCGTTTCCCTTCTCACACGCTTCTGTGGCGCATAAACGAGTCCACGTGTGCACCGGCATTTGAAAAAAAAAAAAAAAAAAAAAAAAAAAAACGTGACGAAAAAAAAAAAAAAAAAAAAAAAAAAAAAAACATCGTCCACCACAATCAAGTAGGTACGAAATCAACAACTTATGCAACGAGCAAGTCGTCTGGTCCGGGGACATTGGTCTAAAAACTGCGCGTCGTGCTATGCCGTGGTATCCAGAACACCAGTATGCGCGCCAAATCTTTCGCTCAAGCAAAAATCAAGAGAAAGGTGAAAAACAAGAAAAAAGACTCGCCCAAAGCGTCAACAATTCGTCAACAGTGGTATCAATCCTGCCCTCGCAGCCCTCTCCATTCCATCATCATCCGTGTGCCCTCCTCGGCGTGGTATCAGTCCATCCCGTCACCGACAGCAGACCCGGAGCCGTTTCACTCTTCGTCCACGCTGCCCATTACACCTCTCCGTTTGCTGCTCTTCATCCCAATTTTCAGGAGACTCAGCCTCTTCTTCATGCCTACCGAGCGCTTGGCCATGGGTGCGTCCTTCTCTGGTAGATACTCTTCCCCGCTCCGGCTTGCATCCAAACTCACTTTGCTTGCTGGGCTTTGCCGTCGGCCCGCGCCATCGGCATGCGTCGTTTCCTGCGACCCATCGTCCTCTGAACGTGAGCGGAACACGTTCTGGCGGCGGTTACCTTTCCCGAAGCTGCGGCTGCGGCTGTGAGAAATCTTAAACTCGGGAGTGTCAGCCGCCTTGTCCGTGTGTCCTGATTGCTCGTGATCCTGTTGGCGTCGACCCGGCAGGAAGCTGAGCCGGGCACTCCGCTGCTTGAGCGATACCTGTCGGACCACCGATGTTTCATCTGTTCTGATCGCTCCCGTGGGAAGTGCGATGCTCTGCCAGTGTGAGGGGCTGTGGTCAAGTATCGAGGGTGAGCCGCGGAACGCCGTGGACGGCGTCGAAATAGTCTCGCGAGGCGTCGTGGGCGCCGGCGAAAACAGTGCAATCTCTGGCTCGTACGTCATGTCGAAGTCTGATCCACCATGTCAATCATCGTGCCATGTTGGGAGAAGCCCCCATTGAGGAAGGAGGCCCGACTTACATTTCGAGAGCTCTGCTTGTTTCTGAGTAAGCAGTGGGTTATTGCTGCGACCAAAAAGCGCGAGCACCCTCTTGAGCATGATTGCATGATCCACAAGCGCCATCTTGATTGCCGTGTCGTGGGGCTCTAGATCACCGTCCTCATCGTCCTCGTCGTTGTCGTCCTCTTCCTCGTCCTCTTCGTCGGGCTCGGGCAGTAGCTTCCGATAGCACATGACGCTCTGATCCGACGACGGGTTCACAGAGACCGAAACGGCGTCCAGCAGGAGTTGGGACACGCCATCCTCGCCCTCCGCGAGTCGACGCTCGAGCGCCGCCATCTCCTGCGTCTTGCGTACGATGCGTTCCAGACCCGTTTCGTGTGCGTTGAGCCCAACTTGTTGTGTCTCGATGATCTCACTCCGCCGCAGGATGGTCGGGAACGGCTCCGCCGTGACGAACACCGTCTTCTCCGCGTAGTGCTCTTCGACCGACCCGGACGTGCTGCGTTTGCTGGTGAAGGAGAAAGCTTGCGGGTGGGAAGATACGAGGAAGTCACGGACGGGCTGGGCCACCCGAGCCCTTTGAAATACTTGATGCGTCAAGTCTCGATGAGGCGTCACCGACGAAATGACCAGGAATTGACCCTCGACTTCGTCAATGCCGTCAGAGGTCACAATCTGAGCCGCAGGGTACTGTTCTTGCATCCGATCTGCAAAGGCAGCAGCGCGCTCCGTCGGTGTTCCTTCGTAGATGAACTCCTTGTCCCGCACGCCCGCGGGGAATCCGAGGCCCCTGAAGACGACCTTGAAGTAGCGGGGAACGAGCTTGTCGCTTTTCGAAATCGTCTCGTATATCGTTGCAATGGCACGCTCCGTCCTCGCGAGCTTCGCGAAATCGAAAACGTTGCCCTCGTACTGTACTTGCAGCTCCTTGTAGGCAGTCAGCGCGTTACTCCATGATTCGCCGTCCTCAAAATGCTTAATCATGGCGAAATAAATCTTTTCCTTCCGCTCGAAGTGTGTGTATCCCGGCAACGTTGGCTCGGCCAGGGCCTTGACATGACGAGTAGGGTCCCAGTCGTAGAGGTCAGCGTGCAGTCGGAGCGCGAGACCGGCCTCTGCATGGTTTCCCGATTCCGCCTGCAGCGCAGCGAGTTGGTGAACATAGCGGATGAAAATCTCCTCCTTCTGCATGTCGCGGAGGAATTCCATCAGTCGAAGGCGGTTGATGATGTTGGTGGCCTGACCACTCCCGTCCCCTCCATGAACAGCCACAAGCAGGTCCAGAAACTCGTTCAAGGTGCCCACGAGCTCCCGCACCGCAGCGTACAGCGGCTCATCTGGAACCTCTGCCAGGTGAGCGAAACGCCCGAGCAGCTCCCCAATGAAGAGTCTCTGAAGCATGCTCTCAGTGAGGGGCCTCGACTTGAAAAAGTGATCCAGACTGTCAATCATCTCGGTCTGGATCACGGTCAGATCCTCGCTCAAAGTCCATTCACTGGCTATCATCGTCTGCAGAACCTCCACTGCCGTTCTTCGCAGACCCTCGTGGACGCTCAGGCATAGCTCGACGATTGGCGCCACCAGACTCGGAACGTACTGCACTTGGTACCCGCCGCTCTTGACCAGGCCGTAGCGGCTTCGCTCCTCAGGCGACGTCTCCCATCCGATTGCTTCCCAGGTGCATCTCAGAAGCTCGGAGCCATGCTCTCTGACATCGCCAGCAATTTTCCAAACAGCCCTCCTTTTCTGCTCGGGGAACGTCTCGAGAGCAAGACATGTGCTGCCGACCAACTTGAGAAGGGTGATGAAGAACAGTTTCCAGAGCTCCGTGTTGAACGTCTCGGCCTCGTCGGGGTCCGGCAGGAAGGAATCGAGCATTATTGTCGCGACGTATTGCAGTGTGCGCATGGTGGACTTGTGGTGGTAAATGTGGACACTCAGCCACTCAGCCGGGAATGCTTCGCCCGAGAGCATGCTCATGTGCACCCGTAAGAGGTTTTGCATGATTGCGCTGAGGTGATCCTCAGCGGCCAATTCGAGTTGCATGCCGGCAGAGGAGCTGGACAGCGCAGAGAAGACTGCCGACAGCTCCGCCAAGCCTTCGTCGAAAGAAATTTCTCCCGAGATGGTCCGGCTCGGGAAGGGGTAAGAAGTTGGGAACAGGAGGGAAAGGCGATTTCTTGGCTTGGGCGGTGAGCTCAACAGTGCCAGGTACGAATCTATAATTCTCGGGATATGGTCTGGGATTTCTGGCCCCAGATGTTCGGCCTGACTGGCAAGCACCGAACAGCAGAGTCGGACCTGCTCCCGCCATTGGTCCGTGACTTCGTCGACGTGGCCCCAATGTGGCGAGATCCATCGGACGGTGTTCGCGCTGATGGCAGATCTTTGGTCGGGGTGCGCGAAGAGGTCCAATTTGGAGTAGCTGATGACCAAGACAAGCTTATAAAGGATCAACTTGCCCTTGACCTGGGTACAAGAGTCCATGAAGTCGATGGCGATATGCAAGATCTCCTCCGCGTCGAGTAGGCCTGAAAGCTCAGGCAGCCATGTGTGGAAATGCTGGACAGCCAGGGTCTGGCTGCCGACCAGCACTGGTGCTGTGCTTCGCATCATCCCATCAAGGGCCTTGAAAATGGAGCGCAGTTGTCTCGTGAAGCCTTGGGGAGAAGAAGTGATGCCGATCCTCGCTTCCTTGACTTTTTGTTGCTTGCGAGCATGGGTAATGAATTTCAATATGTGTCGGACGACCTTGAAGGTGGATCGAAGATTTCGGGACGTCCCTGGATCGGTGGGCTTCTCCAGCAACCGAATAAAGGACTTGACGAGGCCCGAGGTGGAAAATGGGAAGTTGAACTGAGTCTCCGCATACTGATCGACCAGTGGGCCTAGATTGAAACGACGGTCATGTACAATTCCCAGGACTCTGACCAACGCCGTGAACACGAGGTCCTCAAACTCGTCATTCCCGGAGTGCTGAACAAGAATGCCAAAGAGTCCGTCGAGTACGTCATTCAGCAGCTTGACGACCTCGATCTCGGGAACAAACATCAGCTGCAGCAAAACCGCAGACACCTCCTCGTCGGACAAGTCTTTCCACTTCAGCAATCCTAATATAACTCGATCCTGGGAAAACCGCGTGCTGCACAAAAAGGTGTGGACAAAAAGCAGGGCCAGGGGCCCAGTAACGTTCTCGGAGTGTTCGTCCCGGCCGCGAGGCGCCCAAGGAGCAGACAGATATCCGCCCTTCCCAGAAGGGCCAGCAAGCGCCGTAAGGGTGTTCTCGTCCACCTTGTAGAGCAGCAGTCCATGTCGTCCGTCGCGGATGAAGGCCTGATTGTCCCACAGTGGCATATAAGCCACAGCAAAATGGGGACCAGGTACATCAGATAAATACATGACTACGTGAGCCGAAGGCACATCCTCGGGGGCCAAAGAGAGA
The DNA here is from genome assembly GCA_001636675.1 of Moelleriella libera RCEF 2490. NCBI lineage: Eukaryota > Fungi > Ascomycota > Sordariomycetes > Hypocreales > Clavicipitaceae > Moelleriella > Moelleriella libera. The sequence goes on along the minus strand of AZGY01000005.1, from coordinate 808,358 downwards.
CGAATCGTTTGATTCCAAGCCTCGCCACGCTCCGCAGCGGGAGATTTAAACGTTGTCTCGGGCTCCTTGTTGGAACCAGTGAAGATACAGTTCTGAAACCTTGACCCAGACGGGCCACGAACTTCGAGGGTGACCTGAAGATTCGCGGCTCGCAGTCCCGGCGGCAAGCTCGTTGCGCTTCCGCCATAGCGTGACAAGAGGTTGTGGCGGGCCAAAAACGCCGTGTTGATGGTGAGGTAGATGTCCGATCTTGGTCTTGTTGGAGCCCCGGAGAAGCCCATCTTATTGGTCTTTGAAACTCCAGCCAAGAGGGTCGGTGTCGCTTTGATCAGGGCATCTGCGTCCGGATAATCAAACGCCTTGAAGGAAAGTTGAAGACGCTCGCCTCTCCGCGATCTCTCGTATCGGCCATTAGCATTATCCATGAGTTCCCGTATCAATGGGTCCGCGTCCTCGGTACTGTCCGTTTCTGTCGACACACGGGAGGACATGGGCGACCAAATGTTCATGACCTGCTCGACCTCCTCGTTCTGTGCCTTCATGATGGCGTTGAGTTTGAGGACGCCCACGCCGACGTTGCGTTGCACAATCAGGCTGTTGGCCTCTTGAATACTTCCACCGGCGTGGGAAGCGGCGGTGCTGGGAACTCCGTGACTGTCTGCCGTCGCCGCCGGGCGCTCGCCGTGCTGTTCGGAAACGGCCTCCATCTTTGGTATAGTCGATCCCCTCGAGAATGTTGGTCGTCCGGATCTACTTCCCCACATCAGGCTGCGTCTAGTTGTCTTGGATCCGCTCGAGGCGGATGTCGTCGAATCCTCCCTCGAGAGCGGGCCATCGGCGGTGACCCCCAGTCTCGAAGCTGGCTTGGACGTCACCACCTGCTGCGTCGCCAGCACCTTGACCACGAGATACATCTCAGATTCGGCAGACGGCAAATCTCCAATATCCTGGGCCGATAAGTCCACAAAGAGGGTTCGAGAAGTGCCCGGCGCAATGCCGCCGATGGACCCTCCCGCTGGTATGTCGACGGCAAAGGGCTCTGACAGCGTCGCCAGCTTCTCGTTTCGAGGTTTCGCAACGAGGAAAAGCACCAGGGACGTCGCCTCGGAGGAGGAGCCAGCAAAGCCTTTGACGTCGAGGAGCAGGTGATGGAGGCTCGTTAGCTCCACCGAGGGTTGTGGAGGCTCGTCGAGGAGGGTCATGATGGACTGAAGTCTGGTCACGTCCACGGCAGAATCATCTCCGGTCAATATCCGCCCCCGAGATTTTGGGTCCCGAACGATGATTTCCCCGCCGCAGAGCTTGTTCACCCGTACCAGGTCCCACACGGTCTTCTCTCGCAAGGCATCGCACTCGTGTGATGTTAGTACATTGTATAGCAGCTGCTGTCGATTCAGGTTGAGGCTAGTGACGAGCTTGGACAGCTCGCCCAATTCGGTGTATTGCCTACTAAGCAAAAGTTCGTGGAAGTTTTTAGAATGCCACTCTCGCAGGCACGAAGCGATCTCGTCTATTAAAGGCTCTGATGCCGATGTCGGTGTCTCGTCCCCGATTTTCAGCATGGGCACCGGTGCTGCTGGTTTCGGCGCGTTTGGGTCTCTCTTGACCGGGATAGATAGATTTCCCGTGGTGCCATTTGGCAGTTCTGACAACGGCTTGCGTTCTTTGTCCAAGCCATCGACCACGAGCTGCGTGATTGGCGCCCTGGTCTTCCCACTAATGCCACTCTTGGCTGAATCACTGGCGGGTCGCAGTTCCCCCGCAGATGCGTTATCGTCCGTAACCTGGCCGTTGGTGTGGTCCTGGGCCGAGTCGTCCGCTTCTCCGAGCATCTCGCGCACTTCCACGCAGCTGCGGGGGAAAATGCCGCTGAAAACTCGAGCTTCCAGAGTCTGCCCCTTGACCGAGGTCAGTCCGGCAAGGAGACTGGGCGGGGCGACCAAGTAGCCTCGCAGCCAGTTCCCGTCCGGGGTCTCCTCAATGATGTAGAGCTCATCGCCAATCTCGAGAGGTAGATCGACCGGGCTTTCGGCGGTGAAGGGATACGTCGCAACGGCAAAGGCGATTCTGGGAAGAGGCTGCCAGGGCATTGCGCGCCGGACGTTGCGCTCTCCTGCGCCGAGGGACCGGGTGTGAGGCTGGCGTTTTCGTATTCGACTAAAGCCTTCGGGTACCCTTCTTCCTCTGTACAGTCTTTGTCTGTCTCCAGCGGCGCCTGCAGAACAGCTGTGATTGAGCAACTGGAGCTCGGGATGATGCAATCATCAATGGTGAGGCTACCTGCTGAACGGCAGGGTGTCGAGGCGCCAACTGAGGCTTCCCTGGACGGATGAGCTACCCACGGCCAACGTGGGTTGTCAGAAGGCAGTGTCCAGGAAATTGACAATTGAAAAGCCGGAAAAAAGAATTGAGACGCCTACCGATCGATGTTCGGGAACTTGTCCCTTGGCGTCCAGGCGCAAACAGACCCCTGAAAGGACTTGCAGGGTTCATTCATTCGGCGTATGTACTGTTTTATTGCACATGCATCCAATCTCAACCGCAGATTCGACAGCACACCATCCTGATATACCCGGGCCGGGGATTGGGAGGGGAGGAGGGGTCGTGCAGAAGTTTTGAGAAGGGAAGGAATAAAACGCAGCGCGCCGGGGGAAAACAATGAAGAGAAGGTCAGAAATCAGGGGAAGAGAATGGACATGCGATGCTACGCTGCGAGAGGATTGAGCAGCCCAGAAGGCAGATTAATGAGCTTTGGCGGCGGGGGGGCAAGCAAACACTCCGAATACCTATCGGACCAACGAAAGGGAAGGACAGGGGGGAAATGTTCTGGTCATGATTGCCGCTAAAGGCACGAAAAGTTGAAAAGCTCCGGACAGCTTCCTTTTAAGCAATCTTGGAGAGCAGCCCCCTCCCTCTCCTCCCTATCCTCCTCCTCTTCTTCTTCTTTCTCTGCTTCTTCTCCTCCTCCTCGGCCTCCGCCCCCTCCTCCTCTTGGGGGGGGCTTTCTGCCAGTGCAACCAGCGTTCAGCATCCCCGGGTTGCGGACTTGGTAGGGCCTGTAATGTACAGTACCATCCTCTCTGCCTCTGCTGGCAGCGCACGGCTGTCCATCCCGTCCTGGCTAGTGCACGGCCCGCCAGCAGGTCGGCAACTTCTGGTGGGAATTGGTGGGCAGGTGGGGAAGCGTCTTAAACCTCTGTACATGCATCTAGTCTAGCGCCCACGCCGCCGTCGACACGGAGATTGGAACACAACCTGCCTCTTCCCCCCAAGGCGCATCGCTGTCATCCACCTTGTGCTTTCTTGGCTTCCCCCAAGGAATGAGCTGGCAGCGACATTGTTTCTTTCCGGGCAGCCATGGCGTCCCTCGGGAATCTCCAAGTCCACATGCAGCCTCGATTTTGACTTTGGGGCCGAGGGTGTGGGCATCCGGGAATACAGTAACTTTTCCCACGTGTGCACATGGCCGGGCAAAAAAAAAAGCGGTACCAGTGGAGGGGTGTGTGTGTGTTCCCATGCATCTCCAACCAATATGTGATATGTGTCTGGATTGTGAATACAGGTTTCACTCAAAGTGAGTTTCACGGAGATCGACTGGGTGCCGCCATCGACATCATGCACCTCTGCCTTGGTATTTCCCTTTTCGTGGTGGCTGCTGCATGGACGCAAACGCATAAAGTGCGGGCAGTCAAAACATGCACGATGCACAGCGCCGGTCTCTCCCACTGACACCAGACGACCCGTTGACGTTTGATCCCTTGTGGAGTGCATCTTGCTTTGCAGGCCAACTATTGCTGCTTCCCCTGTCGGTAGATTGCGAACCCCTGACCCCGAGAACGGCACGCTCAGGCCCTCCCGCGCGACCTTCTGCATCTCGACTTTCTTGTCGCTCTCGTGCATCCGCTGCTGAGCAACACGATTGAGCGGCCGCTACTTCCCTCATGTGCGATGCGCCATTTCTCGTTCGTCCCCATGATCCTTTTTTTTTTTTTTTTTTGATGTTATTTCGGGGTCAATTGAAGTGATGTGCAAAGCAGAAGCCTACTCGTCGCACAACTCAGAAACACGACCTCGATATGAGACATGAACAATAGTATTATCAAGCTCACCCTGGGCGGAGACCGTGCTACCGTGCCATTGCTTGATCTGACGTCTGCACGGAATGTGCCCATCTGGCTGACTCCTGTTCGGATGTATGATGAGTTGCCACGCTTTGTACGAGACGACGACATGCCCAGGAAATTTGGAGAAACTTGGCTGGTAGGGAGGTCCAAAGACATCAAGCAACAACAGATCTTATCGTATTACCAAGGATAGGCGATGCGAGCACTCCGGCAGGTACGCAGACGGCGTGCGCCCCACTGTGAAGAAAAAAGCGTGACAAGGTTAGTAGGAGGTACCGTTCAATACAACGATATAAGATAACCCAAATTCTAGCCATGACCCTGAGCCCAGCTTATTATTGGAAATGATTTTTTTCTGTTTATTGAAATCACTATTTTCGTCAAATATTTATTTAGATAGGTACCTGGGACCCATTCTCAAAAATCTAAAGGCGATCATGGGAAAAAAGTCAAGGCGACCATGCCAGAATCCCCCCTCTCCTCCCGTTTGGCCGATTGAGCACTCTCCCCCCCAAATGGTCGGGTCGTCCTAACAGTCGTATAAGAAGCACATCCGGATTACCGAGTATCAATTAACTGCCCATCCTTGGTTTTCTTTCGTCAAGGCCCCCTCCCCTTGTCCATTGCCATGCACATTCATGCCTAATGATGCCACATCGTTCCGCGCGAGGCTGTCGACTTTGACGCGCTACTGGCTGACCCTGTCAAGCACCGCCGGACTGCCCTGTTCAGCACCGAGACTGCTGCCGACATTACAATCGATTGTGCTAACAGCGCAGTTGCCAGCATAAGTGCTTTACGAATGCAGGCTCATTGGCTGGCGCACAACAGGTCCCTGAGAAACAGTGACCTCACAATTTCGTCAGTCTTGCCCTCGTGACAAAAGTCACCGGACACAGGATGGCCAACAGAGTCCTGTCGCCTCCACCAACAAAGTGTCTACCTCATTAAGGTTTCCAGCTTCAATGTTTATTTTTTTCCCCTTCTGGCTACACCATGCAGAACGCGGCCCGCGCTGATCTATCCGCTCTTGTCAGCTCCATCTGTACCGCACTTCTAATGAGCCTGTTGCTCCTCTGAAGATATCGAATCCATACCGAATCGCCGGCACCCACTCTGCTGGGCTGGTCGAGATGGGTACGCCCTTCATTTCGTTCCTCGAGCCTAGCAAGCTCGACGGATACGACAAAACCAAGCCACATGATCAACAAGGGTCACATATACCTAGAGTCTTCGTGGATGTCATGGAATTACGCGAGGGTCTCTGGTCCAAGGAACAGAGGCAGTCCTTCGAAAATCAAATAGATGCCGATGATGCCCGGTCGTGTCATTGGGTCGTTTACGCTAGTGTCAACGAGACGGTAGAACCCGAAGTACGGGACGAGGATGGCAACGTCATGCGGCCCCGAAAAAGCTGTACGCGAAACACCCCCGCCGGCGCAATTCGACTCGTGCCATTTCCTCATGGCCCTCTACCCAAGGCTGGCGGCAGGTACGACAATGGCCAGCTAATCGACGAGAAGGACGGAAAACCGTCCGAAGCTAGCTCGACGGGGTCAACAGCCAGCATGGACCGTCCGACGACTTTTTACGACGGCAGAGAGCCGTACGTCAAATTGGGACGCTTGATAGTGGCCAAGGAATTCCGAGGATTTGGCTTGTCTGGCCTTTTAGTGCACACTGTGCTGTCGTGGCTGAAAGCGAAACCTGCCTTTTTCGATCCAAGCATCACCGAACTGGGCTTTGAGCAGATTGGGGCGTCGAATGAGACTGAGATGGCCAAGTGGGGTGGACTGATCTGTGTTCACGCCGCAGAAAATGCGGCGGGTTCTTGGAAAAAGTGGCTTTTCGACCTCGATCCAGAGATGGGCAAGTGGTGGGACAATGGAGTGCCAACCGTGGCGCTATTCAAGCGATTGCAACTGAAAGATGACAGGGAAGAAGAGGAGAGGGAAAAAGAACAGGGAAAGGGGAAGAAGAAGGAAGAAGAAGAAGAAGAGAAGGGGAAGGGAAAAATGAAAGAGAAAGTCGGTGACTAGAGGTTACAGGACTGGAGACTTTCGAGCCTCTATGCTCGTTGGCGAGGATGCACATTTTGAGTCTGCGGCATTCTGCCACTACCTAGAATTTGGCCAAAAACCCAGGGCGACTAGCGAGCGTTCAGAGCGACATGGCATTTGACGCAGTGGGGGGTTTTTTTTCCTTTTCAATTTGGGACAGCGATTACATGGTCTATGATCACTGCTGTAGAGCCGAGGCGTAAATGGTTGAAGCTCTTAGTGAGCCCGCATTCCAATTTGACCCTAGAGCCATGAGGTACAGAATCCATAGTCGTTGCGTCCATAAACCCGAACGCGTAAATGCAATTCTGAAAGATGCCAGAGCTACGCCGAGGCCGCCGCGAAAAACCACCCACATCCTGTCCAGCCAGCCAAAATGATTTTACCCCATAATAAACATAACATTTATCGGTTGCTCTTGGCCACACGTTCCAGTTCGTCCTTCTTCTTGATAGCGTACGAGTTACTGCTGCCCTTGGCGGCGTTGATCAGCTCCTCAGCAAGACACTCAGCAATCGACTTGACGTTGCGGAAAGCAGCCTCGCGGGCACCGGTAGTAAGCAGGGCGATAGCCTGGTTGACACGGCGGAGCGGAGAGACATCGACGGCTTGTCGTCGGACGGTCCCGGCGGAACCGATTCTGGTTGAGTCTTCACGGGGTCCGCAGTTGACAATGGCGTCAACAGCGACCTGGATGGGATTCTGATCGGTCATCAGGTGGATCTGAAACATCCTGTCAGCTTGCTTGAAGCAGTGATTTCGCTACCACCGGACTTTGAGGAGTAGCCGTTTACAGCGGCAGTTGGAAACTTGAAATCTTGGTGGATAGACGTACAATCTCGAAAGCGTGGGCAACGATGCGGACAGCCATGAGCTTCTTTCCGTTGTTTCGACCGTGCATCATGAGTGAGTTGGTCAACCGCTCAATGATGGGGCAATTGGCTTTGCGGAATCGCTTGACGGCAAATCGACCAGCGGAGTGTGTGACATAGACGGGGTTTCGCAGAGAAATGTAATCGCTATTGCGATAGAGTCCATCAGCACAAATTCAAATCCACCAAGTCCTGCAAACTGTCGTTCGCACGCTCCCAGGGAGTCCCAGGGAGAACCAAGCAGCCTCTTCTTTGCAGACGTACGTCAGTGAAATATCGCGGACCTCGACATCGTAGTCCCACTTGTTGAACAGCTTGATGTTGCCGACCTCCTTGACAACATCCTTGGGGAGGACGTCAGAGACGACGTTGGTCTCAACCTCGATATCGCCGCCGTCAGACATCTTGGCTATCGCAGTCGAAATATATCCGGATTCTGGCGAGCGGATCACGGGAGATTGTTGCAGAATGTCGAGGTGATTTTCCCGGAGGAGTTCAAAGTATGGGACAACGATTTGCTAGAGCATAGAGGATTGGCAAATTTCGGTGGTGGGTGGGGCCTGACGAATCAGCTGTCGCGAAATTCTCGGTCCCTTTTACGCGGGCTCTTTGTATTAGGGCACGGCTGCCCTCGTGTGGCCCAGAATCCTATGCGCAGCGGCAGTGTGCGCGCCCACCCGCTATCGCCCCTCCTGACCAAGCGAGCGACCGTGTCTTGGGCTTCATTGTGGTCGGCCAAAACCCCGTTTCTTCCACATTCCCGTCAACGTCAAGCATCACAGAACAAAATGGTACGCCGATCATCTCACGCCGCTCGACCAGCCTACTCGCGCAGCGACAACGTGGAATGCGAAGTCGCTTGATTGATAGATTGCTAACCAGGGAACTCGGAATGTATAGGCGCCTGCTGCTGGAGCGAAGAAGCAAAAGAAGAAGTGGTCCAAGGGCAAGGTCAAGGACAAGGCCCAGCACGCCGTCCTCCTCGACAAGGCCACATCAGAGAAGCTCTACAAGGATGTTCAGTCATACCGTCTGGTCACTGTCGCGGTTCTTGTCGACAGAATGAAGGTCAACGGCTCACTAGCCCGCCAATGCCTCAACGATCTTGAGGAGAAGGGCCTCATCAAGCCTGTCGTGTCACACAGCAAGATGAAGATTTACAGTATGCCACTCAAAAAATCGGGACACCTGAGACTGAACAATTAACTAACGACCTCGTTCCAGCTCGCGCCGTCGGTGGCTCTTAAATTAGTCGGTTATTAAAATGATGCGCGTCCGAATCAGCGATGTATGAATGGCCTACGCTGTCACCGTACGCGGCCATGGGGGCTCAGGGGCTTTCCAAAGCAGACGCTATTCTGATCGGGATGAACCCATGCAGGGTGCATGGAATACGCAGGGACCGGATTTGGGTTTCGGGTATCAATACCGAATGGAAGATCTTCAAAACAAAATGCGCTCGCTTCCGTGACGAGAATCATCGCTGTGCTCGCTATGCTGGTACCGCCTTGCCCGCGAAGAGCACAGGCCTTGCCCCCGTCTGGCTATCGTGGTGATAATATTGAGTCCGACGATGGGGGCCAGACAGACAAAGTGAGATTGTAGAAGCTACGTGATGTTAATATCGTCTCTGGAGTCTTCCAAAAGGAGTTGTTCGAGCATTTTTGCGCAATTGCTGTGAACTGCGCAATGAGTGGGCTCAGAGCTCGAATGCACAGGCATCACGACGTATACGTCAGGAGGCGTCATGTGGTGATGCCTTATCGCTGAGGGGGGCATGGCTCCCAAGAGACAATCAGCTTTGACCGACAGATGTATTCACGAGTGATTGCCGTTAAGTTTTGAGATAGCCTAGCCCTCTTTGCTTATATATTGCGGCACGCCGGGCCCCATGGCGTGATGGCCCCGTGACAGTACCGATGAAAGACAACGGTCATCCCCGGAGCCGTTGAGTCGATCCAGGCACCTACGCAGTAGGCATCGGGGCCGCCGGGCTGGCAAAAAGCTCTCAGCCCTAAGACTAACATTGCCTCACGTTCGAAGTCTTTCCGAACAACCCATCACCTGTGATATACAATACGTCATCTGAGCAGACTGAGCTAGCTGCGATTTGAGAATGTTGCGAGCATTCAAAGCGTCCAATGCAGCCCAATTTCATGACCAGGCATCGAAGATGTCGAAGATGAAGCACACAATTCTTTAAAGCCAATTCTTCGCCTGCCACTCGACACAATATCGTATCTGATAAGGCTTTGCTGGTGAGTGCGGTCATTTTAGATTGGGTGACAGAGTAGTCACGAGACAAGCTGCTATGATAGCAATGACCTAGTGACCAATGCTATAAAGGCCATTACAGTGTTGGCAAGTCAATAGGGGCGCTTTCCACCCCGTCGCGACAACCAAATGTTGGCCGTTAAATTATCGGCCACAGGCCGTCATCACGAGTCGCCCCAGGTCACGCCTGCCCCTGTCCGGCACAGTGGGGGCCGGATGGTCACATAACTGGGGACGTATGCTTAGTCGGCCTAGGCTCTCTGTGGAGACTGAACGGGATGACAGGATTCCTTTCGATGGCCAAGGACAACGGGGTTGTCTATGGATGATGGGTTGAAATGAACGCACGCCGAGGATAATCAAAACTGCAGATGTCGTCTCCGGCCGGGCGGGAAGGGTCACGGCGCTGATGCTCGTCCTGTTGCGGATTCGTAAATCCACGTGCCTGCCCCTAATCGTCGTTGAGGCCAGATTTTACCAAAGGAGGGCGAAGACAAAAAAATAAAACCATCGGGGCGAACCGGTATCTCAGCTTTGGGGCCCCAACCCTGCGCGTGAAACATTGAAACTTGCGGTTCGCCTTTGTAGCTGACATGTGCCTTATCAGCCACCAATGCAGCCAGAAGGTACATCTGGGTTACAGCGTCTTTCGGGCCTGAGGCTGCCAACCGGAGCCAGCGCCCGTTTGGCGCTGTTGCCGTGGAAAACGAACTCGGGCTTATCCACGCAGGCAGCCCGGGCGAGTGAGGTACCTGGAAGGGCACATGGCGCGCCAGTTGGTACAGACCGTGCTGGCCACCTGAGGATGCAACCAAGGGCTCTAGCGTCGTCCGGGTAGGTTCGCTCAAAACCAAGTCCCCGTCGTGGCTCCGCCGCAATTTTTTTCCCTTCCCCCCCCAACCCCGTCCGCCAGCCGGTGCAGAATTTATTTGCTCGCCTGTAGCCTTGCCTTTTTCCCCTTTTCCTTCTCCTTCAACCATCTCCCCTCAGTCCTTTGTCTTGTTTTCGGATAAGCAAAACCATAAAAATGTCTGGTGAAAAGCCTCAGAAGGTCTTGGGCATGCCGGTAAGCGCTTATCATCCCTCGACTCGTTTCCTGACTGCCCCGAAAACGTGCCGTGCTGCGATAGCGGCGTATCCCATCATGCGATGGTCAATTGTATCAGCGCAGTTGGTTCAATTGGAAGAGTCATCCGATATCGCACGCATGGAAGCTCGTTGGGACGGCGCGGCCTGATGGGTTGCTGCTTCGCAACGGCCACGACACTTCGGGACCGTCAAGGGCAGCCAGCACAAAACTTGATACATATCATATCGATGCTAACAAAAAAACCAACAGCCCTTCGTGGCCGACTTTTTGAGTACGTTTGCTGCGACCACGACGCACATTTTTGATGACTTTGGACGTCATCGATTCTGGCGCCCACATACAACCTTCTGACCCCTGTTTAATTCATACTGACTGCTGGTTAGTGGGTGGTGTTTCTGCCGCTGTATCAAAGACCGCCGCCGCTCCCATTGAGCGTGTTAAGCTCCTGATCCAAAACCAGGATGAAATGATCAAGTCGGGCCGTCTTGACCGCCGCTACAATGGCATCACGGACTGCTTCCGACGCACGTCGGCTGATGAGGGCGTCATGTCCCTGTGGCGAGGAAACACCGCCAACGTCATCCGATACTTCCCTACCCAGGCCTTGAACTTTGCCTTCCGTGACAAGTTCAAGAAGATGTTCGGTTTCAAGAAGGAGCGTGATGGTTATGCCATGTGGATGGCTGGTAACTTGGCTTCCGGTGGTGTGAGTATTTTCCAAACGGTCTTTGCTTGCGCAGCACTGAGCTCAATCACTAATGCCTGTGACAGGCTGCCGGTGCCACCTCTATGCTTTTCGTCTACTCTTTGGATTACGCCCGTACCCGTCTTGCCAACGATGCCAAATCAGCCAAGTCTGGTGGTGAGCGTCAGTTCAACGGTCTCGTCGATGTCTATCGTAAGACTCTTGCCTCTGACGGTATTGCCGGCCTCTACCGTGGTTTCATGCCCTCCGTTGCTGGTATCATCGTCTACCGTGGTCTCTACTTTGGAATGTACGACTCCTTCAAGCCCGTTCTCCTGACTGGTAACCTTGCCAATAACTTCCTTGCGTCGTTCGCTCTTGGTTGGTGCGTCACCACTGGTGCCGGTATCGCTGCCTATCCTCTTGACACCATCCGTCGTCGCATGATGATGACGTCTGGTGAGGCTGTCAAGTACAAGAACTCTTTCGATGCCGCTCGCCAGATCATCGCCAAGAACGGCGTCAAGTCTTTGTTCAATGGAGCCGGTGCCAACATTCTCCGTGGTGTCGCCGGTGCTGGTGTGCTGTCCATCTACGATCAGCTCCAGCTCATCCTCTTCGGAAAGGCCTTCAAGGGCGGCTCTGGCTAGACGATTTTCCCTATGTTTCTGTATAGACTACTCTGCGTTGGCGTGATGGAGAAGGGTGCGCAACTTGGTCGGCATGGATACAATGCACCGATTGCTTGTCCATGGACCAAAACGGAGAGTGAAGCTGGGGGACAATGATAAAATGAGTCCCTTGCCATGTGCAACATATACTCTTTGCGGGTTAGACTGGCATCGGCATGGCGTATTTTTCCCCCGGCTTTGCCGAGGCTTTTCTAAGTCGCTGTAATTTAACACCAATGCAATTTCTGTGTCTTTTGTAAAGGAAGAAATGCCCTCTGGTCTGTATCAATTAACACAAGTGTCTGTGAATTTGATAGTTCGTGAAGCGGCTTCGCCATCCAATCGCCGAGAACAAACGGGACAAAGGTACCTATGTGGATGACTAATGGAGGAACCAAATCCCAGCTGACGCGTGACTTCAATCTCGCGTTCATCTAGGACCAGCCAACGTCGCTCCCGCAACTTTTTACCTTTCGCTGATTGCATCAAGGCTTTTATAAGAACATTCTTTTCCAATGCCGGTAGGAGCTACCGGTCGTGGCCGGGGGCGGCCGCGAGGGTCCAAGAACAGAGGAAAAGAATCGGCCGGAAGCGCGTCATCGGAGCCCAGCGATTCCTTGGAGTCAGAAGACCAACCAGCGGAAGTAAGCAATCGCCCAACAGGATCAGGAGTCGACGAGGAGGTACCAGCACCGGAGAAGACCATCCCGAAGGATCTTCTCACACGGATTCTTCACGAGTTCTTCAGCAAAGATGCCACAAGAATATCGCGCGACGCAAACGCCGCAGTAGGGAAATACATGGACATTTTCGTGAGGGAGGCGATTGCGCGCGCTGCCGTGGAGAAGAGCGCCGGATTTCTCGAGGTGGAAGATTTGGAAAAAGTTGCGCCACAGCTTCTACTGGATCTCTAAGCCCGGAATGTCATCCAGCTCTAGGAACGTGAAGATGCCGACGAGGAGCGGCCTAGATCGTCTGATTGCCTGCAGGGACGAAAAAGAACGATGACGGGCACATGGCTCACAGGAAGAACCAGCCAGCGGCACGGCATTGCATTGCCGGGTCAAGGCTCCTTGGAGACAGTCAAAAACGTCTGATTATCCACAAGGACAGAAAAGAAACAATTTGCCAGACCAGAATGTATAGGTGAAGGGGCGCAAAAGCGGCAACAGATTGCCGGAGTGCCAGAGTACAAGGGCAGATCGAACGCGCTGCTGGTGGAAATGGCCGTTTTTCCCGAAGGTTTCTATTTTGGGGGAGGCAAAGCGGCCCACGTTCTACGTCGCCCATTATGGATGACACGCGGCCTCAATAGATGTCGAAACTTGTTCGTCCCAAAGTGTTTGGATTTCTCATGTTGGGCCGATGAACTTCAGACGCAGCTATACAGCGCGGCAGCATCAGCTGATGCGACGACGGGCCACTGACATGTCGTGGGCTGAAGAGGAGAGAGATGTGAAACGGGGTTGTTTCGATGTTCCATCGTTGGAGGAGGGGACCAGCGTGTGCCGTCGACGCGTGTCGCTGTGGCGAAGACGGCCAGTCTCTCACTCTTCGCATGCAAAGGCTGGTTGATGATGGGCATTGAAACGGCGCGGCAGAATGCCAAGCTCCATCGGGTGTGGCGGGAAAGAAGGTGGAAAAGGGAAACGGGACACTTGGCGTAAAGGATCGTGCAAAGGAATCAATTGTTTGAGGCGGATTGGGGATTGGCAAGGCTTACGATATGCTGCTGTTACAGAATTGGGCTGGGGCTGATTCGCTGATTCTGTCGTGTGCAAAGCCACGGATGTTGCACATGGCGGAACTCGGTTGTGGTTGAAACTGGCGCCGTCTCGGCCGCGTCGGAGCCACTGGTGTGCGGCGCATCCAACGTCACAAGTTTTTGGGGAGGCAGGGGCGGGGAGGGGGGCCCCTTCCACGGCGGCAAGCAGAAAGTCATGTCAGCGCGACTGAAGCGTGAGACGCGGTTTGTGTGCGCATTTGCGGGTTCACGAATGATGGAAGCAAACTCTGTCTATTGCGGCCCTTTTTCCCTCTCTTTGCGCACATGAAATGGAAGGAAAGAAACGAAATCGGGCAGACGCGGGCATTGCACCGCGCCGCCGCTTATACCTGCATTCAGTAGTGGAAAAGGGAAAAAAAAAAACACCAAGACTCGGCCTGTCGCACAGCGACTCCCACATCCCCCTGGAACCTCAAACTCACGATCCAGATCCACAACTCCACCAGACCAGACAAGAAACTCACACCCCCTTCTCCCCTTTTTTTTTTTTGTCCTCCCCTTTCTTTCTTTGCCATCCCGTCCTTAATCTTTCCCCGGGTGTGGCAAGTCCGGTTCACACACGGAAAAAAAAGAACAGGGACCATGGCTTGGCCTGGCTTGTCACGCCTGTCCACCCCATTTCGGACAGGATGGGGGCCCTGCTTCCGGTAATCCTCCCAAACGTGCCAGGGATGGGATGATGAACGGACATGGCGATTCTTAAAACCTAGATCGTTCCCACGGCTCGTCGTCTGCTTCTCTCTTCTGCTCTTCACATTCAAACACACACACTCTCTCTCTCTCTCTCTCGCGTCATATAGACACCATCCGACATTCATTGAACAACTGATTCACATTTCATTGCCTTCCTTGCTTGCTCTCTGGACAGAGCAACTGTTTTTAATTTCGTTCCTTTTACAACAAAATGAAGTTTACATCTCTCGTTGTCGCCACGCTGGCGAGCATCGCGCAAGGTACGATCACAATCGCCCCGTTCACTGACACTCGGTTGGAACAAGAAATTCACACAGCAGTGTAATGTAGCCGTCGATGTCCACGTCGTCGCCGTTGGCAAGAACCCTGGCAGAAATCAGACAGCCCTCAAATTCTTCCCTGAAAAAATCACAGCCCAACCCGGTTCCATGGTGCAATTTCAGTTCTACGCCGGCAACCACACGGTGACGCAATCCAACTTCGACAATCCGTGTGTGCCTATTTCGACCATCAACGCCTCGGCCGTGGGTGTCTACTCGTCCTTCATGCCCGTGTCGGCCGCCGCCCGGACCCTGCCCGTCTTCACCGTCATGATCAACGACACAAAGCCCGTCTGGATTTACTGCAGCCAGGGTCCGCACTGTCAAAAGGGCATGTCCATGGTCATCAACGAGAACACTGCCGCCAACGCCTCTCGATCGCTCGAGGCGTACAAGAAGCTCGCCGAGACGTCAGCAACTGGCGCAGGCGAGATCCCCGGTGGTGGTAGCAGAGGAGGCACCGGAACGTCTGGCAGTGGCTCTACGCCTGGAGAGTCTTCGCCCAGAACGAGTGGTACTCTGACGGCCGGCAGTGTCAACTTGGCGGTGCCAAGCACCCTGTTGCTCATTCTGGGAGCAGGTTTCATGGCCCTGTAGACTTCCACACGTACATCGTGACTGGGCCTTTATTTTTTTAATTCCCTGCGACGATACGAGGGCAGGACTTTGGGGACGGGACGGGAAAAGACACAGTGTGGGAAGCACCGAATGCATGGTGTGCTGGCATTAATATCTTTTCTCACCCCATTTTTGGTGTTTATAATGATGATGCTGCTGCGGAGCGGCTGGCCATCTTTCTCACTTCAACGTTGTTGGCATGCCTCGAAATCGGGCTCGCCATATGGGCAAAGCGAAGGCGATAGGGGAGTTGAGGGTTGAAAAGAAAAGAATACTTTTCAAATAGAAGCCGCTTCTTTCTTGTCTTGGGTGAACATGAACGTTTTTTGCTAGTCAGTTCACTGATTGCGCTTGCGCGTTGAACGACCCTTTTGCGCCTGATTGCACAATTTCCGCCGCGGTAGCTTTTCCAACCATCCCTTCTCTCGCTTGACGTAGCCGACCCTTGTGTACTTTTTACTATGGGCAAAAAAATCGACCCAGTGCTTGAGAGCTTCGTAGGCCCTGCGCTCAGCGTTGGCCAATTCTTCGGCGCGCAGCATCTCCATCTCAGCTGTCGTCCAGTACTTGTCGGCTTCAGGATCGTCGATGGGAAGGAACATGTCCTCGACGCCACGAAGATCGGGCGTCGCGTCCTCGGCGAAGCATCCCGTTATGAAGCCTCTAGCGGCATCGCGTCCGGCAAACGAGCTATACGACCCGCCGGGGCCGTACATGCGCCTCCCGTTGGAAACGTCGTAGATGGTGCCGTTGATGGCCAGGTACAGCGGCTTTGTGGCGTCCCGGCCATCGTACGCGAGGAGTTCTCTGTCGGTGAGGTAGAGAGGACCAGTCTGCGCCAGACGAGTGTTAATTCTAGTGGAGGGTCATGAAAGCGTGACCACGATGTACTCACGATCCGGGCCTTCCACCAATCTACGCGCAGGTAATTAGGCTTGTTGTTGAAGCCCCAGAAGAGACTCTCGCCTCCGCTGATGACATAGCTCAGACCGCAGGATGCGACCAAGAGGAACGAGAGGACCCGAAGCACATCAAGCCATGGGCTGTACTCTTCGTCCTGGCTGTCCGCACGCGTGGTTGTCGGCCCATCAGACTCGTGTGCAGTGGCAGACGTCGAGGATACAACTTTGCGCTGACGGACTTCGTTTTCCGCCATGATGCACGAATTGGCAATGTGGAGGCAACGCCGAATGGTAGCCCTGGATGCGGACGAGACGAAGGGAAGGCTGCTGACGTATGTAGCCCCGAAGCCAGGGACCAGGGGCTGCGGGCCGTCCTCGTCCTTGTCATCGAGGTGGGTATTTCCTCTTCAGGATGAGCCCTTCCTTGCTGGCTTCCGAGGCTCAATGCCGTTGTAAGTCGCATACATATCGCTCACGATTGATTGTTCCTACGACGGATAAGGCGCTTCACGTCTTTTCGTCTCTTCTGACATGCACGCGCACATACCGTCCAGTACCTGTGTCTGATGGGCTTGGTGGCGCCGGTTCAGCGCAATTTGAGGCTGAGGTTTGGGTTAAGCCAGTGCGCCACACGGTCATCACACGAAATGCCTGGGAGCCAGCTCCAGACGAGAATTTTATCTGGCATTCCCTGAAAACCTCCTCATTCTCTTTGCACAATTGCATCCGCTTCCTGGCGAAAGGAGACTTGCGTTGAAGACCACTGACTTGAACCCTGACGTCACATGACGTGTCGCCGCAGCAACCGGCAAGCGGGCTCCATAAATGGTGACGAACGTAAACAACAGTGCGCCACAGAAATCCACCTAACCATCTCTTCCAAGCTCTTGAAATTATTCATGCTACTTCGCACTACTCGGAAAAGGGCAGGCAGCCTTCCCATCGGCGCTGAGACGACAACGAAAACGAGACGCACGCACAGGAATTGGAATGGACGAGACCTTGGGTCTGCCAGGCTCCCCGGTCGGGGGACCGCTCCAGACCATGAGTCCCGATGGAGTGAATCGACGAGACTCCATGTTCTCGTCCCTTCGATGCGAGGGCAGAGACAGCCCCGTCCATGATAAGATCAACCAGTTCAACAGCTTGAGCATCGCCATGCAATCCAAGCATCTGGAGCGCAAGACGGCCGACGCCGCTCTGAGGCGTGCCTTGGTCGGACGAGAGGAGGCTGAGGCTGAGCTCCGAAAGCTGCGAGAAGAGGCAAACTCTCTGAAGAAACAAGTCGGAGATGGAAGAGAGCGCGAGAGAAAAGTAGGGGAAAGATTAGAGGCCGTGATGGTGAGTGCCTCCTGGAGCTCCGCCTCGCGTCCCGAGCTGTCTTGACTAAAAGGTGATTCCAGGAGAACTACGGCCGTATAAAAGAGACACACGCCCATACGCAAGCTCTGTGGGAAAAGGAGATTCGTCGGGCGAGAAAGGAGAATTTCAAGAGCCAATCAACAATTGTCAAGTTGCAAGAAGAATTGAAGTCGACTCGGAGCTCCACCAAGTCCCTTCAAGAAAACCTCGAGCGCGAGAAGGAGAGAACCAAGGCTAGGGAACAAGAGGCTTTCACCGCGCGCTACCAGATTGTTGGTGTTCAGGAGAAGCTCGACGAAGCATTGGAGCGAATGAAGCTCGTAGAACAAGAGCGCGATGCATTCAAAACCGCCGCTAAGAACGAAGAGGTAGCTCGCATCGCCGCCGAAGGCCGGATTCCTCTTCCTGCCGCCCAGGATCCGGCCGACGAGTTTGCTTCGCCTAGGAGGAAGGCAGTCCCGGCCCGACGACGAAGCGGACGAAAGTCATCGCGAGTCTCGCTCACGACAATGGAAATCATGTCCTCGGCCGCCAGCGAGATGGAAATTGAGGAGCTCTCGACACAGGTTTTGTGGGAGAGACAACGCGCGGACAGGGCTCAGGAGATGATTGAATTTCTGCAAGCGGAGTGCCAGATGCGGTTGTGCTCCTGCGGCAAGAGCATGGACAAGACCCAGACGAAGGTCGAGGCTCCGCACAAGAGACGAAAGATTTCGCCGCGACGACAAGCGGAAGAAGAGGTGACCATCAAAGAAGAGAGCGACTCGCCCCAATCGCAGAGGGTACCTTCAGCCTGCTCTCTGCACAGCTCCGCCGATGTCAAAGAGTCAGCCGCGACAGCCGAGCAGCACGCCGAGCAGCCCAGAGTGGAAGAGCTCGATCTCCAACGGGTGAGGTCTCGAAAAGAGCCCCGAAGAAGCACCATTTTCTTATCCAAAGAGGGCATCTTCCGAACCGTCTCGGAACAGGAGGCAGCTGCAGTACTCGAGGCACAAAAGATGGCCGTTGTCAATGAGGTTCAGACTGCAGCGGAAGCTCTGCCCATGACGGAGGCAGAGCGCAGCCAAAGCCCCCGTGCATACGCCAGAACACCATCCGTCGACCCTCCAGCTTTTGCACTGCTGTCCCAGGAACGAAACTCGATCGACTTTCTTCTGGACGCGCCAGAAGATCAAGAGCCGATGGCGCCGCTGCCTCATATCCCCGTGGTGGCGGACGGCACCGAGCTTGTTCCTCCGCAGCAGACCTCACCCGAGGCAGAACGCAGCTACTCTCCGGTAGAATCGCCGGAGCCGGCGCATCACGGCGCATCGACGGCCTCGTACACGGTGACGACGACGGTGCCGCTGCGCGAGGACACGGCGCGGTCGAGCACAACTTTCAACGAGCGCCTCCGCACGCCGTCGGCCGCCAGCGCCGCCAGCTTCGATTCCAACGATCCGGCCATGACGCCGACCATGACGCGGGAACAGGCTCTGGCCAAGATTCGGGAGCGCAGGGGCCGGGCACGCAGCGCGGCTGACGCGGCCAAGACGACAACAACGACGTCTGCGGGCATGGCTCGCGGACGTTCTCTGAAGCGTGATGTGAGCGCGCCCACGACGAGGGCGACGCCACGGTTCAAGTAGAGACGTGTGATGGCGAGGGATGCATGGTACAACGTGCAGAATGTTGTCCTTTCACTGTCTTTCGTTTCTTGCTTTAACCCCTTTTTTTGTTCTTTTCTCCTTGGCCGTTTCGCAGGTAAATTTCTGGACAGGGCAGGGCAGGCAGGCAGGCAGGCTGGCATGGCGACTGGCGTTTGAACGGCTACTACTAGCCGCGGATTTGCAGTTTACTTTTTTAATTTCTTTACTGCTCTCAGACGTTTACGTTTTCTTCCAAGGAAGGAATCAGCCTTTGATTACGAGGCGCATATGTGCGCCGCATGGCATGGTAGGGCAGGGCAGGGCATGTACGGAGCCAGGAGGGAAGTGGTGTAATTTACGTCTTTTCTTTCTTCTTCCTTGCATGCATGAGGCACATGCCTTTTCGTTTCCCTAAGCGAGTCTTTCCACCCCATGAGACTTTTTTTGTTTTTCCTGTTTTTTTGGCATCTTGTCGTTTTCTTCGAGAGCGAGCCTGTTCCGTGATGCTTTTTCCCACGGCAAAAGCTTCTGTCCATTGCGCCCTCCCCCCCCCTTCTCTTCGCTTCTCTCAGGACGTCTTCACGAGAAACGCTCTTCTCTCCTGCTCGTCTCCGCGAGGCTTTTCACATGGCAAACCTGTCTCTCCTATTTGATCTATGTAGCTCTCCTTCAGCCCGATTGGTCTCGAAGAGAGAATCTACCGCGGATCATGCCCACGGAAACCTGAATTCCCATATGTGCCTTTTCATAGTTTGGATCCGTGTACGGACAGAGACACGCACGTGCGCGACTCGTATGTAGCAGCAAGGATCGTACCTTAATGGAATTTTGGCCTGTGTTCCTACTTGCGTATATACTAGGTATCTATGTATAACCTGGTGAGGCAAGTGACATGGGAAAGTCTATCACATGAATCAAGACATGCACCTCTCGCTCCCATTACCCTCTATGATGGCGCATTGAGAAACGAACGCGCTTGATTCCTGGCCCGCTCCGAACTCACGGCGTCCAAGCGCACCGCGACAAAGACACATTCAATACCTTTGCTCGTGGACGCCTGTCGGATGCGCAGCCTCCACTGCCCAGTCATGATTGTCCACGATGCCGTGGCGGCGGCGGCGACGACAAGGTCATCGTCCTGCGCCCATTTCCTCTTGCGCGGATCGCCGTTCACAGAAATGGCAGCGGCCGACGCCGCAGGATCCACGGCATGCAAGTACGGACGGCCATCGAGGGTAATGGCTGCATCGGCACCCAGCGACACACGCACCAAGTCGTCCTCGCTCAGGGGCGTATTCCCTGGTGACGGAACGCGAGCTTTCTGGGACGCCGCGGGCCCTCCGGCCATGAACAATCCCAGCGGGGCTTTAGTCGACGGCAAATTGGCTTTGGTAGCGAGGACCTCGAGGAGTGCGGCAACGCGCGAGCGCGTGTCTCTGAAGAATTCGAGGCGTGGAGCTGTGCTGCTGCTGCTGCTGCTGCTGCTGCTGCTGCTGCTGCTGCTGCTGCTGCTGCTGCTGTTGATGTTGCTGATGTTGTTGGTATTGATGTTGTCGTTGGTGCCAGCGATGTTTCTCCAGAGGAAAATGTAGACGAGTCTCGTCCGCAATTTCGACAATTAGCTCCGTGATAGGTTCCTCCCCCTTCCCAGCAGCGGTAGCAGCATTGGCATCATCATCATCAACCGACGGTCTCACATACGTGACACGCTGCTGCCCTCCTCGCTCCGCAGGGACAGTGGCAGCCAGCCCCAGGCCCGACTTTTGCAAATTTTCCAACCGTATCGTAATCTCAAAGCATCCCCGCTGCGAGTTATACCCCTTCCGAAACGGAGCGAGCTGCTGCTCCAGTCCTCTAAAGTGGAAATAGCGTGCGTCCATTATCAGTTCTTCGCGATGCTGTTCATCGCGTATGTGGAGCGGATACCCACGCAGCAGGCGCAATAAGTCGGCAAACACGTCGGCCGAACGATTCGGCACCGCGGGCGGCTGGATGGAAGGCGGGCGAAGAAGCCCTTCGCGGTCGAGACCCGGAAATAGATTGTCAGGGCGGGAGAAGAAGCTGGCGAATCCGAGTGTGAAGTAGTTGGGTGAGTTGCGCACGTCTGACATGATATCGCGCGAGATTTTGAATTCGCGGTGGCCAATGGAGACGAAGAGACTCTCGTCGTTGAGCTGAGATATCAATTTGGGTACTGCTCACGATGAACCTTTTCTGTTAGTGTTCGTTCCGTCCGTAGAAAGGTGGTTGCTATTGGAGCTTAATCCTCCCTCTTCTCTTCTTGAGCCATAGAAGACGCCTGTTTTTGGTTTGATTTTTTTGCCCTCTCAATTCCTTTCATCTTTTCAACCCAAGTTTTTCTCGTAGGCCCGCCGTTTCTTTTTTCTTCCCTGTCCGCTATCTCCCCTCATTCTCTGTGCATATCTTGAATTGAGGGCGCAAAGAGTGACATGGGTATTATCTTACAGGTATAGAACTGCGCATCCGCAAATAGCCGCACGGAATGCTGACCATCACGCGGCGAGACATGATAGCCCTGCAAATGTAGCGCAATGTCGCGAAATGTCTCGGGGTCGCGATCAATGTACAGCGTGGACACGGAGGCGGTGGTGATATCCTGGCCTTGTGCCTCGGCCTGCTTGAGCTGGCACAGAAAGTATTGTGAGAAATACGACGGCGCTAGCGCGTTGCGAGCAATGAATCAGCCTCGCTTCTCAATTGAATAAGTTTCCCATTACGCGACGGGACGGAGAGAGGACATGGCAAAACCAATGTCAAAGGGCCGTGGCAGGAGAGAAACAGACAGAAAGAGCTCATGTGCCCATATCACAATCGTTCAACAGACGCCACGACGTAAAATGCAGAGAAGCAAAAGCAATAGAAAAGGGAAGGGGGAAAGAACCAAAAGACGACGGGGACGTCGAGGAAGACAAACCGTCTGAACAAATGGAGGCACCAGAAAGCTTGAACAGCTCGCTGCCGATCTGGATGGGATAGAAGCGTTCGTGGGGCAGAATGGGAGGAATCTTGAGCAGATCTTTGGCCGACATCGGCTGGCTTTGCAGATTGTTGGTCGACGTCGGCTGGCTTTGCAAATCGTTGGTCGACATCGGCTGGCTTTGCAATGCTGTCGTTGTCGTTGCTATTGTTGCTGCGGCTGCTGCTGCTGCTGCTGCCATCGTCATGGCGTCGGTGGAGCCCGGCGTGTCGTCCAGATAGCCATCGCTTGGACTAGCCGAGGACATGGTGCTGCTGCTGCTGGAGGCGATGCGGGGATGGGGAGCTCATCGGGAAGGCGCGTCGAAAGGGGAAGGGAGGGGGAGAGGAGGAGAGGAGGAGAGGAGGAAAGGCGGAGGTAAAAGAGAAGAGGAATTGAAACGGGACTGGGGTGGGAGGGGATTGATGATGGTGGTGAGAAGCGAAGGGACGGGGGTTGGGGGTTGGGAGAGAGCGAGCGAGAGATGATTCTTTTCCTCCATTTTCTCCCCGGTCCCCACACGAGCACGTTTCCTTGTTTTATTTTTATTCTGTTTTTCGGAGGCCGGCTGATGTGGCAGTCGAGGTGCCCCGAGAGGGACGGACGGTGACATGCAAGCTGGGGGCTCGTGGTTCGAGCTTGGAAAATGCTGACATGCATAAAATAAGCATACTCTGTCCACCACACACACACACACAAACACACACACACATACACACACACCATGCATCTATCTGTTCATGAGCTCGACCCCCCCTCGCACCACGCCCACCACGGCCCCCGTCTGGATCATCTC
Organism: Moelleriella libera RCEF 2490; assembly: GCA_001636675.1. Lineage (NCBI taxonomy): Eukaryota > Fungi > Ascomycota > Sordariomycetes > Hypocreales > Clavicipitaceae > Moelleriella > Moelleriella libera. The sequence continues at coordinate 785,500 of AZGY01000005.1, read as the reverse complement.
GCTGGCCCCCCCGGCCACCTTGTGCTCAATGTCGGCCAGCCCGTCCAGCCAAGTAATCATGACGGCTACGCTGACCTCCAGCTTGCCCAGCTCCTCGGCCAGCGCCGTGATGATGTCGGCCAGCGCCAGGCCCCTCGTGACCTTGAGCGCGTTGACTGTGTTCAGACAGCTCGTCACGTCGGCCGTCTCCAGCAGCGTCTTCATGATTTGCCTGATGGCGTCGGGCGGTGGCGCCGCGATGCAGTTGTAGATGGTCTCGGTCGTGATCATGTCGCGCTTCACCTCCTCCGAGCCGTCACGCTGCAGCGGCGTGCTCGACGCGTGGCACGCCTGCAGCACGTTGAGGGCCCGTCTCATGTCGCCCTTGCTCAGCCCGACCAGCGCGTCCACGGCCTCGGCCCCGATCTGCACCTTTTCCTCCTCCACCACCTTGTCCACCAGCACGCGGATGTCGCCCGCCTTGAGCGGGCTGAAGCGGAACCTGGTGCACCGGCTGAGCAGCGCGGGGCTGAGTTTGTGCGAGTAGTTGGCGATGATGCAGAACCGCGTGTTGACCGTGTACTTTTCCATAATTCGCCGCAGCGCCATCTGCGCCGTGTTGGTCATGGCGTCGGCCTCGTCGAGAATGATGAGCTTGAATCCGGCCATCGAGCTGCTGCCGGGCCCAGAGTGCCCCCCGCCGCCGCCGCCGCCGCCGCCCAGGGTGAAGATTTGCTTGGTGCTGGCAAAGGTCTTGATCTGCTCCCGTACCACGTCGATGCCGCGGTCGTCCGATGCGTTCAGCTCCAGCACCATCTGCCGCATGTTGGCCGCCCCGTATATCCGTCGCGCCAGCGCCAGTATCGTCGACGTCTTGCCCGTCCCAGGCGGTCCGTAGAGCAGCAGGTGGGGGAGTCGGTTCGAGTCAATGAACTTGTTGATGGTGGCGAGGATGTCCTGATGGCCCGACACGTCGTCGAGCGTCGCGGGTCTGTACTTTTCGATCCTGTCATTCTCCGGCTCAGCATCGCACTGCTCGATATGACTGAGGGCCAGACTCACCATGGCAAGCTGTCTTCGGCCTCGACAGGCAGATTGGCAGTGCTGCGCTTGCCCTTGGTGGCCTCGGACGAAAAGATCACGTCCTTGGACGCCGGCGCGTCGACGTCCATCTCGTCCTCAAAGTCAGACATGGCGGCAGACGTGGAGAATTCCTACCAGGCCTGGATCAAGAATGAGTTTGCCGGTCTGTATGCCGACTGCAGCGAGCGCAACTCAGATCCATCAACTCACGCGCGTCCGCCGCGTTAGTGTGTCCATTAAACTTCTCCCCCCCCCGCTTTCCCCAATCCCCCCCCCCCCCCCTAGGTGCCCCACATTCAGTCGCAATCTATGTACTCGGATACCCGCCTGCCAGCTGGTCATCTCAGAGGTTTGATTCCTGCCAGCCCCAGAGGTACTTCGCATAGCTCATTTCCCCGTCTAGGTACTTGATGGATTCGTACATGCTACAGTGGTGACATGGGCAGCAGTCCTTGTGGTGCGTGCACTGAAGACATGCGTATTCGTCTTGAAATTGATCCCATCCAAGGTGATTTATATTTCCACTCGCTCATGCCCGAATCAAGTATATTATCCGCAAGAATACCATTCGTCCAATCAAGGCCCCTAATCGCCATCCTGCGTCTACTTCAGAAGCTGATTGGTTCCGAGACCGACATACTCGAACATGATGGGGATTTGCGCCGTGGCAAACCATGCAATTCCTGAGAGCCGTCAGTATGAGTGTCAAGGGGGCGGGAAAAGAACTCGATGAGGAATGGATTCTTCCCACCTGTATAAACTACCAATTTCGTCACCACCTCCACATCGTATCTAACGCGCGGGCGTATGAGTCGTGAAAACATTTTCTCGTCGTCAATGTCATCTTCCTCCAGACCGTCCACTGTGTCTGTCTCTTGGTATCTGTATTCCCGTTCTTCTACTGTTCCGTTCGTCGTTTTCTGAAAACCCGATGTCTTGGGTGGACCCTTCCCGGATGAATCCTCGTCCTTGCCCTGAAGATCAAAGTTACTCGACTTGCTCCGCAGGCTGAAATTGCTGCTGTTGCTTTCTCTTCGCTTCCGTTCGCGATACGCTAGCGCCTCATAGACGTCGGCAGCGCTTTGAGGCCCGATGGAGACGGCCCGTCCCCGCGTCGTGGGATGTCGGATGCCCTCCACCATGCGCGGGAAATCCGACACCTTGGGAATCAGCGTGTCTAGGCGTGATTCTGGAGGCACCGTCTTGTATTCACTTGCCGGCTTGAAGTACCGCCGCGGCATGTCCCAGCCATACGTCTCGATGGTCCGGAAGAGATGCGGCAACATCTTCAGAAGAGCCGGCTTCATCGATTCCCTCCAGGCGAATATGACCAAGACGCCAAACGCGATCCTGGCAAAGTTAATCCATGGGCCCAACGGCGCCACGTCAATGACGCCATCGCCATAGGCGCGTGTCTCCCACGGATCCGAAGGTATCTTGCCATAGGTCCAGGTTCCGAATTCGACGCCGATCACAACGCCAGCGAACGCCACGCTGTCGTCAAAGCAGGGGCAGTCGTCGGCCGGTTCGGGGTGTATGCGGACAAAAACGATGACGATGAGGCCGGCGACGACGGGAGCAAGCCATGAGCTGCTGTGCATCAGAGCGTCAAATGATGGACCGTAGTAAAATTCGACAAGGCCGATGGCGGCACCAATGACCGATCCTACCAGCACGTCCATGAAGCCATGCATGCCGCAGTAGAGTCGGCCAAACACTATGGATGCGGCATAGAAATAGGACAGTCCCTCCAGTATGGTCTTGACGGTCGGAGGCAGCGTATTCTCGGGGCTGTGTAAGCTGAACAGACCGTAGACGGCCACCGACAGTGCATTGGCACTGTGCGTTGATGGGAAGCCGTACTCGAGCGCCGCCGAACCAGACATGGTGATCCGGTGCAACGGCGGCGAGAGCGGTCGAGGGAGCGACAGGAAGTCTTTGATGAAACCCGTCCAGAAGACACCCAACGCCAGCATGTGCACCAGACTAGAGCAAGGGAATCAGCAGACGCGCCCATGTATCCTGAACAGCTGATTGGCAGACATTACCCTTTGCCGAGAGCAGCCCATCCACACCAAAAGCAAATGGGCAGCCCGATCATGAAAAAGGTATGCGTTCCCAGGTTTGCCGTGATGGCAAAGTAGCTATCGAGCGCAGGCGTGCGCAGTTTGGCCTGCATCCAAGCCAGATACGGCGTCTCCCATCTGATCAAAGGCAGCGCCCGCTGTCGCACAGTATACCGCCATCGCGGAAGGGCCCTTTTGTCTTGGTCGACCAGACGTCAGTGTCCGGTAGATGCAAAGAAAGCTGGCACTCCTGTGGTGAGAACGGAACTGCGTTTCACAGACTCACAATGGTTGACACTTCTAAGTCCTGCGTCTACCAAAGTCGCGGATTTGCGGGCAGAAGATGGTGTGGCATCACATGGTGTGCCGCTCATGATGGGGATAATTGAGATCGCAGGCTGCGGCTGGCAGGCTCAGCAGGGGGGGGGGGAACCAGTCGATGAGACAGATGAGGACACGACGTCATGGGGAGCAAGCGCAGGCGACGGCGGCGGCGGCGGTAAAGAAAGGAGCGACAAAGTGAGATTGCACAGGCGCTGCGAAGCTGGAGATGCGAGTCTTCTCGAGGAGGAAGAAAAGAAAAAGTCCTGGTTGGCGCCGAGATTGCTCAGACAACCAGAACTCTGCTGGATGCTGGCTCTCAGCCGGCCGGCCGAACAAGTACTGCTGCTGCGAGTTCTAAGGGGAAACCAAAAAACGAAACAAGAAGGCGCGTATTCTTTCGCCACGACTTTGCTATGGAGGTCAATTGTCCAAAGCTCTATCAGAAGAACTTCTTATCTCAGGAGCCAAGTTGACTAATTATAGCGAGCATAAATGCTAAAGGGTGGGACCAGGTGCGCCGCTCCTGCCTCAATGCCGCGGCGCCCTGGCCAAACCCGAGTCTGGGGCGAGCGATTGAGGCCCAGTTTGTACAGGGGAGGACTGGTACTGTACCTCTACCAAGGGGCGCGCCATATGAGCATCCGTCACCAACTCGCTATTCCGCCATGGCTCTGCGATTCGCCGGCAAACATGCCGTGGTGGTCGGCGCGACAGGCCACCTGGGCCAACACATCGCCAGAGCTTTCGCTTCCAGCGGCGCTGCGGTCTCGTTGCTCGGCCGCACAGCCATTCAGCTCCGGTCAGAGCTGGAGCCGCAGCTTGAAGCCCACGCGACTCATCGCTTCATTCGCCTCGACGTCGCGGATCGGCCAAGCATCCGCGACGTCTTCAGGGAGGTAATCACACGAAACCAAGTTTGAAAGCAAGACAATTCCAGCTAAGCCCGAGTCAGCATGTTGGCCCGCTGGACATACTGGTCAATTGTGCAGGCATCGCCCAGACGACGCTCCTCCGGCGCACCTCTGACGAAGGCCTCGCCAGCGTCATTGATACGAATCTTCTGGCAACTATTCTCATATGCAAGCATGCCATGGTCAAGCCAAGCGGTTGCATCATCAACGTCTCCAGCCTCATGGCTGCAAGAGGTGATCTTGGCGTCACGGCATACGCCGCGTCCAAAGCAGGCGTCGTTGGTATGTTTTCATTCCTCGTGTCTTCATTGCTAATCCTCGCCATGAGCGAGATGCCCATTTGTATTTGTACATTGTAGCCACCCAAAACTGAATCGACTTTTCATTAGCCTTCACCCGTAATCTGTGCCGCGAGCTAGCCGCTCGCTCTATTCGTGTCAATGCCCTTCTACCGGGCTGGGTTGAGAGCTCCATGTGGCGCGGTACGTCTCTGCCAAATAGCCTCCCGCTCCCCTGCGATGTCTGTTGAACATAAAAAAAAAAAAAAAAAAAAGAAAAAGAAAAAGAAAAAGAAAAAATAAAGAAGAAATAAAGAAAGAAAGGAAAAGAAAAGCCATGAAGCTAGGCGAGTTAACATCTCCTCTGTAGATCTGACGCCAAAGCTCCAGCAAGACTACCTCAGAGACACGCCTCTGAATCGCGTAGGACATCCTTCGGAGGTGGCAGATGCTGCCATCTTCTTGGCAGCCAATGAGTTCGCCAACAATTGCGTGCTAAACCTCGATGGTGGGCTGAGCGCTGCATGATCAAAAAGCAAATCAGCTGTTGTCCAACATGTCAGTCGTCCTCAATGACGATGGCTCCTCCCGCATCCTGTATGACCACAATGTCGTCGTCATCGCCCGTCATCGTCTTAGCCTTTTTCGCGGGCGGAGAGTCGTCATCGGGATAAGAGCGCTTGACGCCTTTGCTCTCAGCACCCTGCGCCAATTGGGAACCATTTGTGCCGTTCTGCTGGAAGCCATTGGTCTCGCCGTTGTGAGCAGCCGCTTTCTTGGCTTTGCGAGGGATCTTTGGAGTTTCATTGAATTCTGCCCGTACAGGCTCGTCTCCGTTCGTTTCGGTGCTGGGTCTATGAGCTTCCTCTCAGGTTTCCAGGGCGAATGCGACATACCTTTCTTCCACATCAAGCACGACGTTAATCAGTGGCTCTTCGTCGTCTTCATCAATGACCGTGAGGAAGCTGCCACCTCGAATGCCTGTCGAGTCTTGGTTAGATGGTCATGGCCACCCAAGGTGCCGCAGATACAGAGGGAACAACATACGAAGATCCGAGAGTTTCTTGGACAGATTATCGGTTTCATCGGCATCGTAAACGATACCAACCTCGTTATTAAGAACGAATTCCTTATCGCCGTAGCCAAGCTTCTTTCTAATGATGTTCTCCACAACGTCGTTGAGTGTTGCTCTTGCGAGGTCGACCTTGATACTAGCATTGAAGACTCCGCATACGGGACACTCGAGATTTGGCGCACGTGATGTATCTGGCGCCAAGAGGCGAGCAGCACCAAAAGGGGTGAGGAAAACCTGTGCAGGACATGTGTCAACATCGATTGAATAGTTAGTCTCCCCTCCTATTGAGTCTCACCTCCTTGGCTTGGTTGTAGTCCCCCTTGAGCACCTTGAAGGCCTCCAGAACGCAGAGGCCGGCGACGATCGCATTTGTTGTGGCAATTGCTGGGATGATATTGCCTGCCATCTCCTTGATTTCGAACCTTGACTTTCGATCGATGCCGAAGATAGTGGACCGGATGTTGGCACTTGAAGCCACAAAGTCCAGTGTGTCGACGTCATCCTTGTCAAAAGTGATGATTGGTTCTGTGCCGGTCGTGTTTTTGGCATTTTTGAGTTCCAGCATGCGGTGGCTCAAGCGTCCGAGGCTGTCTTTGAACACAACCAGGTTCTCTTCAAGGGACCAAACGCGCTGGTCGTTGGCGAGAATTTCATCTCGAGATGCCACGACCTCGGTGGCTTGAGTGAAGACCGTTTCGTATTTGAGTGATTCCGGCCTTTGACGCGACTTCCACATATCGTCGACGGACTTGAGTCGCTCAATGTCAGTGTGAAAAATTTTGTCGAAAAGCATTCGCGGAAAGTCATCGGTGCCAACAGCGCTCCGAATTTTCTTGAGCGCTTCCGACTCCTTCTTGAGCTCCTCGATCTCATGGGCTTTCGATGTGGTCAGTTTGGTTCCATTACAAAGTGCGGCAAAGACTGACCATTCTCGGCATCATCTGAATGATCAAAGGCAGACCCATCCTCGCTCACACCGAAGATCTCGCTAGGTACCTGTCAGAGCTGTCAAATGCAACCTGGGAGTATCTTACTTGAGCAAATAGCTCTTGGCCCAGACTATACAATGAATAGGCTGGCTCGGGGTGCTTCGAATCGTGCAGACGGGAAACGATTTCGGTGCCTCTTTTGGTGTGCAGTCGTAGCAGGCGGTAACACCTTTCTTGATGACCTGGACCTGGCCATTGAAGCCAGTGGTGCCACTCTCTATCAGGGCGACATTGGCCGCAAGGCACATTTTGTTGACATGCCGTCGCGCATCCAGATTGTCCAGAGCATTGAAGACGATGCTGAAGCGTCTGAACCACGAAACGGTGAACTCGTTGTCCTTGATGTTGGCATGGTGAGCGACGATCTTGACGTTCGGATTGAACTTTTCAGCGGCCTCTTTGGCAACCTATCAATGTCGAAATGAGTCGTCTGCGTAGTCTTTTCGCAAGCTGTGAGAACGTACCAGAGCCTTGGACTTTTTGATGTGCTCTTGCCGGAATAAGAATTGTCGATTCAGGTTAGAAAGATCAATCGTGTCCAGGTCAACGATATGAATCTCAGCAAATCCAGAAAGAACGATATTCTTGAGCAGTTCGCATCCGATGCCGCCGGCCCCCACCATCAGCACGCGAGCCTATATGCAAGTTAGTCGAGAACTTCCTTTCCGTATCTGCCTCGACTGCCGCGCGGCGAATATTTCGAGTGTCGTTCTAGTGTTAACACGGCGACAAGGACCCTCCCACGAGGGCGGCAGGAGTCACGGAGTCCGAAAACTCCAGTTCAATCTGATCTCAGCCGTACCTGTTTCACGGTCGAGTTAAGCGACGGGCCGAGCGACTGATGATTGTACCGGTCCCGTGCCATCACTCGTGACGGCGGCCGGACCGCGGTATGTTGTTGACTGTTGGCTGGCTGATTCGACGGTTGTGCGACTGGTCTTTGCGACTGTGCGACTTCTTCTTGTTCGTCTCGTCTTTGCGACGGCTGTTGCTGTTGCGAGGAATCGGCGGCGGTCGACGCAGATGCAGGTGGTTGAGTTGGCGCAGTCTCGACGACAACAGCTGTGGCAGCTGGCAAGGACTGAGCGTCATTTTGCGCGTTTGCCTGTTCCTTCGCCGGTGGATCCATGGTTTCTGTCGCCTGCTGGATTGATTGCATTGCCGAGCGAGAGACGACGACGTCGCTTGTTTAAATCGGACGTTCAGCGACATGCGACGTCGTCTCTTGAATTGGACGCAAGATAAACCAGCCGGAGCGGACCCCAGCGAATGCTGCCGAGCTTGCACCAGAGACGTCGGATTGCTGACGGCCCCCCAAATTGCGACCAATTGGAAGGGGCGCTAGGTACCAGGGGCTCGATGTTGAAGTGACGGTACCGAAGCTGTTCATTGGCTGCCTTGCCAGTGCGACCTTGGCCTGCTGCACGTTAGTCTTGAAGGATCCGATGTGATGCGTCAGGTAGGCCAAGAAGGAGGGGGGGGGCTTGCGTATTTAGTTGCAGGAGGATAGACGGACGTGCTTGACTGATGACGGGAATTTGTGAGACAACGTGGTTGCATGGGTTCAATGTTTCCGATATCAAATTGGATTCAAAGGTAAACTTTATTTCTCTCCCCGTGGCTCGCGGCAGCACCACCACCACTACCACCTGACCAAGACACAGTGCAATGAAATTCCGCGCTCGATCGGCGAAAGGCCGCCCCTGCGGACGCTGCTGCCCCAAGCCGTTGCTGACAGCACGTCTGCGTCGCTCGGGGCCAAAATTTTGACGTTTTTCTTTTTCACTTCTTCAGAAAATTGTCCGATGTGCACTCCGTCTGGTCATTCACCTCTTTTGGTTTTCTCTCATCTTCCTGTATCTGATTCTATCTCTTTATTATTTATCTGGGTACTGTCCTTTTTAACCTCTACCATTATCTTTCCACATTCTAGCCCCCCACCATGTCGGACGATGAAGCCGACCCAGAGCTTATCGAGCTGCTTCGCCAGCAATTGCAAGGCCATCTGACCCTTGAGCAGGTGGAGGCCGATACAGGAGTTCTCGAGGGCGCCGAATATGTGCATGAACAAGGCATTGATGTCGCCATCGACATGCGCGCCACCAAGACTGCTGCCGAAAACATATACGCGCAGATGCAGGAGAAGAACTACTCAATGGCAACTTGGGCTGAGCATGAACTCCATCCCAAGACTAAAGATGAAAATACAGTCGCTTTCATATTCACAATGGACTTGCTCAACTTCTCCTTTTGGTCCGAACTACCAGACGATGAACGATTCGCCATTGAATACCGCGGCCGCCAGTGGACAGGTTATTGGAGTCTCGTTGCGGCCATGCAGCGTGCTCTAGACGAGAGTCAGTTACCAGTCCAAAATTCCTCTTGACAAAGAAGAAGAGGCTTTCATTGCGCAGCCGTTGACACCGTTCTCTCTCCCTCCCCTGCTAGATATCCCTATCACAGATCCGCACTACTGGCGCAACAGCGAAAAATGCAACCTCGAAGCGCTGCGCCATGTCTTCCGATCTTCTACGGACGAAGAGATGCCGTTGTTGCAAGAAAGACTGGACTGTTTGCGCGAATGCGGCATAGTGCTCGATGAGGTACGGCTTCAATAGACAACGTAACAAAGAGTCGAACAATCACCCGTTTGTCTGACATGTCCCGTTTGCAGCAATACGATAGCTCCATCACTAATGTCATTGATGCTGCCAACGGCTCAGCGGCCGAACTGGTCAACATCCTTGCCCGGGACTTTTCGTGCTTCCGTGACGAGCACGATTACGAGGGCAGGAAGAAACCAGTCAGGTTCCTGAAGCGGGCGCAGATTCTGGTTGCCGATCTATGGGCCTGCTTCGAAGGAGAGGCTCACGGCAGCTTTTACGATATTGACAAAATTACCATTTTCGCTGATTACCGCATCCCTCAGATTCTCATCACCATGGGCGCATTATACTGCAGTCCGTCAGTGGCAGCAGCCATTAGAGATAAGAGAATTCTGAAGAGCGGTGATCGTTGGGAGATGCAACTCAGAGGTATGTGCCACACCAGACTGGAGCGACAGCGATCAAGAACATGGTTGACAATGCGTGGCGCAGCGGGCAGCATTTGGTGCGTCGAGCTCATCCGACGCGAAATACTGCGGCGACATCCTGGTACCCATGTCAATGCTATTCTCATAGACTTCTTCTTGTACGACTATATGAAAGAATTGGAGGCAGAGGGCAATGAGCCATTTCCTCATCATAGAACGCGGAGTATTTGGTACTGAGGGAAAGTTCAGGGAGTGATCACTGGGAAAGGAGAATTCGGTGCCGGAACACCGGTTCTTGGAAAGGAAGCGAAAGATTACGTTTCCTCACGGACATAGAACATTAGAGCCGCGCGGCCGTATGAGATAAACGCAAAGATAGGATAAAACCAACACGAATCCGAAATGACTGGTGAATAATACAAGACGCACGCCTTCCCAACGCATTGCAAGTCGTAATCTATCATAGCAAAGAGATGAGGAACCATCTCATGATCCAACGGCAATGGAGTTGAGTACACGGTCCATCTGCGCCGTTTCCACCCCTTCGTTCGTCTTCTTGTGTTCCTTCAATAGCACTGACAATACTTCAATGGGGGGACCTAGGCCCAACCGTTCCGCCCTTTGCCACCGTTTGGTGCGATCAATGCCAATGCACGGCTGTTTCAAAATCAGCACCCATTGCTCTTGCATGTTACCGAATTTGGTAGAACTGCTACGAATATGTGCGTTGTGTAGAGAGAAAAGGGGGGTAGGACAGGAAGAAGGACTTACACCGTATTGTGAGCTGACATCGAAATAGCGCAGAACTTTGTCATTCACGGACAAGCCTTGCTGATGCACCCTAGGTGCTTTGCGCTCCTGCTCGATGGCCTTCCAGTACCGCTTGATGTGGGCGTCGCTCAGCTTCTCCGCTTGTAACTCTGCTTCCGACTTTGACGGAACCACCACCTGTTCCGCCTCCTCTTCTTCTTCTGCCTCTACCTCTTCCTGTGTCCCTGCCTCTTGCTCCGGCTGCTCATCGAGATTTGGCTTCTCCTCGACCTTGACCGCCTCCGCAGGCTTTCTCCGATCGGCGACGTCGACCTTGGTCACAAGACTCTTGGCGTCTTTCGGCACGCTCTTCGTTACTCGGTTGGCGAAGCTGATTGTGGACTGTCCCCTGGCGGGACCGGTACGCCCGCGGGGTGCGCCCGCCGAGCGGCGAGTAGCAGGCATGACTATGACAGTGTTGCGCACAAAGAAGACGGTCACAAGGATGGAGTCGCAATGCCAGCGATTGTCAAGAACTTAGCGGAGTTGCTCTGTGGCAGCTTACTTGGCTGAGGCTGCTGTGCATCGAATAATAAATTGTTCTTAATTGGCCAACGGTTCCAGCTGGTGGTGGTGGCTGGTGGACTGGCATGCAAGTGAGTGTATGACGACTGGTAGCCACTAACTTTGGCGGGGCAACGCGAAGTTGGAGCGACATCACGTGGTTTGACGGCTGCAAGCAGTTATAAGGGCTGCATCACCACGTGCGGCGGTCCGGTTGTCGCTGGTTGCCCTCGCTCCGATTAAGGGCTACTCAGGACATCTCGTTACAGCACAGCGAGGTCAGCGAGCAAGCTATCACCAGCAGGCCTCCCAGAACGAGCTGAGGCAGCCTGGCAAGAGCCATCGCGTGTACACGCGTGTACATCATTCCGTTAATTGCTCGATATACCGCGATTCAAGGTAGACTGGTGATTTGCCAGCAGCATCAATTGCTTGGATGATCGCGGCAGATTCTACCGATTCTGTGCATACTGCAATCATCAAGATGCAGAGTCGCGGAAAATTTCATGGCAACATTTTGCGCTGCTTCAGCCATAAGTTCCTCATGTAATCCCCTCCACGTCTGATCCCGTGTCTCTCCCTTGACCCGAGCAGTTACGCTCCCGTAGCCTCGCGGTAGAAAGAAATGCTTCGGTTCGCACCTGCGGTGCAGAACATCTCACTCTTGAACGTCTTGGGCAGCCACCTGACTGCCCACAAGGCCTTGTCCGTTTCGCTGTGAGTCGCCACACAAGCATTCCGCTCAACTGACCACACCTTGACTTTGCCGTCCATCGAACCGCTGAGCAGATACTCTCCCGTATCGCTCCAGTCGAGGCTGGTGATCCACGACGAGTGACCTGTGAGGTTGCCGATGTGTTCACCATGCTTCATGTCGTAAAGCGCAATGATGCCCACGTCTCCAGCCGCTGCAAGCCTTGTGCTTGCAGGTGAGAAGGCCACTGCACGGACAGGCTTGGCCAACCCTGTTGTGATTACTAGGTCAGCTCCAGGTCCAACACAATTGAAACCGTTGACGAGGGCTGTTGAGGGAGAGGAGAAAAAACATGCCTGATAGTGAATACAGGATCCTTCCTGTATTGTTGTTGAAAATGTAGACTGCGCCATTTTGATGTCCACTGGCCGTGTATTTGCCGTCTCGACTCAGGTCGACGCTCATGCCGAAGCTCCCTGAGCCGGCACTTCCCGTCTCGTACTCCTGAATCTTGGGCTTGCCATCATCTGCAATGTCCCAGACGTTGATGCGTCCGTCATTCGTCGTGCTGGCCAGGTACGAGCCATCTTCGCTGAGTGCCAGAGCCCAGACCTCCCCTGGCTTGGCTGAAGGTCCGGTGATTTCCCCGCTACTTGACCACTCGCCCGTGTCTACATCTAATTTCCAGAGTTTGACATCTCCCCCGAAGCCAGCACTAGCGGCGACTTTACCGTTTCTCGACGTACATATGTGGTGGCAGCCGACTTTGTGTGCATTGGAGATAGACTGTTTCAGAGGGAACGCTGGGTCTGTTGTGTCATGGATGTGGATTGTGGATGAGCCGCCTGCGGAGAGCACCGCCTTTGGTGTCGTCGCCAACGAGAATATATCCGTGATATGCGCTGCATTGCTGCATCAGTGAGATGTCAAGGCGCAATGGGGTACGAGAAAGCAATACCGTCATCCACGGTGTGCGTGGTCAGATATTGCTTCGACTGCTATGAATTAGTGTTTGTGCATCCCATGACGGCGAGCTCTGGGACTCCTACCATTTTTGATACCCTAATGTGTCGAGGCCAAGTGAAGGTAAATCTCAAGTTTGTTGTTGGAGCCACCATGTGCATGCGAAGGTGGCTGGTGGGGCAAATTTGACGCTGTCATGATGCGGTTGGTAGCAACAGTCTTAACTCCAAGACTTAACTGTTTGAGCTGCTCTATCTAGATGACGTGCGTCCGTTCAACACTTCGATAGCGGGGCCCTTCCATTCATCGTCTTGTTGGAATCATCTTGAACCTTGATCATTCAGGGAAAATCTACTGAAATTGGACTCGCACTGGCTTGGCGAACTACTAGGTATCTTGGTCGGTAGGCTATGCAGACCATTCTTCTTCTCCTCTGCAGGTTCGTAGCGGTCAAACTCTCTCACCGACTCGCAAAAAAATTCAGTTCGGACTTTCCTTAGCTCAATTTTCAAATGGGATCAAATATCTTATACATGGTCGTGTAGACCAAACTCCGACGGCATGCAGAACCTAGCTCACAATGATATACAATTGCTTGAAAAAAAAAATTAAAAAGAAAAACTCCCCATTCAGATGTTCTAAAATGGCCTGACTTCTGGATGATCGTCCCTCCATATTCTTCTCATGTCTGCAAAGAATTGTCAGCCATGGTTGTCACAGTCATTGGGAGATTTGTCTACCTTCGAGGCACCTTTGACACAACCGATGTGATCTCTTTGTCTCGCCGCAGCCAGGGCATTTGCACAAGCTGTTGACGTCTTGAAGAGCCTTGCCAGCCATCTGCCTGTGTCTTTTACGGGAATGCGACATTTTCTTCTTGGGCGCAGCACGCAAGACAGATTCCCAAATGTCGCCTAACAACGTCGGCAGATTCAGACTGAATCCGGGTATCGCGGTCGACCATATCGGAACGAAACGAGGGCTCAGAAATCCGCTGCATATTGCTATCCATCGAGATGCGAGACCACCGTTCTTCGACAAAATGCGAGGATAGATGGATGCGCTCAAGCTTGCCATCGTGGTAGAAGCGCTCGAGGGCTGAGGCAGCCGAAATCAAAATCGACAAAATTCGTATGATGTCGACGGTAAGTCTGCCTGCCTCGACTTGCATGTAAAGTGCGATGAGGTAGTGGCGAGCAAAGATTTATCAATTTTCAGGCGACGATGACCCTGGACGACACAGATCTCGCAAAGCAGTTCGCCATTAACCTGGCAGTGAGTAGCTTCCGCATCGCGACTTTCTTGTCAAAAGCCTGCGGAAAGCTTTCTCGTTGGTGGTCCAGCTAGCCGGGGCTGACCAATGAATGACATCCCAGCCACCAGCTAAAAGCGGATCCGTGGGCAGCTCCAAAAGCAAGGTCCCAGGTTTCCCCCCATTTGCCCCTTCCCCCTTTCTTGGTCCCTGCACTTTCCCTAGAATTATTATCGCTTAGGTGCTCGGGATTGGTAGGCACACTTGTTGAATGGTCCATCGTAGTGCCTGTGGGCCCTCTCCCAAAAGTCATCCCTTCTCTGGAACTTGTCCCGCTGCCCAACTCCTGTCAATCGTCTCCCGCACCCTTGACCGTGCTCAACTACTGTCTTGTGTTCACATTGTTCGTTCGCACCTGGAGCAAATTTCTTGGATCGACGCCTCCGCGACTCAACATCTACTACGCCCCTTCAATTTACCCCAACTGCCATATTTTAGTTGACTGGCCCCATGTACACAATGGCCACTGCGAATACTATTTTCCCAAAGAGCCATGTCGGCTTCGACAGCATCACGTCTCAAATCGAGAAGAAGCTTCTCAAGCGCGGGTTCCAGTTCAACGTTATTTGCGTCGGTATGCATGACCAGCTTCATCGGGCTGCGTGTCAGAGCTCATCAAAGCTAACCAAACTCATCGCGCTCTGCAGGTCAAACTGGTCTGGGAAAATCTACCCTGATCAACACCATCTTCGCTTCGCATTTAATTGACTCCAAGGGTCGTCTGCAACCTGACGAGCTTATGAGGCAAACAACGGAGATCCAGAGCGTCTCTCATATCATAGAAGAGAATGGTGTCCGACTGAGATTGAACATTGTCGATACGCCTGGCTACGGCGATCTCGTGAACAACGATCGATGCTGGGACCCCATCGTCAAGTATATCAAGGATCAGCACTCGGCTTACCTTCGCAAAGAACTTACGGCCCAGCGAGAGCGCTACATTCAAGACACTCGCATCCACTGCTGTCTCTTCTTCATTCAGCCGTCAGGTCATTCCCTGAAGCCCATCGACATTGTTGTTCTGAAGAAGCTCTCTGACGTTGTCAATGTTGTCCCTGTGATTGCCAAGGCCGATACCCTGACTGTCGAAGAGCGCCTCATGTTCAAAGAGCGCATCAAGGAAGAGTTTGCATTCCACAACTTGAAGATGTACCCCTATGATAACGAAGAATTCGATGACGAGGAGCGTACCCTCAACGGGCAAATCAAGGTACGCGAAATCAGCTTACAGTGATGTTTTGTCATTCTAAAAGCTGACATTTTTCGAAGGGCCTGGTTCCTTTTGCTGTTGTCGGTTCTGAGAGGTCCATCATGATCGACGGCAAGCAAGTTCGCGGTCGCCAGAATCGATGGGGTGTTATCAATGTCGAAGATGAAAACCATTGTGAATTTGTCTATCTTCGCGACTTCCTCCTCCGAACTCATCTGCAGGATCTCATTGAGACTACCTCTCAAATCCATTATGAGACATTCCGCGCCAAGCAGCTTTTAGCCCTCAAGGAGAGCAGTGCTCATGCTGGAGGCGCCAGCAGCAGACCCATCAGTCCCGCTGCTGACCGAGAGTTGAGCCGTAGCTCACAGCGAATGGCGATGAACGGCTACTAGTACAGGTTCTGAAATGTTTGCTATTCCGGCAAGGGAGCGACGGCGTGTCTTGACAGCTCAAGGGTGCATCGGGTCCACAAGCTCGCAAAAGCGTGTCAGTGGAAGCAAAGAGCGCGGTGATGTTTATTGCCTGTAAATGAGAGACGATGGAGACGGCTACGCTACTACTTCCATGCTCCAAGCTTGGATGACGAGGCGGCTGACATGAACGTATTCGCTGGCAACCCAAGACGGCTGGAGCATCTTTATGAGTACAGGCAAGCAAGAGTCTGCCTCTTAAAACCAGGCAGGCTGTCCACGCGCATTCGACTTTCTCCGGCACGATTCTCCAGTGTCTTGGCTTCTTTTCCCCGCGTTTCAACTTACTTTCTAGCTTTTGTCACGAGCTTAAATTCTCTGTCTTCTAGTTCTAATCAAACGTCACTTTCTGCACTCCGGCGATTGGCCGGGTTGTATTACTCATTGGAGGGAAAATGGAGTTCATTCTTGAGACTTTTATTTTTGCAAATGATCATATGCTCTCTCTTATGCCGCTTAATTGTTGGACATCTACGCCTTTATAATTTTACCGGCAAAACACGCCCAATTTCCCATGCTTTTGTTGTGTATCCTGGTAAGGAGTCTTGCTCGAGATCAATCAAATCAACAATCGGTTGGTCATGGATATTGTCATGAGTCAAATGGTTTGTAAACGTAATCCTCGAGCTCTTTGTAGGCTTTGTCGAGGTCATCATTGACAATGATTTTGTCATGGACGCCCGGCGTCTGAGAGAACTTGAGCTCATTGTGCGCCTGCTCAAGTCTCTTTCGAACACTGTCCTCGGTCTCTGTCCCGCGGCCGCGCAGGCGGCTCTCTAGCGCGTCCAGCGACGGAGGCGCAATGAAAATGTATCTGGCGTCAAATTTTGACTGCTTGATCTGCTTGACTCCCTTTATTCACGGCGTTAGTCCACCCCACACGCGACAGTCGAATATTTTGAGGCGAAGTGAGAGTTTACCTCCATTTCAATATCCAACACGACAACTTTACCCTTGCGTGTTTGTTCCTCGATGGTCATTTTGCTGGTACCGTATCGATTTCCTCCAAATTTGGCGTGCTCGACGAATCCGTCCTTGTTGATAAGGTCTTCGAACTCTTGCATGGAAACGAAGTGGTAGTGATGCCCATTTTGCTCTCCTGGCCGGGGGTTTCGAGTCGTATGCGATACAGACAGGCAGAATGTGTCCGGGTGCCGTGCGAAGAGACGATTGTATAGAGTCCCTTTGCCAACGCCTGAAGGGCCGGAAATGACAAGGGGCCGACGATCGGGAGGAGCTGTATGTGGCCGTCTAAGCATTAGTCTTACTGAATTTCTTGGGGAGAAGACTAACCGATAGCCATTGAGGTCATTGTACGCGTTGACTTTGATAATTTTTGGCGAGTTAGAGCGAGTACACTGCGGCTGGGGGACATCGAAACGTGCCCCTGGCTTGTACTGCGCTACATGGCTCAATGCGCCTGTGGGTAACACCGCGATCGAGAGTCTTTGCTATTCGGGCTGGTCCACCTCAGGACCAATGAGCTAAAGAGGAAGTGAAAGCCCCCCCACTTGAGGACTTGGTGGTTCCAAGCACGGCACGCTCCAGGTACGTCGCTGGCTACCACCCCCTAGCAAAATTGTGATTGTACAAGTTGGGTAAGGTATGTATACATGTGTGCATATGCGTATTTGAGTAGCGCGACACGGGAGAGGTTGACATTGCCAGGCCTGACTTATGTTGTGTCGCCAGAGTTTTTATACAGGGGAAATACAGCCGGGCTCGTCGAGCTGTTGGTCAGGCAGGCCGCGTGTCCGAGATCCCCAGCATTTCAAATACGGAAGGCGGTCAGAAACAAACGATGATCTTCTGGTAATCAACGTATACACGGCAACGGTACGCCGCAGGGCAAGTGTCATGCGTCAATCAGTGAGTAGATTTGCGAACACCTTGCTTCGTTTTTCCTGGACAGTCAAGAAAAGGGAAAGGGTGTTCTCACGATATTTCTTGCAGCATACTGTGTGTAGCTGAGAAGAGCGCTCGTACAAACATTTTTGCTTGTTTAGACAGAAACATGTGAGGTAGGATCGCACGACGCGGGACAGTGATTGCAGCATCAAACGTTTGACCTGACCGACATTGTGCCTGTCAATATGGCAAGGGCCAAATGATATTGAGAACAGCAAACGAATAACTTCACCAGCAAGACGAGGAGAGCTGTCAACATCTGAACCCAGTAGAGCTCTAGGGTAGCGTTGCATGGGAAGGAATGCGAACGCTCGCCCGAGTTCGAGGGACAATGGACGCCACACGGGGCGCGGCGGTGCTGGCGTCGAACCAAAAAGTTCCGTTCCGATGCGGATGCGTCTGATCAATGCCTCTGCTGCATTGCTGAAGTGAGCGGCCCCATCGACCCCGTAATACGGTAATAAGGGGGCTTGGCGGCACCGACGAATGTAACCTTGCACATTCAGACTAATGATTCTCATACATGGCACTAAGCTGATGGAAATCTGGAAATGCATAGCAAGTGACTCAGGCATTGTGATTGCCCATCCAACCCGCGCCGTGACTGGCCAACTAGTCCCCGCAGGCTAAGTCTTGACGGCAAACAAAAAAGATGCAGGAACGCATCGAGCCCGGTGACCAGACGGCCCCTGCCTCTGCGGACAGTCGCTTATTTATCGCTCCTTCTCTGCGCCAGCAGACTTTCTCTCGTTACTCCGGCAGGCTGACGTTCGCTCTTTCCCTGTTCTCCTGCCCATAGTGTCCTCGGCTTCGTCGCCATGCGGGTTGTCGCTGCCCAGCCGTCGTCCCTCAGTAGTATCGTCAGAAGTTCATCGTGAATATGCGTGTATGCAGCTCCCCCCTTCCAGCCAAAACATGACGACTGTCTACGCGAGATCACCCACCATAACGTCTTCTTATATGCTGACCGCCATATCATCAGGTTCAACTTGCTCTCCACGCGCTTGCTGCGTCGCTGGCCGTTGCCGTACCCACCCTTGATATCAAGGGCAATGAGTTCTACAACTCCAAGACTGGCGACAAGTTCCAAATCGTTGGTGTTGCTTACCAGCCGGGCGGCAGCTCTGCCTTTACATACACGAGCCCTGATCCGCTCAGTCAACCCGAGGCGTGCATGCGAGATGCTGCTCTCATGCAGGTTATGGGCGTCAATGCCATCCGTGTCTACAACCTGAATCCCAACATCAATCACGACGAATGTGCCAGTATTTTCAATGCCGTGAGTAATCTCCTCAATCGCAGCCGTCTAAACACAATTGACAATTTTCCTCACATCTTGCTAGGCCGGCATGTACATGATCTTGGATGTCAACTCGCCGCTGGTTGGCGAGGCTCTAGATTCGGGAAAGCCGTGGGAAACATATTATATGGAGTACCTGAATCACACCTTTGCTGTTGTCGAGGCATTTGGCAATTACCCGAATACCCTGATGTTCTTCTCCGGTAACGAAGTCATTAATGACATCCCCTCGGCCAAGTTTGTTCCCCAGTACCTTCGTGCCGTTACGCGCGACCTGAAGAGCTACATCAAGAAAAACCTCAAACGCCAGATCCCGGTCGGCTACTCCGCTGCTGATGTGCGCAACGTTCTCTGGGATACGTGGAACTACATGCAATGCAGCAGCAGTGGCAAACCTGACGACATGACGCGAGCAGACGCCTTTGCCCTCAACTCGTACAGCTGGTGCGGCATCGATACCACGTACGAAAGTTCCACATTTGGGGAGCTGACGCAAGGTTTCACCGCGTCTTCGATTCCCATTTTGTTCAGTGAGTACGGCTGCATCAAGCCAGCCCCTCGCTACTGGAACGAGACCCGGGCCATGTACAGTAACAAGATGACGGCCGTTTTTTCCGGGGGTATTGTCTACGAGTGGACACAAGAAGCAAACGGCTATGGTCTCGTTGAAATTAAGCAAAAGGAGCTTAATATTCTCGGTGATTACAACCGCCTCAAAGATGCCTGGGGTTCTGTAGACTGGAAGACTGTCCAGTCTCAGCAGGCGCAGAAGAAGGACGTGACGCCCCCAGTTTGCAAGGAATCCCTTCTTACGCAGAAGGGCTTCGACACCAACTTCACTGCTCCAAGCCCTCCACCGGGTGCACAAAAACTCATCGACAACGGCATCAGCCCCAAGCCTACTGGAAAAATCGTCACCATCGCGGACTACAGCGTCAAGATGACGGTGAAAGACTCGGAAGGCAATGTCGTCAAAGGCCTGCGGGTAGTCCCCTTGGGGAACGACGAGTTCAACATGGCTGGCAAGAACAATGCCAACACAGGTAACACCAGCGCCAATAACACTGGCAGCGGTGGGAACGGCAACAGCACGGGCAAAGGTGGAAACGGCAAAGGCGATGGCAGCGGAGCCATGCTCAACGGCCCGATGGCGTTGGCGGCAGTTGTGCCTATTATTGCCATGCTGTTCGTGTAAGGTCTCGACGGCTATATAAAGGGTATTAGATCTGGACAGATGGGTGCATATATGCCGAGGATGCGGCACATGAATTTTGTTTGCTCTACGGCACGATGTACTTGAGTGACGCTGAGATGAGGTCGTTCAGGAGGCGCCCAAGATAGCTTGGAATGGATTGCTTGATGAACTTGTATCGATGAAGGACTCTGGTGATATGGTGGTGGAGGCTTTTCCAGTACTAGGACCGGTTTGTGTTTCGCGTGAAGTTACAGGACTGTGGTGTTTGAACGAAAGGAACACGCCCAGCAGCACGAACCCCGTTTTATCTTGCGACGATGCGAAAGCCGTTCGGGCCGGGAGGTCTTGGGAGGGCGGCAACTTGAGGCCTTGTCCTGGACGCCCGTGTTGTCAATCGACGGTCATAAGTCATACGATGTTGCTGTTCCTGACGTACGACGATTGTACTCGACTATTCTGGCCCTGGGCCGCGATGCATTGGCTCTCATCTCGGATGTTGACACAATCATTGACCAAAACGGCTCTTTCTGCTGCTGCTGTTGTTTTGGTCATCTGCAGACCAGCTCCATATACGGCCCAGACGAGAAGCTATCGTTGTTCTCCGCGGATATGATTTTCCCTCTGTCGCGTGCTGATGCTGGTGCCGGGGCTGTGGTTCTAAAGCATGGTCTTGACGTTTGTCACGACCGTCATCTTCTTGGCCATCGTCGTTGACACTGCCAGTAGTAGTAGCGGTGCCGTCCACCTCCTGCTCCTTGTCCTGTTCATTCTCCTTTTCGTGAGTGTGTGCGTGCCTGTCTTTTTCGCTGATATGCCGGCGGGTCTGGAATTTTTGCTCGCCGTTGCTATCGCGGTCTTTCACGGCTGTGTTTTTGTTTTTCTCGCTGCTGCTGCTGCTGCTGCTGCTGTCAACGTGTGCTGACCTGGTGATGGTGGTGGTGGAGGAGAGGACATATCCGGCTTCCTCCTCACTACTTGAGCGGGAGGCATAGCCCTCTTCATCTCGGTAGCGGTGGTTGTCATCTCCATCATCCACATGGTGATGGCAGCGATAGCCGGAGTAGAGGTTATGGTTCTTGTACTTGCTGGTGCAGCATGGGTTGGTTGCGCAGGGCACGCAGCACTCGTGCGTGCCGTGGGATTCTGCGCGGCAGCAGTGATAACAGCAACAATCCATCATCATCATCGTCATCACCATCGGTATCATCATCACCCCAGCCTGCCAGCCAGCCAGCCGTACGATTTCTGCCCCTTTTCTTTTCTTTCTCTCTTTCTTTCTTTCTCTCCTCTGTCCTGCTCCGTTCTTTTCTCTTCTCCTTGTCCTCCCTTCCTGGGGTCCTGTGACGATGATACGAGATGATGGCTGCCCGCCCACGCTGATGCTTCCTCCTCTTATCTCAAATCCACTCGCAAGAGCCAATCGCAATTACACAAGAAAAAAGATGAACAAAAGAAGGATAAAAAAGGGGAAAGATGATAAAGATAAGAATAGAAGAAGAAGAAATAGAAGGAACCCAAGGACGACAAAACAAGTCACGGACAGGAGCAAAGGAGGGCCAACGGGAAGAGCCTCGACCAACGAACGGGGAGGGGAAGACAAAAAAGGCAGGGCTACACGGAAACGATCCTTGCCTTATACTTGCTATACAGATTTTTTTCGGCTCGCCAGCCAGGCAGTCGGAAGAGGAAGGTGTGTGGTTCGCTTAGCACCTCGCGTTGCGCAACCAGCTCGGAAGGTGTAACTCGAGCACGACGGCCGCCGCCGCCGCCGCCTGCGGGTGTGATGCCACCATGCACCTCGCTCGACACCGCATGCGCAGCTCAGCTGCCACTGAACAGTCACCGCGACGGAAGTCCCGTCAGATGCAGCTACACACGCAATAGAAATAATCCATGTCATCGCAGTCTGCCGAGTACCTTCGAGCATCATGTGCTAAAAATACAAATGCACACATCTCCAAACCTGGCCGTGGAAAAGTCTCCCCACCCCTTTACCGTCGTCAGCAAGTCTTCAATCCCGCGTCTGCCTTCAAACCGGGCCGCTCTCAACGGGGACGCCAAGAAATGGCCGGCAAATGTACGGCCCGAAAGGGACATCAGAACATCAAGTACTCATTAGCGTAACCGTCTATAGATTCTTCCTCCTCGCCTGCGATGCAGCAGCTGGCGCCGTCGCAGGCTCATTTTTCTCACCAAATCTCCGACTACCAGCCTTATGCCTTGAACTCCTCCACTTTACTCTCCTCCCACTTGCCGGGGATCAAGGCCAGCGGCACGATGCCGGAGACGTGCATCTCGGGGCCGAAAATCTTGGCATTGAGGCCCAGCTCCTGGGTGGCGGCCTTCATGTTCTTCAGACCCTCCTGGAAGTTGGGGCCGGCACGACGCACCCAGATCTGCACATTGTGCTCGATGAGCTGGGCCGAGTAATCCCGTAGGGCGCGGATGACGCCCTTGAAGGTGCTGGCGACGTTGGTGAAGTTGGCAATGCCACCGCCGATGAACAGAACCTTGCCCTTGTCAGACAACGGGGCGCGGAGCATCAGGTCCAGGACGGTACGGGCGTAGTGGTAAGTTTGGGACTCGGTGGGGGCGCCAGAGTACTCGCCGTAGTTTGCCAGATCGTCCGCGAAACCAGCAGAGGCAATGGCGTCAGCATAGACGACCGAGGCACCGCCACCAGCGACCAGAGTCCACACGCGGCCATTGGGGTTCAACACCGTCAACTTGAGAGAGGCGCCCGTCTTGGCATCCATCTCGGCGATGTAAGCCTCCTCCTTGGTCAGCTCGCGACCGAAAGGAGCAGGGAACTCCATGGGAGGACCGGCATCAATGTTGATCTTCTCCCCGTTGGCAGGAGCAATGTTGGTGAGACCCAGGGCGGCGGGCGAGCGAGCAATGGCCCATTTGACACCGCACTCAAAGTCAGCGGTCTGGTCCAACTTGGCGGCCAGATCCAGGAAGTGGACGGCGGCAGATGTCTTGTCCTCATTGGGGATGACAACCAGGGGGTTGATCTCAAGGTACGTGAACTGGCAGTCCACGTAGACGGCGTACAGGCGGCTGATGAAGTCGACAAGGACATTGTGTACACCCTTGGGAACCTTCTTCAGCAGTGAAGCGGCAATCTCCTCATTTGAAGGGAATTCGGCGAGATCAACGGGGATGAGCAGCTTCTCAGCTTTAGCATCGACGTCGCCGACATCGACACCACCTTCGTGCGTGAACAGAATCCAGTCGCCCTGTACAGATTCGAGATTAGCGTCCACCTTGGAGGGAACCAGAGAGAAGGGAAATGAAGAAATGGGGCATCGAAGGGGCCTGGTGTCCGAAGGCAGCAGGCCCCCAGAAGCAGGAGTTACGCCATCTGTCCATCCCTTCACTGAGATCGAGACAGAACTGTCGAGGGGAAAACACAGCATTGAGACGCCGCTTTCAAGAGTGGGAGAAAGAAAGAAGAAGCCGTCGGGTTGCGGCAAGGGAGGGGGCCAGGATAGACCGTGCCCAAGGTAACGCCCAGCTATTGGCGGCTGGGACGTTTGCTACAATCATGAAAGGCGTGGAAGCAAGTCTACTTACATCGCGCACTGAGTTGATGTTGATGTAGTACTCGGTGTCCTGAGGGTGAGGGACAAAGGGCTCGACGAGAAACTGTCTCAGTACACCGGTGGTGTGTTCGACCTTTTGCTCCTTCCCAGCGCGCTCAGCGACCCAAGCCTTTGCCTCGGACCACGTCTTGTTCAAGGCCAGCAGACCACTCTTGCCACGGCGCTTGATGAGCTGATCGGGCTTTGCGACGAACTTGGCGCCGGGTTGCAGGAGCCACGGGAAGGTGACCTCGGCCTGGTTCAGGATGTCGTCAACGTTGGCGTCCTCGGGGAAATGCAGAGAGGCCAGCCGAGGGGGAGGGTTGTGCTTTGTGGGCTGCGGCAACGGGCTTGGTTTGATGACGGGGGCGCGGGTGAGGTGGTAGTTGAGAATGGCCTTGCCATCGGCCTCGAGAATTGACTTTGCGGACATTTTGCTGTGCGGAGGGTTCGCTCTGTAGGTCTCGCTCGACGCAAGACGTTCGTTACTGTGTACAAGTCGTCAGCCACGTAAAGTCGAATGCCTCCGAATTGTTCAACGTACTAATGCACCGGTAAGCTCCAGTAGCAGATTGAAGGAATGCAAAGGGCAGTTCAGCTTCTTCCAATGCCGCAGACTGAAGAGGGATCTGACTGAGTGTGAGGGTGAAGCGGGATGAGGATGATGGTGGCAGAGAAGGGACCGGGGGCTGATGTGATTGTGTTGGTGGTGGTCGGTCAGAAAACGATGCGGCCGCGTCCGAGAGCTTTCAGCGCTTGCGGGCGGAGATTCAGTTGAATGCGCCAGGCGGGAAGCAGCCGTCCTGTGCTGGAGGTGGTAACTAGTGGTGGTGGTTGCTACAGTACGAAGCTCTCGGTCTGTGCTGGGACCGGACGACCAGCGAGCTGTCACAAAGACCCCTCCCTCCACTCCTCGATGGGGCGGCCAAAAACCAACAAGCGGCGCAGAGGGGCAGGGGCTAGAGCTAATTGGGCCCCCTCCCCCCCTGTCGATTTTTTTTTTCTTGGGCGGGCTGGGCTGGTAGCGGCCTAGCGAAAGGGGAAAAGAAGGAAAGGAAGGAAGGGGAAAAAAAAACCAAAAAAACCTTTGGGGTGACGCAGTCCGCCCCAGCAGTCGCAAGTACCGGTACATTGGCTTCTAGACTCCCCAGCGGTTGAGAGGTGACAGGGGCTGCTGACCGACAGGGTCCCGAGAGCCCACCCATATAGCACGACTCTCCATGTATGTAGCAACAAAAACAACATCGATGTTGAGAAACACCGGCCCGCGCAAGTTGGTGGAAGTGCGTGGAAGCGACTCAGCCTCTGTCGGCGTCACCAACACGGCAACTATCATCATCGACGGTCGGCACTTTGTCTATCTCGTCCACGTACATACATACTATCTCGCGTCGGATCTGCTGCTGCTGCTGCATTCACGACATGACGGCAGCCCCCTTGTGCGCAATCAGAGCAAGTCTCACCTCGGTGCGTCGGGGCCTCGGAGGGGCGCAATCGTCGACAGAGCAACCAACTGGGGCGTCGATGGAGGATAATCGGGGATTAAGATTTACTGTCGTAATGGTCGGGTGCAAGATAGGCGATGGATGGGTGACTTGGCGTGAGCAGGAACTCTCGGATTGGGATTTGGCTCCCACCCTGTATTATCGGTGTCGCACGACATGCACATTTGTGAGGTCATTTGCGAGCCTGCCTGGCTCGCGTGCAGACGTCAGCGACCCTCCTGTTGACGAAAATCGCAAGACATGCTTAATCAGAGAGCAGCAGGTGTTCGGCATTGCGCCTGAGGTCGAGAAGCCGCGCAGCGTCGTACATGCTATGCTACCTCGATGACGATGCGGATCTGCCAGATTCAACAGATCAGCGAAAGCTTGACGTCCTACCCGGTCACCTCCCCCAACCCAATCTCGCCCTCCCCTTGCCATGGGCGGCGGACCCCGTTGTCGTCGCATTCATCTCTTCCTACGGCGAACGCAATACACCCACCCACACCGCCCTCCCTGCCTGGCAGAGACTCGCGCGCAGGAGAGGTGCGTGAGCCGGGCCGAAGGTCAACCAAGGCCGTCAAGCGATGGCATCAGCCTCAGCTCGTGTTGCACATCATCATTGCCTGCGTCGTGCTGTACGGCTGTTGTCTGGCCAGACGGCCCTGGATGATATGTGTGTGTATATGTTTTTTTCCTTTTTTCCCTACACTCGTTCCCTTCCCCGTCCCTGTGGAACTCTCTAGTCTGTAAAAAAACTTGAGTCGGTTTTGGCTGGGCCCGTGGTGGCTGTTGCACCCGAACCCGCCCATGTACCGGTACCTGCCTGTCCACCTACCCGTGCTCCGTACGGGCAGGCACCTGTGCGAGTCTGTAACCATGCCAGGCATTGACGTTCATCTCACCGGATGCTGAGCCTGGTGCTTCGCGGCCCCCCTTCCCCACCAAAAAATCGCTCGCAAGCCTGCGCAAGCCACATGGTCTGGCGGGCATGCACACCAACGCCCACACTCACACCCACACCTCTGCGCTGTCGGACGGCCCTGCAGAGCGCTCCGGCGGGAACATAGCGCTTCCATGTCCTGTGCATGGCCGCTGCGCCCGCCCACCAAAAACAGCTGCGCATAGCTCGAGTTGCCCGGCGAGCAGGATCCAGACTCCGCCGTCTCCCACCAAAAGCTCGTCTCGACATCCTCACCCATCCCTTCCCTCTTCAAGCTCGCCGTCCATTGCGGTTCTGGGGATATCCGCCGTTCTACGTACCGTATGTCTGCTCCTTTCCTTGCTTGCATGCTTCTTGTGAATGAGACAATAGATCCCTCATCGATCCAGGGCAAGCTGCTAACATCTCTCTCCGTCACCCTCTCTCGCCCCAGTGATCCGCCAACAAAGTATTCGTCAACTCCAAAGTCCACCCCGCTGCCCTCCCATCGCCATCTGGCAAAACCACGCCTCTCACAACATCCAGTCATGACTCAAACGTCTTCAAACGGTGTCAATGGCACCAAAGGCTTGTCCGCCAACGACCAGATCCAGCGCTTCGCCGCGCCCAGCAGACCGCTGAGCCCTCTCCCCGAGCACGCCTTGTTCAACGACAAGACGCGATGCTTCGTCTACGGCCTCCAACCCCGTGCCGTCCAGGGCATGCTGGACTTCGACTTCATCTGCAAGCGCAAGACTCCCTCAGTCGCCGGCATCATCTACACCTTTGGTGGCCAGTTCGTCAGTAAGATGTACTGGGGCACCAGCGAGACACTGCTGCCTGTCTACCAGCAGGTCGAGAAGGCCATTGTCAAGCACCCAGAGGTTGACGTCGTTGTCAACTTTGCCTCTTCTCGAAGTGTCTATAGCTCTACCATGGAGCTCATGCAGTATCCCCAAATCAAGACCATTGCCATCATTGCCGAAGGTGTCCCAGAGCGAGTAAGTCTGCTGCTGCTGCTGCTGCTGCTGCTTCTCCTTCTTGCCACGAGAGGACTGTCCCGCTAACGTCTGCCAAACAGCGAGCTCGTGAGATTGCTCATGTCGCCAAGAAGAAGGGCGTCACCATCATTGGCCCTGCTACCGTCGGTGGCATCAAGCCCGGCAGCTTCAAGATCGGCAACACGGGTGGCATGATGGACAACATTGTCGCTTCCAAGCTCTACCGCAAGGGCTCCGTCGGCTACGTGTCCAAGTCTGGTGGAATGTCCAACGAGCTGAACAACATCGTTTCCCAGACCACGGATGGTGTCTATGAGGGTATCGCCATCGGCGGTGACAGATATCCCGGCACTACCTTCATCGACCACATGCTGCGCTACCAGGCCGACCCCGACTGCAAGATCCTCGTCTTGCTCGGCGAGGTCGGTGGTGTCGAGGAGTACAAGGTCATCGATGCCGTGAAGCAAGGCATCATCACCAAGCCCATTGTCGCGTGGGCGATTGGCACCTGCGCCAGCATGTTCAAGACTGAGGTCCAGTTCGGCCACGCCGGTTCCTTTGCCAACTCGCAGCTCGAGACGGCCGCCATCAAGAACAAGACGATGCGCGAGGCTGGTTTCCACGTCCCCGACACCTTCGAGGACATGCCCAAGGTCCTCAAGGAGGTCTATGAGAAGCTGGTCAAGGACGGCACCATCAACCCTCAGCCCGAGCCCATCGTCCCCAAGATCCCCATTGACTACTCGTGGGCACAGGAGCTCGGCCTGATCCGAAAGCCGGCCGCCTTCATCTCCACCATCTCGGACGACCGAGGTCAGGAGCTCCTGTACGCTGGCCTGCCCATCTCGGACGTCTTCAAGGAGGACATTGGCATTGGCGGTGTCATGTCTCTGCTGTGGTTCCGTCGTCGCTTGCCCGAGTACGCCTCCAAGTTCCTGGAGATGGTGCTCATGCTTACGGCTGATCACGGTCCGGCCGTCTCGGGTGCCATGAACACCATCATCACCACCCGTGCCGGCAAGGATTTGATCAGCGCTCTCGTTTCCGGTCTGCTGACTATTGGCTCCCGATTCGGTGGTGCTCTGGACGGTGCTGCCGACGAGTTCACTCGCGCCTTTGACAAGGGTCTGAGCCCCCGTGAGTTTGTCGACAGCATGCGCAAGGGCAACAAGCTCATCCCCGGCATCGGCCACCGAGTCAAGTCGCGCAACAACCCCGACTTGCGTGTCGAGCTGGTCAAGGAGTACGTGCTTGCCAAGTTCCCCAGCCACAAGCTCCTGGACTACGCGCTGGCCGTGGAGACTGTCACCACGTCCAAGAAGGACAACCTGATTCTCAACGTGGACGGCTGCATCGCCGTGTGCTTTGTCGATCTCCTCCGCAACTGCGGCGCCTTCTCGCCCGAGGAGGCCGAGGACTACCTGAAGATGGGTGTTCTCAACGGCCTGTTCGTCCTGGGCCGAAGCATTGGTCTGATTGCCCACTACCTCGACCAGAAGAGGCTGCGCACTGGTCTGTACCGCCACCCGTGGGATGACATCACCTACCTGCTGCCCAACCTCCGCGAGGGCCGGCCAGGCGCCGAGGGCAGAGTGGAGGTGCAGATCTGAGGGAATGGTTCCTGCGAGAAAAGGGGGGGAGTGGTTCTACGAGCGTCCAGTCTCTTTTTCCTTTGTTCAACGAATGCACTTTTGATGACGTGGTGACGGCAAGGGAATATAGGGATGGCGGAGTCACGGCCACGTGCCGAGACTCTGTTCACGAAAGGAGTGTTTCGGAGGCTGTGCATACTCTAGCTAGCTGTCCACGTAATTTACCATATAGACATGTCATTGTATTCTGACGCTCCTGCAAAGTGATGCGGGATCTCTGACGCACCGAAGTGCGTGGATGGTCTACCGCGATCTTCTCACTTTTGGCGTGCAGGGTTTGGCCTTTTCACTGAACCGAGCGGTCTCGCGCCACGGGCCTGCAGCATGGTGAAATGGTGAAATGAACACCATCGCAAGCACACGACCAGAATCCGCATCGCTAAGCCTACTCAATTGGTGATGGTCCCCTCGACCAATCTGCATTGTCGCCAGCCCGTATCCAGGCGAAGCTAGACGCGGGAGATGACCGTGTGCAGGGTAAGCAGTTTCGCGCGCGCACGTGACCCAATCTCATCTCGCAACCTCACGCGATGTCTTTTCTATCCTCGCCTCACTTCAACCAAGTCCAGCAGTGAGTGAAATCCAGCATTTCCGCATCTCTCACGCGGATCCTGGCTATGGCACCTGACCTCAAATTCACCTTGATCGTCTAAGGGTTACTTCTTTCTTTTGGTCCTCCTTCTCTCATTGGACTCTGGGCTCTGAAGAGTCCCTCACCCATCCGACCACTCACACAATCACCCAACGTACCCTACGTAACTAGCTTGTTACCTCGACTTACTGGCCTGGTAGCCTCTCAACCCCGCCTCCCCCCGGAGCCATGTCGTTTTTCAAAATCACGTTGCGGCGCTCGGCGATTGGCCTCCCCCAGAGGACGCGCGGCGTGCTCTCGGCGCTGGGCCTGCGGCGGCGCATGCAGACCGTCTTCCACCCCGTGGAGCCGCACTTTGCCGGCATGATCATGAAGGTCAAGGAGCTGGTGGCCGTGGACGAGGTGCCGGCGAAGCAGGACGTCAAGAAGCTGCGGACGCCGGACACGGGCTTCTATGTCGAGACGGCGGTGCGGAGGATGTGAGCTGTGACAGCAAGCAGGAGTGCTTTGACTGACTGGAAGGCGGAGCTTGAGAAAGAGGGGGGATCTTGGAGTGCGACAAAGAGTGGCAGAGGTGGTGGTTGTGTCGCTCGCGAAGGGGGGAGAATGGTTGCCCTCGACACTGCCACTGTGGCCTTTGACGGCCGTCGTCTCGTCTCTGTGGCTTCTGTTGCGGCTGCCGCTGCCGCCACTGCTGCTCTCACTGCTGCTCTCACTGCTGCCACTGCTGCTGCTGCTGTCATTGCGTCGGATGCGAAAAGTAAAGCCGAGCGAGGGAGAGAGAAAATTTCAGAGCCCAGCTGAGCCAGCAGACTTTTCGTTCTCTCCCCTCCCCCCCCTCCCACACTACCTTTTCCTGGCAAATGACTCCAAAACTAAGAAAAGTGGCATCGACATTGCGGTTTGGCGGCGGAAGATGAAGGAAAAGGACCGAAAAAAAAAGATACCAAGATCTTCTTTCAACACAACAACCATCACCACCCACTCTTTGGACACAATCGTGGGGAGAGAATGCCTACACAAACATTACAGTACATCACACCAACATCAAGGCGCCTCTCTGATCTCTACTCATTGTATCTGAACATCATACTGCTAAGGCAGACGCATACGTCACCAGCTTCTGGGCACACAAGCTTGAAAACCCAAACTAGGCAGCAAAAGCGACCCATAGAAGCTATGAGAAGCCATCACAGACTTTATATTTTCAAGCTTTTCGGCGCTAGAGCTTTAGCAGCATTATAAAAATAGAAAAAATGGGCAAGGGCATGTCCATTTTGACTCTTTTCGATATTCAACCAATTACCGGAAGCGGAAGTGCGTCACTAAGGGAGAAGGGAGCAAGAGCTCCGCAAAATGTGTCCAAGTCTTGATTTTGCGTCCGGCTCCGACTGGTTGAATTTGCGTCCGACTCTGACTGGCTGATATTTTGTGTCCATCCAATCCTGCCTGGCTGGCTGATCTCGTGTCCAACTCTGGCTGGTTGGTTTTTGCGTCCAACTCCGGCTGCCTGATCCCGTGTGCTCGCGTGGACACTCCCGCTCTCCCCGCCTCCCCCCTTTTTCCCCCTGAAGACGCGTCGGTCCGCTACCACGAGGGTAAACGAAAGAGCATGCTTGACAAGATCCATGTCAGGGTGAAAGAGTCAAACTCGAAGTGAGTGTCTGGGCACAGTTGAAGAGAAACCTGTAAAGATCACATCCACCATGGGAAGGGTGGAGAGAATACGGGCATACAGATGCACAAAACACGCATTTTTATTCAAGGGACATCACGTAAACTTGCCACTAGAGCCCATTACCACGTGGCACACACTTCACCAGGGACCAACTCGGCTTATCCCGCCGGTGGACCACTAGGTAGACAAGAAGCAGAGCGCATTCGGCACACGTCACAATTCCAGGATCAGACGACAACATGGAGCCCCTCCCAAAGAAAACTTCTTTTCGACGCTGACAAGCAACTTCCCCCGCGTTGTACCCTCGCTGTGATGTAGACCATGTGCACATTACAGGCCATTCCCAAGAAAAAATTCCCTCCACGGCGTACCCTCGCTGTGACGTGAACCCCTCGCACACTCCAACACTCCGATCCTAGAAACTCCGGGCCTTGTCCACGTACTCCTGAGACGGCGTCTCATACTCAGAGACAAAATATGTCTCACAATTCCGACTAAGCCAGACGCTGAATTTTACCAACTCCTCCCGCAGACGTGATACCGATTGCTGATCCATGTTGGTCTGGGCGATGAGTTCGGGCAGAGACACTAGCTGATGGTCAGTCCTACATGTCCCCATCCCATCGGGAGCTCCCGCACATCCATGACTTACCCAGCAGACGGGCAAGGTGCTCGGCACCGTAGACATCGGATGAGCTGTTGTAGCCCGAGCTCTGCTCCGCGTTATCCCACAGCTTGCGTACGTCCATGTACTGATGACGCTCAAATCTGTGACTTTATGTTAGCGGTGATTGCCTGCCACGCGGCGGAGTCTAGGAGCATAACAAGGGACTGGACCATACCGATACAAAAGAATCCTGCTAAGTGACTTTTCAAAATATTCCCGAAGCCCGGCAATCACTTCCTCTAGAATATCCATGCCCGACGACTCCTGCTCGCGATGGGGACGCTCAAAGGTGAGGTAATCCTCGAAAATCTTGTTTACCGGCTTGGGGTGCGGGACCGGCACCAGCTGATTGTTCTTCGTGATGTTCTCCCAGTCGTCCACCAGCATGGCTTGGATGTGGTCCGGTATAGGAAGATTGATCATCGGTTTGCTGTGAAAGGCCTCCTCCTAAGATCTGGTCAGCGTCATAGATCGTGACTCAAACTACATGGCACGATAAAATGACATCGACTGAGGGCATCATGAATAAACACACCATCGAGAGGTTCCACAAACTTTTGTGGTTCAGCACCTTGCGTCACCAAGGAAGACAACCTCGTGGCTGAGCGTGTTATGGGAGGTTTTGCTCTGGTAGGTGTACTTCTGGAAGGTGTGTTTTTAGGGGTTGCTTTCTGATCCCGTAATGCTTCTTTGGGTGGACATTTCCTAGGACGTGGATTTTTGCGCGATTTGGCCGGACCCTGCTTCTTTGCCTTGTCTTTCGCCGCCAATTTCGACGACGGAAAAGACATCGCGTGCATCGCTCCGATGCCGTAGTGGGCATCAGAGTACAAGCTGCCATCTGGTTTCAAGAAGCTGAAGTTTTTGGGTGGCAATATTTTAAGACGATCAGGGACGGTCCTCAACCGGGCGATTCGATATCCGAGTCGTTTCCGCTCGCCGACGGGAGGGAGTTGTGGGAGCGTCTGCTCGGGCTCGTCTGGGCATCCACGCACGTTGGATGTTGGAAAATTCCACGGGGTATACTCACGGCGCGGGACAGGAGCCATTGGAGCAGGAGTCATTGGAAAAGAAATTGCCCGTAATCTTTTCTCTTCTTGCCGACCTTTGCAACTAGCAAATATACGGCAAGTGGTGGGATTTGAACCAGAATCCTGTAAGGACAGTGATGTGATTTGTGCGAGGATTCTGCAAGAATAATGGTGGTATTTGAAAGAGTATCCTGTGAGAACAGTGGTGTAGCTGGGAAGTTTGATAAAGAGCAAGGGAAAGCAGTAGACTTAGACACACACATATATATATGTGTATCTTGAACCGCCCACGGTGACAAAGCCCGTGATCAGTAAACCTTCTTTCAAGCGGAACCTTTTTAGCCACGGGACCGGCCCATACACAGTCACTGGAAGCCTGGCGTTCGCTGAATCGTGGCCTCCATTACGGAAGCCTACGGAAGCCTACACTTCCATTGGCCGAAAGCAGAGGTACGGGGGAAAATATGAAAACAGGACCAAGAATAAAGCTGAAAGAAAAAAAAAGTCCTCACCTGTTCCAGCTCCCAGTCTTTGCCTCTTCTCCCCGTCCTTCCCCCTTGAGGAGCACCGGATCCTCGTTCCTCACTGCCTCTAGCCGAGTCCCCCCCGCCTTTCAAGTTCTTCTTGGGCTGTTTGGCGGTCTTCTGTGCGCTCGTTTTGAGCTGGGCATGTAGCTGCGCCGCTAGCTGCTTGTGCTCATCATCAAAGGGCCTGATTCTGTCGGCCAGCACCCAGTCGTCCCACGTGTTCTTCCACCCTTTGTAGTGCACCTTGTAGCGGAACCCATCGCTTGGCTTCTCCAGAGGCTGCAGATCCATAATTTTGGCTTCATATAGCATGTCCATGTGAAAGCAGAGGACTTTTTCATCCTTGCCGTATTGGGGTGTTGCCTGTTGACGTGCGGGCGGCATGATGACGACGTTAATGACTGGGTGTGCGAAAAGAGCAGGCAAAAATATGGGTTGATCGATCCCTCTACCGGGCTGATGCAATACGTTTGTTGGACCGTAAGAGCAGTCGATTAGATGGAAGGCGAAACAGATTGGAAGTGGGCTCCGCGTCTGCTACCCTGCAATGAAGAATGAGCATGTAAATGGAGCGTGTGGAGGGACGGGTTCGTTACCTGAGGTCAAAAGTACGCGACGCGGTTTTTCTGGGGCAGCGAAGTTGAAAGTGGATGAAAAAGTACCTGGCGCCTCATTGGCCGACTCACTCACTCACTCGCTCACTCACGACGGCTTCTCATTCACAGGGCCAAGAAAGAAAAAAAAAAAAAGGGAAGGCGCGAGCGTCACACTCCCCCATGTCAGGATCGGGTAAACATACAGCAAAAGTCCGAAGCAAGAACAAGGCGAGAAACGGCCCTCGACGCAGAGGCGCGCTCGCACAAACGCTGGCATATATTGCGTTGCGCGTGGTTCGAAAGTCCGCTCGAACCCAACATACATCGCGTCGACCCGCAACGATCTCTCCTACCTGCACTTATTGAACAGAGTCGCCGACACGAAACTTGCGACCATTAACACGGCCCTGCCATTTTAGTTCTCTATCCCTTTCTCTTCTGCGACTGCCTGCCTCACTATCGCCGCGCCCTGTGGAAAAGTGTCCCTCACAATCGTTCCGTTGACGCGTCCCCCCCCGGCCTTCACGCCTCATTTGACCTGTTCACTCATCCCATTCGCTCGTCCATCACGCAGACCATGGCGCCCTCTGAATCCGACATTCTCACGCACTACCTGCTGATCCCCGCCCCCTTGACCGCCATCATTACACTCGATCAGTTCCGCGCCCTGTTCCCCGCCACGTGGCAGTCTAGTCCCCAGGTCGCCAAGCTCTTTCGCGATCTCCAGTCGCAGCGTGCCCAAGTCGTCGACAAGGTCACCCAGAACATCGAAGCCGAGGCACGTCGCGGAACTCTCATGAGGCGAGAAGTCCTGCGGGCGAGGATGGAGAGTGAGAGAGAGGATGTCGATGCCGAGATCGACATTGAACGCGCTGTGAGTACTACCTACAAACACGGAAGGCGAGCCAGGAAGTCGCTTCTGACGCACGACAGTTGTTCGGCAATACATCGGGTGCCAAGGTTGCCAAGCATACCCTCCGCTCCATCGTGCCGGAACTCAAGGACGCAGCCACGGCCATGGAAGCAGAGATTGAGAAGTTACAAGAACAAGAAGATCAGTTATTCGACTCCATCGCTCAGACTATCGATGACCTGAAAGACTTGCAATACGGGGAAATGTCCAGTCCACAACTCAGAGACCAGGTGCTGGATGACCTGATCTCTCTACAGGAAGCATGCTCCGGCAAGACCTGAGAATCCCCAACAGGATACCACATGAGGAGCACAAGAATGGTAAGAACCATCTGCAAAACCCACAGAATAAACCTTGACCCCCGATGCATGATTGCTCATCCTCGCGAGGTGTTCTGTACATTGACCATCTCTAGTGCTGCAGAAGTATCCAACTGTTTGTTTACAAGGATTCCCAAAGCAACGTTCACCTATTCGAACTGATGCTCGGTAGACATGGGTGCATTCTCCAACCTTCTTGCCATGTCCCGAGTGTACGCAAAACTCCTCGCGTGTCGAGTGCGAATGATTGCTCACGCAGCGCGTCTCTGACCGCGCGCAGCGCCGGGAGCGCCAGGGCGGG
>AZGY01000005.1:692256-750097 GCA_001636675.1 Moelleriella libera RCEF 2490 | reverse complement strand
GAGCGCCAGGGCGGGCGGGCGGGGGCTGCATGCGGTTCGACATCATGCCACGACTGGCGAAAGAGACCATGAGCATGAAGAGCCAGTTGGGCACGAGGCCAAATGCCCAGATGACATAGCCATAAGGCACAGAGAGGCCGAGCTCGGTGGCCTTGCCGTTGAAGGGGTGGAACCATGAATCGAGGAGAACAAAACCAGCCTTGTCCTTTGACTCGGCCGACTTGACCTGGACGAGCTCCTCGGACGTGGTGGTGGTGAGGTTGAGCCTCTTCTTGTAGATGTCGATGGGAGCAGGCGGAGGCAGCATATGAAAGGACCAGAGGTTGCCGGCGCCGGCCGACCACGCGTTGCAAAGGATGGGTTGGTCCTCGCAGTTGAGGATGCCCATGAGAGGAGAACCGGGGAGGACGGCAAACTTGGCGGCTGTCTCGTTGAAGGCCTTTTCAATCTGACCGCAGTGACCTATACCAAGAAGAAAAGGAACTAGGTCAGAGTGTGCGTGCATGCGTGTGATGGAGTCAGGGAGTCTTGGTACCAAAGCACGTCTTGTTGCGACCCGTGATGAGCACCCACCACTCTGTTGGGACGGTGGCGCCGGGGGCGACAGGCCCGTACAGAGTCTCTTTCCAGTTCTCGAGGGTCAGAGTTGAGAGCTTCATGGAGCCCAGCTTGGCTTCGAGTGCGGCGACGGGATCGTGCTTGCCGGGATTGGGAATGTAGGAGCCCATCTTGTCCAAGAACGTCTGGAACTGGGCCTTGTACTGTCCGAATGGGTCTTGCTGGGCCGACGCGAGCAGCGACAGAGCCGCGACGGAGGCTGAAGCGGAGAAACGCATGTTTGTGGTGACAGCTTCTTGTTGGTGTGGTTTTTGCGCCGAAACGGAGACGTCGTGACGTACGTAGCTCTGCCACCGTGGGGGGGAGGTGGACGGGCGGGTTTGGATCGTTTTGGCCCGGAGAAGGGGGGGGTTTGGTTGGTGGTTGGTCTCGGCGGGCTACGGACAGACAGATTTTGAGCTTAATGAGCCTGCGCGGGAGACAACGCGCCGCAGGAATTGAGCCAAGAAAAAAAAAACAAGAAAAGAGGGATCGCAGAGAGGGGTGGAACGAGAGGGAGCTCAAAGAGCCAACAATGTTGGAGGCGGCGGCGGCGGCGTCTTACTTATTCAGATAGCTGCGAAGATAGAGAAGAGGAGGCCAGGTAGCTTCCTCCTGCCCAGCAACCAAAGAGACCGCATCCGCTGCTTGCCCCGGGTTGTCAGAAGCTGCATGTGTACCGTGCTTTTTCGTTGGTTGCTCATCCCAGTGAGGCTGCCGTCAGTGGGGCCGAGGCGGACATTACGGGACGCCTCCGACGGCTAACAACACAGAAGGGCACAATGGGGGAGAAAGAACACCATGACGAGGATAGCTGCGCCGTCACGGTGTCGGTTGAGCCAGAGCCAGTCGCATGCTCGCTCGTCCTGAGAGGTGCGTCTCGCACAAGCCTACCAAAAGAGCGAGGCGCGCAGTTATTTCGACCTGGTACCTCACCTTGCGTAGCATACTGGTCTTGTATGTATGTACACCCAGGCCACCCGCTGAAATGCACGTCAGGCGCCCCCCCTTCCCTCCCCGGTCCAGTCCCCTCCCTGCGTGGGGCCGCCGCGCCTCTGGGGTCCAGCGATGCAGAGCCGCGCGACAACCCCCATCATCAATCATCCACCTCCGCCTCGCCTTGCCTACATCTCTACGAACCATGACAGACATCAAAGTTTACGTCGTTCAACCGTGGCGCATATGAATCAATGGTAAGAATCCTGCCCTCTCATTCACTTTTCACGGCCGCGCGCAAACCCACCAGCTAACCTGCCTCTCTTCTCCCCCGCTCACAGGCGCCCGATGCGAAGCGCAAACGCGGTCGGCCATCGAACGCGTCGCTGGCACGGGGCGAATCCAGCAACGCCACGCGCAGGCGGCCTCGGGACCCGCGACAGAGCAGCGGCAGTGGAAGAACGTCGGACAAGCGGCAGTCTTCCCTGCGAGAGAGCTGGGCTGCGTCGACGAGACGAGAGGCGGCTGCCAGCGACGAAGACGAGGACGAGGACCAGCAGCAGCAGCAGCAGCAGCAGCAGCAGCAGCAGCAGCAGCAGCAGCAGCAGCAGCAGCAGCAGCAGCAGCAGCAGCAGCAGCAGCAGCAGCAGCAGCAGCAGCAGCAGCAGCAGCAGCAGCAGCAGCAGCAGCAGCAGCAGCAGCAGCAGCAGCAGCAGCAGCAGCAGCAGCAGCAGCAGCAGCAGCAGCAGCAGCAGCAGCAGCAGCAGCAGCAGCAGCAGCAGCAGCAGCAGCAGCAGCAGCAGCAGCAGCAGCAGGCCGAATCACAACGACCCAACAAGCGATATCGTGCGTCCGACGCCCCGGGACAAGGCAGTCGGGCCGCACCAGGAGGACGCGATGGCGTCATAGGCAGAAGAGGGATCCCCCAGCCCAACCAGCCGGGCCACGACAGGCAGCGGCGGCCCGACCGACGAGACGAAAACCAAGAAGCCGACCGCGCCTCCTCGCGGCCGTCGTCATCGTCGTCCTCGGCGCCTCCGTCCCCCCCCAAGCCGTACGTGCACGTCGCATCCCACACGCGCCGCGTGCGCCAGTCGGCCATCGAGGCGAAATGGTCCCCCCTCGCCGACGCCTCCCTCAAGGCCGTCGCCTCGACGCTGCAGTCGGCGCAGCGGCCCATCGTGCAGCGCCTCTCGGACTCGCACTTGCGCCGCACGCACACGGCCTCCCCTTCCCGCCGGCCTCGATGCCGGCCAACGTCGGCCGCGCGCCCCTCCAGAGCGACGCCGGCCGCGAGGTCGAGCTCAGCTTCGAGAGCGTCCTCGACGGCAAGCTCAACCTCGAGCGCCAGCTCGGCCCCGCCCTCGACGGCCTCCACGTCCTGCAG
This sequence comes from Moelleriella libera RCEF 2490, assembly GCA_001636675.1. NCBI lineage: Eukaryota > Fungi > Ascomycota > Sordariomycetes > Hypocreales > Clavicipitaceae > Moelleriella > Moelleriella libera. Next base: position 747,177 of record AZGY01000005.1, on the reverse strand, counting down.
CGCGAGAAGGAAAACGTGGAGCGCGAGCTCGAGCACGACTACGACACCCTCCGCGGGCTCGAGGCCGACGCGCGCGCCCAGGCCCGCGAGCAGAGGAGCCTGCTCAAGAAGGCGCACGTCCTGACCCCCGCGGCGCCGACGCCCGTCTCGAAACGACAGCGAGACCAGTCTGCTGGTGCTGGTGCTGCTGCTGATGCTACTGCTGCTGCCTCTTCTTCTACGGCCCATCTGTGGGACAAGGACGACGAGTTTCGCTTCGTCCGCGACGAGAGCTTTTCGTCCGTCGGCGCCTTTACGGTAGGTCATGATCTCTCCATTTCTTTCTTTTCTCTCGACACTGTTGCTGGTGCTGCCTCTTGAATCAAAAAGGCCAGAAAGAAAGAAAGGGGAAAAAAAAAAAACAGAGAAGAAGAGAAAGAAAACAACCACGTTCATCAACTTGTGGTTGTCCACAGATGCCGAGTCATCATCTTTTTCTTTATTCTCAGTGCTGACCGTTTTGCGTGTGTGTGTGTGCGCGCGTTAGCATATCGATGACGACGACGAGATACAGCCCGTGGCCGAGCAGCTGAGCGAGCACGTCGACCGGATCCGCGCGAACCTGGAGCAGACGGACGGCATCCTGCCACAGCTGGCGACGAGTCGCGCCGCGCTGAGGGCCCTGCTCCTCAAGTACCTGCCGGGCCGGCTGTACGAACAAGTCGTGCTGGGCTAAATAACCCCCCCAAAAGCGGCCTAAAGGGCCAGCTGTGCACTGCGCATTGAACTGAACCTCGGGTACATGACGAGGGGAAAAAGGCAATTTGGCATTTCTTTTCCTGTATAGCATTATGACTTCGCGGGGCAACTTTCGGAAGTCGAACAATTCGGTGGTCTCAATTCTTATTGTAAAAACCTTGGGTTAGCAAGGCCGCGTTGGATGGTTGGGTAACCTTCGGTCTACGAGCTATGAAGTAATGAAATGACGAACGGGCCAGCGTTCATTGACAACTGGTGAATTGGACCTGTGCGGCCCATGCGGCCGGGGCTTTACGCTTTATTTTTTTTTTAATTTCATTTTTCGTTCTTTTGATCTTTCGTTGCAATATCGAATTTTTCCAACCTAGCGCGACTATGCCCTCCTTTGCAACGAAACAACCAGCCCCGCGACGAAATACTGTTTCGTGTTGATGGCAGACAATACAGGAATCGAAGCGTTTGGGCCCTGCTTTGTGCCCACAGATAGACTCAGTGGACAAGGAGCGAATAGCCTTGTTGGTACACGGGGCTGTCTTGACATGTATGTGCCGCAGCAGGCAAGACACAGCTGTGTCGCCGTGATTCGACTGTCAAACCCAAGCCCTCATCGCCAGTCAGACTGGCTCGGTCGCTTGGTTCTGGCGCGGGACACTACACCACAAGCACATGATGGACACCTCTACTAGATCACAATTCTCCTTTCATTTTTCGTTGCGCTTCCGCCATCGTGGAACTAGCTATCAAAGTAGCAGGCCTCGGCCTCGTCACCTAGCAGACCTAGGTCCATTCACCTTTTTTTTTTTTAGAGAGAGAGAGAGAGAAGCTATGTACAGGGACTCGAAACACCCTCTACAGCTGACCGCTCTTGTCAATGGCAACCTTCTTCGTGGTCTTGCCACTGCCGCTGCCAAGAGCCTCAATCTTCTGGACGATATCCATACCTTCAACGACCTCGCCGAAAACGACGTGCTTGCCATCGAGCCAAGAGGTCACGACGGTGGTGATGAAGAATTGGGAGCCGTTCCTGTGGTAAGCAAAGCGTCAGCAACCAGTCAAGTCCCGCATGTTTGACATCATCACTACGTACGTGTTAGGCCCAGCGTTGGCCATGGAAAGCAGACCAGGCTTCGTGTGCTTGAGCGCAAAGTTTTCGTCCGCAAACTTTTCACCATAGATGGATTTGCCGCCGGTGCCCTACAGGTTCACAAAACAAGTCAGTTCAGAACAGAAGCACCGGACATTTCTGCTAATTTTGTTTCTCCTTCTTCAGTTCGCAACCAGAGTACGCACATTGTGCTTGGTAAAGTCACCACCCTGAAGCATGAATTGGGGAATGACACGGTGGAAAATAGATCCAGCGTATCCGTAGCCTTTTTCACCGGTGGCAAGGGCACGGAAGTTCTCGGCTGTCTTGGGAACTTTATCATTGTAGAGCTCGAAGACGATGCGACCAAGAGGTTCTGCAAAGTCATGACGTTAGCGATCTGTGCGCGTGTTGGACGGTTTTTTTTTTTTTTTTTTTCGTTCTTCAACTTTTTATGGCCTTTTCCCTCTGACCGACCATTCGAGCGCGGGGGAGGGAGGGGCAATGAGAAAATTTACTTACGGCCATCGGCAGAGACATCAAAGTAGACCTGAGGGTTTGACATGGTTGCGAATGTGTGCTGTCGTGAACGCAAGAAGATCAATTGATTGATTGTGGTTGGTTGATTGATTGGAAATGGAAAGGGTAGAAGGTGAGATTGGAAGATGGGTGGTTAGCTGTCGATGGAGGGGGACAAAAGAGGGAAAGCAAGCAAAAAGTGAGGGGTCAAACGTCATCCAGATCCTGGCGGGGTACCTTCCCAGTTGTTGCCAAAGTGATCACGACAGCACCGAATTGAGCTCGGGCCAGCCAATCATGTTTCTCGACTCGGGCTCCATCAGCGGTGGGTACAGCCACCACTGAACCCACCTTTGCTTCCAGCTCTGGTGGTTCGCAATGCGAGGGAGGGGGTAGGACAGAAACAAAAAGAAGAAAATTTGCGTTGTTTACGTTTTGGCAAGGGGGCGTCAGCCAGGCTGTGCAAGGGGATCAGCAATTGACACCCGTGGCCCGGCGAGGGCATTGTCGCCGACGAGCACAGAGAGAGAGAGAGAGAGCTTTCATGACAGAACGGGCCGTGCGTGGCGGCTAGCTACCGTACCTGCTGGTACGTACAGGTACAGGTACGGTGGAGGTGCATGCGGCAAGGCGAAGTGCAGAGCTGCTGGTCGTATGGACCGACCGCTGGCGTGCTCGATGCAGCTGCATGCCACGTTTCCAGGGACCGGTTCCTGCTCACCGACGGCAGTCCGTATCTTTCTGAAAAGTGCCGCAAAGTGAGGTCTTTTCATCGCGGCATCAGCACATAGCAAGGCCCCTACTGATTCGTTTTTCAACAGTCCCGGTCGATTGACTTTATTGCCCGAGCTACATATGTATCAGCTAGTGGCGTCCAAGCTCGTAGTGGTGGTGCTCGTCTGGTGCTCGCTTGGAGAAGAGCACCCTTACGGCCGCAGCTGCAATAGCGGAGAAGAAAAATGTGCGGTTAAACCACATCACCCCCACGGCTCCACGGGGCTCGCCTCAAAAGCTTGACCCATACTGGCTGGCTGGCTGGCTGACTGGCTGTATGGGATGGCTGGCCACGGAAGGGGTTGGGCGAAAAAAAAGGGAGGGGGGGACAACTCCCTTGTTGGACTTGTTGGACAGGCAAGCTGCAGAAGGGGAGTCTCAAAAAGTCCCCCGCATAACCCACTGGCTGGCTGTGAGCGCCCGCCTGCCCGCCCTGAGGATCCCGCGTTTCACAAAATCCCGAGGCTTCGTATCCAACAGAGCTAGTAAACGCGCACCCAGCCAGCCCACGTACGTCTCGGCATGCTGAGCTGGTGTGAATCCTCTATGGCTCCCAGCGCGCGTCTTCTCGCGTGGCCCCGGCTGAGAATCACGCCAGGCAGCAGGCCAAGCTCGCGCGGCGCTTATGCCGGACACGAGGAGGCAAGCAAGCTGCGGCAGAAAGTCTCAGACGGACGCGCACGCCCCCCGGCGCACAACATCCGGCTCGGCTTCCACCATGGACGCCCGACGATGCCTGCAGTAGATCTGCGGCCGAAGCAGGAATACGCGTTCACGTAGAGGCACACCAGGCGTGCAGTGCAGCAGCTTTCAATTCCTCGAACTGGTCGATTTGATCTAGATAGCCCGTAGGCAAAGCACAAAATCTACAGACACACAAAAAGGTCTGGAAAAGAGGTAGAGAAGAAGTGAAAGGAGGACAGCGAGATGTAAGCAGAAACGTGAAAAGAGACGGAAAGGAAATTCGTTACGCAGAGCCTGGCTTTCATACCCAATGGATGCCCTGCGGTTGCCCTTTGTCGAGCAACGCCATCAACATACTGTTGCCCGGCCCAATCTCACACAAGCTCGAAAGCAAGGAGCATATGCTCGATCGTGCATGTTTTCCACTGATTCGGAACCGCGCAAGGATTGAGAGACACGAGTACGCAAAATTCTCATTTCTGCCTGCAGAGATCCGGCACCGACAACCCCAGCTCACTGGCGATTGTCCCTGTCGATCCCCATTCCAACATATGTATGACGAAGATGTAAAAAAAAATCGAAAACAAAAAATGGGGCACAGAATGTGCCCGCGTCTTTCGGGCGCCGCCGTGACATCCGCTTCCATGAGCATGCAAAGATTCTTCAACACATCAGACCCAGATGCAGCAACCGTTTTCCTTTTCCTTTTGTACACGTTTCAAGAGAAACTCGCTGCCTTGCAACGTGCCGGACGTTGCAATCTAGTAGCGAAGACGAGCAAAGCCAGTTGGCCGGGCAACACCGCTGGTGCGAGTGCTGTTGCCCGAAGGGAAGGGGACGACGGTGACGGTCGTTCGGAGGGTCGTGGTCTTGTCTTCGCAGTCCTCGTCATCGTCGTCCTTGGGCTTCTGTACGTTGTTGTTGACCGGGGGCTTGGCAGCGCCCGTTGGGGCCATGGTGACGTAGACGGTAGAGGCAGGGACAGTCACCGTCTCCTTGGCCACGGTGACGGTGACGGTGGAAGCAACGCACTCGCCATCCTGGGAGTCGGGTCCCTCGGCACCGGGAGTGGACTTGTCGGCGTCCTGGTTTCCAGGGGTGGACTTGTCGCCTCCGGAAGTAGGCTTGGGCTTGACAACGGTCTTGGTTCGGACGATTCTCGTGGTGGCGGTCGTGGTAGTGGTGATGTCGTCAGCGGGGACATCGCCATTGACGGGAGCACCGCCAGGAGTAGGAGAAGCGCCGTTGCCAGGACCGCCCTTGGCGCAGCTGCTGCAGGGGACGGTGATTGTCTTGAAGATGGTCGTGCGGATGGTGCTGGTGACCAGGGAGGCGCTAGAGCCAGTCCCTTGGGTAAAGGTCACGATCTTGTCGGTCACCACGGGAGTGACCTTGGTCTCGACCGGCGTGGCAGAGGCATCGGCTTTGATGGACGACACGACCTTGGAGGCAGATTCCACGGGGCAGACGACGGTGGTCAGCACCACTTCATCTGTGACGACCTTGGTCACTCTCTCGGACGGGGGCAGACGGGCAATGTCACTTGGCTTGGCGGGACAGTTTGTCACGGTGGGCGCGCAGCTGGTGACGGTGTGCGTCTTTGTCTTCTTGACAGTCACAGTCGTCAGCTGCTCGGTGCCGTTGCCGCGAGGAGGCGCGGTCGTGAGAGGGACGCGAGTCGGCGCAGTTGGGGTGGGTGTCACAGTTGAGCCGACAATGCCACCGGTAGAGGCCTTGTTCAGAACGGAAGACGCCACCTTGGACGCCGAGCTGACAGGGCAGACGACGGTGGTCAGCACGACCTCATCTGTGACGACCTTGGTCAACTTTTGATTGTCAGGCAGCGAGGCGATGGCAGTCTGCTGGGCGGGGCATTTGGTGACCGTGGGAGCACAGCTTGTGATGGTGTGGACCTTTGTCGTCTTGATGGTCAACGTAGTCATGTTCTCGGTCCCGTTGTTGCGAGGAAAGTGAGGGTGACGGGCTGGGTAATAAGCCGAGGCCACGGCGGCCAGCATGCCAATAGCGGCGACGGAAGACTTCATCTTGGCTGATTGACGGATGAGATGATGGAGTAGCTTCTAGGTACTTGATACCGGATTCCTTGTGGCTGTCTACTTCCCGCTGGTGGAAAAGCTTCCCGTCGATATGATGATGATGGTGGTGGTGTTGGAAAAAATGAGTGATTGATATTCGGCGTCAGGCAAGGCACAAAGCGTAGCTTGGCTCGTCACTTGAAGAAAAGAATGAATATGGATAATGAGAGTGGTCGGTAGTCAGTGAGACGCAGCGCTGCTCAACGTCGTATATCGATATAAGCTGTGATAGCAAAGGACGGCGGTGGAAAGAACACACGCCAGGAAGAAAAGAATGTGGACAGCGAATCGGGAAAGACTGTAGGGAGTGAAGGAGAGTATAAATGTGAAGAAAAAAGCAAAGCGAAGGGACGAGGGCCTTATGAAGGAGCGTGGGTGTGAGAAAGGAGAATTGGCGGAGTAGGATCGGGAGGAGCAAAGAGGCTGACCGACACGTCTAGCGAGCAGAAGAACCCGGTCGTCGATGAAGGAGGGGGTGGACTGAGTGAGATGGGAGGCGTGAGGTGTGAGGAGCGAGCGCCATTGGTGCCCAGGGAATAGAGAGAGACCACATGCGAGCAAGGGTCTTGGGTTGCCGCCGAGTGGTGGTGGTGAGGATTAGCTACGGCCTTCTGGTCTCCCCCAATTTGAGCCGACGTCCGTGTTTCTTCGTCTTGATTCACTCCCCCACGGGCTCCACCGGCCACGGGCTGGCGGCCAAGACGACGAACGAAATGAAGGACACCGCCACCCTCGAGCGAGATGACGCAGCAGACGATCAACGGGGATCATGGGTATGCGGGCATGGGCAGAGCTGCTCGGAATAGACTCTTGGGAGGGCCCCGCCCGAGCAGATACCGGACGAAATCACAGGCATGGCATGACTATGGGAAAGGGGGGAAAAGAGAACGGCGAAAGGGGGGGAGAGAAAAGTTTCCGGCTATTCCCCTGCCATGCACGCGCAGGGGGTGCACAGCCATGATGCTCGCGTGCCGTGATGCTGCTTCGAAATGGAGCCCTTCACGTTGCATCGCATGTCAGAAGCCGTTCGGCGCCTCCATTGCCCTCGTCGTGCATTGTTCAAGTTGCCCAGGAGCACCCGGCCCGTTGGGACTCCTTTACCGGGACAAGACTGATTCTCGTCGGTGGGTGGTCGTTCACCGTCGTCGTCATCATCCATCGTTCGCGCGTCGCTCGTCCGTGGGTGGTTCCTGCCTGCCACACAGGGGGAAAAAAAAAACAGGACTTGCTTAGCTCAGGGGCGGAAATGTGCTTAATGCAGGTACCGGACATTGTGAGACGAGCGGTGGCCCAATCGTTTGGGCGGATCCACCAAAACGGCGCCATCCCGCGCGAGCGATCGAGTACGATCTCCACGCAGTTCCTGACAGTTCTGTTTGTCGTCTGCGTCTTTTCTTCCACACCATGATGCACAAAGACGTTGCCTTGCATTGGACGGTCCAGTTTGCTATCGGCCATGTGTAACCAGCCCATACCCCCCGCAACGCAGGCCTCCGACGGGGTAAGCGCCCTTGGATCTGGATCTGGATCCGGATCCTGATCCTGCCCGCCCGCCCGCCCTCTTGCATCGTGGGCTTTGACCGCACCGTCCGAGTCACCAGATCTGACATCTCTGTCAGACTAATTGAAGCTTGGACTCGCCTGACACGCTGAAGACTCTCATAACCTCTCTCTCGCAATTTCACCATTGCGCTCGCTCCGCCCCCCATGCCAGCCAAGGCGCCATCTCACTCTCTCTCTCATATCGCGTGTCCATGATCGGCTGCTACCCTTACACTTGCCAAAGCACGAGTGGTTTCCGGAGGTATGATTCAAGCATCCCGGTCCGGCGTCCACGGTCCGGTGTCCACGCACTTGCAAACCAGCAGGGGAGAAACGAAAAGGAAGGGCAAAAAAGAAGAAAAGAAAAAGGCCCGCAATCCATTCATGGACTAATTTTTGTTTCCTTCTTCCTGCCTTCTTTCAGCCACTCTCTGTCATTTCGTTGCTTGGCACTATCGCTGCCGCAAAACATGCAAAAGAAAGCATTGATCAGGCTGAACAGAAAACTCCCCAATGCATCGTGTGAACTTTGTGTCGCCGACGACCCGCCAAGATGACGCTGTGCCCGAGCCGCATGAGCATAACTACGTAGTTTTGTGGTTGAGATGGAGAAAAGGCCAGAGATCCCGGGAATTTCACATGCGTGCCACGTCGAATTCCTCTTCAGCCGGAACAAAGACCATCTTGTGCACCTGTCTCATCCCCCGTTCCCGTTGGCCGCCCAACTTCTGTCCGGCCGATGGGAAAATTATGCTCAGCTGTGTACGCCCGCCACGCGCGCCATCTTATCGGCTAGTCCCCACCCGGCTAGTCTGAGGTGCCTCCCCTGGAGCGATGAAACCGCCACGAATTGCCCAGGCGCGAAATCCTGCATTGCTGACCGCCCCGAAACCCACAATCCATATCTTACTCTCATGATGAGCCCGCGATCATCCTGGCAATTTTGTTCACCGGATGTTTGGAAACAAGGCGTAACGTGTGTAGCTTCCTCAGCTCCCACCGCGCGCGAGCACGCCAGGAACACGTCAACAAACCCTGCCAAAGCTTCATGCGTTTGGCAGCTCTTGACTTGCCAGTCAATCCGTCAGTCCGTCCGTCTCCTGAGTTGTTGTTACATGCTCATGATGGTTGCGAGGCAGGCCGGCAGCTGAGTGAGCCCCAAATCCTTTCGTCTACCCAGCGACCGCTCGAATGGATCATGTTGTAGAGTGGCTGCCGCATTTGGTCTCGGTTTTCCGATCAGGAAAGCGATTTTCTGCAGTGGAGTTGTGACAAGGTCCATCGGGTATAGTTGCGTACGTGCGTAACCTAGATGCGGCTCCAGTCGTTTCCTAAAAATTGAGCTACTTTCCACTGTCATTCCATATTTTTTTGACTTGACTTGACTTCGTCTGTAACTTTTGCGCAACGCAATCATCGCGCTTTCCGATGATGATGACGAGGCTGGTTTTTTGCACCAAGTTCGCGGCCCTTGTTGTCCCACTGTTTAATAAGTGCATGAAAGTCCAGAAAATCACAATCGATCAAACCCACGTGTCCGACATTGACCATTTCATTCTCCTCAATGCGTGACGCCTGAATGATCCGCCGAACCAAGGTTGCCTTTCAGCGCGGCAGTGCAGAATGATCCGCAAACTCAGCGGATCTTCATCTCGGCATGGTTCTCGTCTGATGTTTGTGAAACCGCAAGTGTTCGGAACTAGAAAAGGGGTGGCGTCATCCCAACTGCCAACAGCAAACCTCTCCAAATTTAGCTCTCTCGGAGGCACGCAGTTTCTGATTGAATATTGTTATTGAAATCTGTTTCTTTTTCGAGAGTCATTCCCTACTCAATCTCTTCAATCCTTGGTTTACGCCGAGGCGAACCGTCATGGATGCTCACGGCTGGATTCACGCTCAAACCCGCCAAGCGCCTCACGCCCGTGTCCGTCTCCGGGGTTTGGGAAAGGAGACTGCTGATCTGCCAGGTTTCCAGGCTCTCAACCACGTCGCGAGCATGTTGTTGTACAAGACCGTCGTTATCCGTGTCCGCGATGTACTTCAGGATCCCTCGTACATCTTCCCTGCTCGAGTCCGTGAGTCCGAACCCCAGCGATCTGCCAGTCTCCTTGGCCCGATGCAGTGCACGTACGAACCCAAGAATGACCAGGATGGCTGCCCGTCGGAGTATCCCCGATTCCATTTCCTTCTCAACCGAGAGCACATTGACGCACGAGTCGATTGCATCGGACACGAGCGCCGGCCCAATGCCGGCAATGTTGGTCTCCAGAGCAGTCCCCATAAGCGAAAGTGCTGAAGTGCGCATGCGAATGTCCTCGCTCCCCCGCTTGCCTTCCCATCCCCTCAGGATCTGAGTGAGCACCGCCCGAGCTCTCCGATCTGACTCAGCCGCCTCCTCGTAGTCGTTGTCACTGATGTCTTCCTCCCCCTCATCCTGACTCCCTGCCGCCCTGTCTCTCTTGAGTCTGGCTAATCGCTCGTCACGAGCCTGTCTGGCCTGAGTTTTCGGCCTGGAAGATCGTCGGCCAGCGATCCATAGAAGCACACGGAAGGTTCTCTCTGCTATTTCGCCGGCAAACATCTCGCCAAGGCCTTCTATGACCTGCACCAAAGCTTCTCCAAATCGAAGACGGACGTCGGTCGGCAAAAGCTCTTGCGAGTCCAGATAGTGTTCCAGAAGCTCTTGGGTGGTTGTTTTTGGATGCTTGTTTGCTATCTGGGTGAAAATTTTGATGACACGGAGGTTGACGTAATCTTCATTGTCCTTGAGTAGACTTGACAACATGACCGTCACGGCAGTGATATCTAGAACCGGGCTCTGTGCCACGATCAGTCCAGAAAGCATGTCCAGGCCTTCCGAAACAACTGGCGGCGGGTTGCCTGTGTCACCCGTGATGTAATTCAGGGCAAGATTGTATGTTCTCCGATCCTCAATTTGGCGGGCTGAGGCAGCTGAGCCGTCAGCTTCAAACGGCTCGGCCTCGTCCCGAAATTTGAGCAGCACCCGCAGGTTCTTTGCTGTTTTTGAAACGTCATCGTTGTTTGAGCGCTCCATGCCGGCAAGAAAATTCTCAAACAGGTGGGCCTCCGCAGCGTGCACGTCACCTTTTCCGAAGCTCGGCGCGAGAATGATCATGTTCAGAAGGCTGAGCACGACTGACGTGAGCTCGTCGTCCAGGGAGATTCCATCATTGCTCCTGATCATCTCGCTTACAACTTCAACCAGTTCGTTGAACTGGCTGACAAGTTTTTCCGGCGCGAGTTCCATCAGCTTCTGCAAGATTGTTACCTCGGTCAATTCATGAACAGCAGCGTCAGTGGCTTCGCTACCGCTATTTGTTGTCTTGATACCGTCTTGGAGTCGCTGCTCCTGCAACGAGGCCGTCCACTTTCTCAGGAGAGAGAGGAAAATGCCGCTGATGCTCTCGCTCGAGCAAGCATCGCAGACAAAGCGGACCAGAGTCTCAGCCCGGGTTATCATCTCTACTGGATTAAGCCCAAGAGTCGAGTCCGCAGGCTCTGTTGTAGCAACAACTTCAATTGCTGATTGATCGACCTGGTGGTAAAGCCACGGCTTGGCTGCATCGCTCGTGCAACCCACGGAGTGCAGATTATCAATTACAGGTTGCATGTCTTCGATTTTGCCAAAGAGCTGGAAATAAGTGTGCAATAAGCTTTTGGCTGGATCACAGTATTTCTCAGCGATATGTTCCTGGTGATGGCCGACCAAAGTCAACACCCAAAGCTGTACGATGACTGGTTTCAACACCCGTCTGCAGAGCCCTGGCGATGAGTTTGTTAGCGTCAGCGCCTTAAGGCGCATAAGTGCTGTTGCGAGCTGCTCGCCGTTGACAAGGACCTGATTCTCGCTCAGGTCGATAATTTCCTCTGATCCCTCTTGGTATTGCGCGCTTTTCAGCGATGGATTGAGCCTTTCGAGGAGAGGGTGCACAAAGGCGTTCCATCCCGGTGATCCTTTATTCACGGTCAACTCTCTCACTTCTACTGTATACATTCCAAGACATGCTTACCCGGTGCTCCCGTTTGTTTCTTGCCGAGAATGCCAAAGCCGATGACCTGTGCGGCAGTTTTGGCCAAGTCCTGCCCATCAGTTCCATCCAAAAGGCGGAAGAGCTGGGGCGCAATGCCGCCGAACCATTCCTGAGGGCTATGCGTATTGGGGACGGTAGAGAGCAATTTAATGACAACAGCCGCAGCTTCATGGGTGATGCTGGCGCCGCTTTTTTTGAGCTGCTGTGCATCCGTTGCAGCTCTTTGAGCACTAGGATGAACAGAAAAGACGAATTCCATCGTCCCGCGAACTCCGTCTGGCCTCAGCGGCACAAGCGTGAGAGCCTGCAGCAGTGGCTCTCTCAGCCATGTCGGCAGGAGACTAGGCTTCACGAGGGAGTTCAGAGTTGGCAGAAGAGCCCAAGTTTGAGTTCTGCAGACTATCAGATGATGCTTGGTTGACTTGCAGTCCAGCTCGTCTTACCCGTCGATGAGTTCCTTGAATGTTTTGAGATTGTCTTCTCGATTCTCTGGGGTGTTCGAGGGGTCAAAAGCTCTTTTACCTATCTCTATGAGGTCTACACTCAATCTGGGCCCTGCACGGCCTTGAGCTTCTCGCTCAGCCATTCTCGCCTACTTCATGAGACGGTCCTTGGCGCAACAGAGGCGCTGCATGGCACAGTTGAATTGCGGCCGGGAAGAAGCGAGAGAAGATGCAAAGGCACAGTGCCATACAGTGTGCGATGACCTCGAAACTCACAGTGGATTCCCAGGTCAGGTGCTCTCGCGTCACTCTCAGCGGAGCCACACGCGATGGCAGCGCGACGCGTACAGTCGAATGACGGTTTACCTAGCCGCGCGCTGAAAGGCTGGCGATGCACCACCATTTGACACACCACGCACCAAATTTAGCCATGTATGCCCAATTTCATGCAACGTGTATCAAACACCAATCGTGCTGACACGAGGACTCCTAGACAACTCTCCTTCGCTTGGGTCGCGGAATCGTCCAAGCAACAAATCTTCGCGTCGCCTCCCTCACAGTTTCCCGGTGCTCATTTTCCGCAAGGAATGTCTACTGCAGACCCCCCTTCAAGGTCTGGTGATTCGCGACATGCTGCCCTTGAGCCTGTATCAGGATCTCTCTGTCGGCGGCATTCGGACTTGTCGTGATATCGCGTCGTCGGTAACCAGACGATACAGCCTCGCCGGGGGAATGAGCTTCGGAACTTAACCCTAAGATAACATCTGGTTCTAGTATTGCGCCCAGTCTTTTGATCGTCTTTTACGTCTGTGATTGGATCGAGTTTGCCTTCCGCTGAAAAGCGGACGGACAGATGACGGGCTTGAACAGGCTGACTGGCGGACAAATTATTCAGCCACCCTTTGGTGCGTGAGAGGAAGGCCGCTTTGGCCCTGATTGGTAGCGCCATCAGGTGAAAAGCCTCGCAGATGAGGCGTCATCGGCTCTGCCTGCTGGAACGGGACTTTGGCAAGTTGCGAGCGGCTTCAAAGAGGCTGTCGGATTGTTGGGAATGGAGACTTGGTGCATGGCGGAAGCATGCTGCTCGGCATTGCTGACGCTGGGACGTGGTCCGGCATGAAGAGCTGAGCTGGAGCCTGGCCACATGCAATCAGTGTTTATGTTTCATCAGAGATGACACCGAAGTTCTGCCTCGTCGGAATCGCTCGCAATTGCGAGTGTAGCGGGGAAACTACGGCCGCAAACAGAAACGTTTAACTGATACAACCAACTGCCAGCTCCCACGCGCTCTCGGAATCTTGCCGTGCTTGAACCACGCCCATCTTGTCTCCTTCCTCACTGACAGGTACTTTGGGACCATGTCAGGGACAAATACGTCCGGACATGTGATGCGTGCATCAAGCTCGGCCAGGCGCATCAACTTCCTGCGTCGGTCATCCGCCGTATACGCTGGAAGACGCCAGTCAACTGCTCAAATTTCCAAGAATTTGAGCATTTCCCCCAATAGCACTCCGAAAGGAGATCTTTGGGATGAGAGCGTGGTTTTTCCGGATGCTTTTGTCCACGCGTTGCGGCCCTCCTTTGCCTGGCAGCGATGCCTTTGGTGGAGAGGATACAAAAACTAGTCCTAGTTGGCCGCGAGGAGCACACGGAAGGAGAGCTGGCCTAATTTGTCGTCGAGTCTGGGCTTGCCATCGATTGATGGAAAGACGCTCAGCGCGAGATGTCCTGTCTGTCCTCGGTGTCCCGAATGCTTGCAACGTGGGCAGTGCCGGGACCCATCTCGAGTTGGAGTCAAAGTTTTGTGCTTGTCTGGCGCTGTCACCAATGCATCATTTGACCGAGAGGCAGCTGCGGACTTGCTCATTGGTTTGAAAGGGCAGGCCGCGTAGCTTGAGGTAGCCCTGGTTGTCCTCGCGCCAGAAATGGCGGGAGGACGACCCCCCGGACGGCGAGGGGATAAGTCTCCCTTTGATCATGGCTGAAAATGAAAAGCTGACAGATGGCTGCAGATGGCTAGATCAGACGGGATGTCTCGACTTCCCGTAAGCGGTATCCTGCAGTCAACAACGGAGACGTCGGCATTCTCCAGGTAGTGAGCATCGGACGAAATGATCGATGCAAGTCCATCTCAGGCGTTAAACGCAAACCATCAGGTCCGTTACGGGGAGGCCTCAATCCATACCTGATACCCCACCGTCCTGACATGGGCGACTAGCGAGGCAACGGAGCGTTCCATCGCAACAATGCATTGTGCTTCCCCAGATTCCTTGGGACAGCATCGATCGGCAGGCTGCAAAGGGAATGAAGCGTGCATCGTGTGCTGCCCCCTTTTTTTCTAGCCCCCCTTCCTCCCTCCAAACCAATGCATGCATGGCGCACTCTACTGCAAGTGCCCGGGCAGCCAGCCCAATTGGTTTAAAACCGGTGTTATTACTGGTCGGGCGGGTGGCTGACCAGGTTTGACGACGCCTGATCTGGGCAAATGCGCAGAAATAAGGGCCAGAAACAAGGCCTGCGCAAGCTGATGCCAGGCCCAGACCCACAAAGTGTGATGTCATGGCACGCCGCGCGCTTGGTCGCGCCTTGTGTGGTTAATCTCGCATCCGAATGGTACTTAATCCCTTGGTGGCACAGCTGTGCCCGTGCTCGATGACTTGCCATCGGTCACCATGAGGGCCGTCTTCTGCTTGGTTGTCGGCTACAGCGCTGTGGGCTGGTCGGTGCCTACAAAGTCATCTTTTCCTGTCGAGACCGCCCCGGCCCGAGATATCATCGCTCAGCGCGCCCCGGCTCCTACGGCAGCCTCCGGTCTCGATCGACGTGGACTCGGCGACGACGTCAAGAGCTATGTCCAGAGCCTTGCCGGCGGAATCGACAGCAGACTCTCCTCCTTTGTGGACTCGGGCATACTGAATTTTCCGAATGGCTTCCCGACGGGCTCAGCCGTGGAGAAGTCGCTCGGGATTTCCAGCACCGCTCTGTCTGCCGAGCCGACCCAGGCGCTGAATCTGCCGTGAGTGCTGTGCCAGCCTGCAAGCAGAGGTCTGATGTATACTGACGCAAGAATTGCAAAAGCTCCTACGGCAATTGGACCAATAATGGCTGGAACCTGCGGATCCATGGCAACATCTACAAGCTGCCAAACCTGTCGCAAAGCAAGGTTGACGACCTGGCCGACGTGTTTCTCATCGGAACGAGCGTCAAGGATCTGAGCCCGACCGAGCAGGATCAGGCCCGGAACGTGACCCGGTCCATCTTTGTGGTTCAGCAAGCGAATCAGAACGTCACGGTCAATCTGGTGAACAATGTCGCTGTTACCTCAAACGCAACTGGGGGTGCCGTCAATGCGGTAAGGACGATGAACTGATCTATCTTGATCCCACACGCGCAGCTGACCAAGTGTGGTCCGGCGAGTAGAAAGGTGGTGCCCAGACTATCCGCATGCCCTACAACACAACTCTCGAGGGCGATTTCGACGCGTTTGTCCCACTTCAGAATACCACTGGACCAAACGGCGGGCACATGTCTCCAGGCAACGAGACTTCCCAAATCCAGACGCTCAACATGTACACGCAGGGGACAGACACGGGAAATGCAACGGCATATCTGGTGCCCCCTACGGGACTGACGGTAATTTCCGACATTGACGATATTCTCAGAGTCACGCGAATATACCAGCCGGCCGATGGGATTCTGAATACTTTTGCCAAAGCATTCACGCCGTGGATGAACATGCCCGAGGTGTACGCCAACTGGTCCGCATCCATCAACAACATGCATTTCCACTACCTCACCACCACTCCGGAGCAGGTGACCAGGAACTACATGGACTTCATCTACAAGACGTATCCGCTGGGATCCTTCGACACGAGACCGCTCAATTTCTCCGACACGAAAGCGACGCTCTCGATCCGTCGCTTCCTGCTGGACAAGATCTTCCAGACGTTCCCACAGCGCCGTTTCATCCTCGTGGCCGACACGAGCAATCACGATGTCATGGTGGCCTATCCGGCGCTGTACAAGGATTACCCCGGCCAGGTGGCTTGCATCCTGCTGCGAAACACCAGCGCGACCGACTCCGGCGACAAGTTCCCCTACAACACGTCGGGCTTCAAGGGAATCCCCCAGGACAGCTACATGTTTTTCAAGGTCCCCGACGACTTGGCCCGCCTCGATGTGGCCAACGGGCGGTGCTGGAACAGCACCATACCGCAGAACGTGACCTTTTCGGACCAAGGCTTGCCCTTTGGTCTCAGCAAAGGCAGTGCCGCTGCCCGAATCGGCAGCGGCCCGGAGCTCGCCGCTCTCCTGGCCTCGTTGGCTGTTGTGGTTGCGACGGTGTTCTGGTGAGGCTGTGTGTCAGGCGTCGCGACGACGAGCGTGGGTCGACAGGCTGCTCGTCGCGCATGTAACTATTGCAGAGGAAGAGGAGGTGTCTTGGAATTTCAGGGACCACATGCAAAAGCGAAATCTACTGTCAGTTTTTTTTTTTTTTTTTTGCAAATGCAAATGCAAATGCAAAACAGTAAACAAAGTGACTTTTTGTCTAGAATGCGTCAAGCGTCTTCGTAGCAGCGAGCAGTTCTGGATGCCACATTCCGCTCCAGTGAATGAATGGTACTGGCCACTTACTTTACGCTGAGATTCGGCACGTGTGTTCTTTGTCTAATGAGAGCTTTTCTGGCCCGGGAGGGACGAGGGTCGCCCCCCGATCGTATGGACCTGGTTGTGCCCGTTGGGGGAGGCGTGGCAGAAGTCGTATTGTCTGCTGGCGGACAGCACCACGATCTCACTGTGTAAGCTAAACCGATTCCAACTCCTGTTTTTTTTTCTTGTCCCTTTCTGCTTGGTGTTTGTTATTGTTTTCTCTCCTTGAGCATTTCGTTGCCTCCCCCTTTCTCTTTCTTTTCCTTGCCCTCCCGTCCCCTCCCGTCGTCTTGATTTTTTTTCTTCCCACTTCCTCCTTTTACAACATGAGCGCCCACCTCTGCTCCTTCACTATATTCTTATAACGATACTCAGTCACGTTTAACATTCCGCACGTGATAGTAGGCTTTTTCTAGCTACAATGACGAAGCCTCCCATACGACTTCTCCCACCCTTCTCGTCAATTTGGTCGACTGGTCCCGGGTACTGGACGGACGGGTTAAGGCCCTTGGTGCCTAGGGTAGGTGGGCGTGGCACGTCAGCGCGCTGCAGCGCCACCACAATCGCCCTTCGAAAAAGCTGCGCCACCGTGGGTGGGCGAAAGTAACCTCGAGCGCTGTCGGGAGTTATACTTGATCATCATGAGCCCCTGTTTCAAACAGCTACGGCTTTTGTGGGCAATGAGATGGAATCTGGGAATGGCTGCCACCCGCCCTTGATGGATTCTTATACACAGCCGCACAAAGCAGGAGTGGGCGGTTGCCACGTCGAAGCCAACAAAAAAGTGCAGCTGGCAAAGAATACAACGAGACTGCGAACCTCCGGCACAAGTCGCCGGGGTGAATGCCCATTTATCCGACCATCAAGGCGGCCAGATGTGCCAGACCCTAGGCCGCAAACGACAGCGTGCCGAATCCGAAAAAAAAAAGAAAAAAGAAAAATACCGTCAATGGTCACAAGTCTCGCACATGTAGACAAAGAAAATAGGTATCCGCCTAGCTGCTACATGTCCGTCCACACCATCGCTATATGTACACTTGACCGGCCGTCATGTCCATCGCCTGCCCGCCGCCTTCTACGACCCATATGCGACCTGGCCCATCGGCCTGTCTTCCTCCATCCCCGGAGCCATCAGGTTCGTCCTCGGATCGCCCGTAGCCTTGGCGACCGAGCAGCGTGCCATTGTCGGTGAACTGTTTTTTTCAAGACCAGATTAGTTTGCGAATGACGGGAACGCGCTGATGCGGTCGAGTGTTCGTCTTACCTTCTGGAGATGACATCTGTAAAGTAGAAGTTCTCAATGACCTTCTTCAGCGGCTCGCCCGTCGCCTTGGAGCCCTTGTTCTGGTCTACCAGCTGCACCTTGCTGAGCTGTCGCAGAGCCACGGGCTCGACCACATCATAGGCAGCCAATGCAGGCGATATCTCCACCATGCGGTCACGGACTGCGGCGAGATCATCATACGCTAGAGGGACGCCGAGGAACTCACTGGCGGCGCGCAGGATCTTCCAGTCAGTGCGGGAGGCGCCGGGCAGAGACGTGGCTGCCCGAGTCGTCTGGACTCGACCTTCCGTGTTGATGTAGGTGCCGGCCTTTTCCGTGTACGCTGCACCGGGCAGGATGACGTCGGCGATCTGGGCGCCGCGGTCGCCGTGGTGACCTTGGTAGACGACGAATGCATCCTTAGGAATATCCGTCTCGTTGAACTCATCTGCGCCAAGGAGCCACACGAATTTGGGCTTGGCCCGCGCGACTTCGGCTGAAGGGACGGTGAAACCGACTTCAAAGGCCCCCGCCCTTGACGCCTCTCTTTGCAGCACATTGTATCCGTCCCATTCGGGCGTCACAAAGTTGGCTGCGTTCTTCTCGACAAATGCACCAATCGTCTCGTAGTAGGCCTTGGCGTCGGCGTGATCTGTAACACCGGAGCCAACAATGATCATTGGTCGCTTAGCAGCCTGGAGCTTCTTGCCAAATGGCCCGGTGAGCGCTTTCTTGAGCGCGGCGTGATCCGCGCCTAGGTGCTCAAACTCAAAGGTAGATTCCCACGACTCGCCGACTACAGCAACTTCGAGATCTGATCGGAGCCATTGCTTGCGAATCCGGGCATTGAGCACGGCTGCTTCGTGCCTGGGGTTGCTGCCGACAATCAGGATGCAATCGGCCTCCTCGATTCCCCAGATGCGGGAGTTGAACAGGTAATTTGATCGAACATCGACGCCGTGGGCGAGGGGCTGGCTTCCTGTGGGGGTATCGAGCGCGAGGTTCTCGGATCCGAGCTTGTTGGCCATGTCCTTGGCCACAACCAGAGACTCGACCTCGGTCAGGGCGCCGGAGATGATCTTGAACTCGTTGCCCTTGGGCTTCTTTGACTGCCATGCCTTCGCAACCTCGCCGAGAGCCTCTTCCCAGTCAGCGGGCTCGAATTTGCCTTCGCGTCGAATCAAGGGTATCGTCAATCGCTGCGTCTTGAGGCCATCGCATGCAAATCGGGTTTTGTCATTGATCCATTCCTCATTCACGTCGTCGTTCAGACGTGGCAAAACTCGCATCACCTCCAGGCCGCGCGAGTCGACACGAATGTTGGAGCCAAGGCCATCGAGCACGTCGATGGACTCGGTATGCTTCAGTTCCCAAGGACGAGCTCGAAAGGCATAGGGCTTAGAGGTCAAGGCACCAACAGGGCAGAGGTCGATGACATTGCCCGACAGTTCCGAATCTAGATTCTTCTCGAGATACGTGCCAATCTGTAGGTCGTTGCCACGGCCAGTCGAGCCAAGCTCGGGCGCACCGGCGATGTCATTGGCGAATCGGACGCATCGGGTGCAGTGAATGCATCGGTTCATCGACGTCTTGATCAGGGGCCCAATGTTCTTGTCCTCGACGGCACGCTTACCGCCAATTTCGTGAAATCGGCCGCGATCGGCACCGTATCGCATGGACTGATCTTGGAGATCACACTCGCCTCCCTGGTCGCAGATGGGGCAGTCGAGGGGATGGTTGGCAAGCAGAAACTCCATGACGCCCTCACGGGCTTTGTGCGTAATGGCCGAATTGGTCTTGACGACCATCCCGGGCTGCACCGGCCAGGCACAGGAGGCGACAGGTTTGGGGGCTTTCTCGACTTCGACAAGGCACATTCGGCAGTTTCCGGCGATCATGAGTTTTCTAGAAGCAGCTGGTCAGATTTTGGAAGTTCGGGCATCGTTGCTGTTGAAGCGCAAGCGGTTTTCTCGTACTCATGGTAGCAGTATCTAGCACATTGTCAGCGTTGAGAGACCGTAGTCAATGTCGGTGTCCCAGCTCACCTTGGTATCGTGACGCCTGCTTTCTCGCAAGCTTGGATGAGGGCAGAACCAGCTGTAGTATTGGCGTTAGTGGGAGAGACCTCGAGGCAGAGTTTCTATCGAGAATTTTGCCGGTAGTACCTTCAATCGAAACCTTCTTTCCATCTGTAGCAATGTCAGCCAAGCTCAAATGCTCCATTGACATCCGAGAACCATGATTGCCTACCGATTGTTAACTCAACGTCTGCCTGACATCTCGGACTTGTCGCAAAGGTCCGTGACGCAATGGCGCACCGCCTGCTCGTCCGCCAAGCCGAACGAGCCAGAGAAGATCGGAGCATCGTGTCGCCTTGACGGAGGAAGAGGAGGAGGGAGGAGGGGCGGAGAGGCGGCGATGCGAAGGCGTTGAAGGCGGGAGAAATGACCCTTCTTCAATCGTTGACGTCCTGGAAAGAGAACTGGCCGAGCCGCCCCCCCAAAGCCCATAGCAAGGATCCACCGAGCGCCGATTAATTTACAACTGCGCTGATTGGCTGCGCCAATATCGGGTGCGTGCCTGAGGCGGTAGCCGGCTTTTCCCGCGTAATTGCCCACCTTTATTTAATCTTCCCTGGCCGAACCCGGCCCTTTCTAACTCTTTTCTCACCATATTGTTAAATTGTACCACGGGCACAATTTATTGTAGGTGAGCTCGAGCTTTGTGTTTGCGCGAGCAGACGTTTGGCGCTCAGTCGAGTTTTCCTCTATGATGTGTTCAAGAGAAAATCCATCACGCCGATTATGGAAGCACGGGAGAGACTTTTCTTCTCGGTGAGCGCTGCCTCTTACCGCCGGTCGTTACATTTTCACCATGTTGGTGCGAACCTTTCAGGGTTATGAGGGATGAGATCAACGTCTCGGAAACATCGCGAAGGACGTCCTACTGTTCATTGACTGCGTTGTTTTGGTACGTAATTGGAAAGAAGAGACTGCGCCTTTATGCAAGCGTATCGTACCATAGCCATAAATTCATCATGACTCCGCGACCGCCATCATGAGCTGCAGCTACATTGCATGGCGCGACCCTTCCTCGGAACGTCGCCAACCCAGCGCTGCTCTTCCTCAACGTCCCCTTGATACACCACCCCATTGAACGTCCTGCCGGCCCATTCATCTTCGAAGGGATTTAACGCCATGTGCATGGCGCGATTGAGCACATCGCGCTCCCCCTCCTTTTCCACCCGCCGGATCAATTCATCCAAGATCCAACCTCTTGGTACAAAATTAGGATTGACTCGCTTCATACTTTGAATTCTCTCCTCATCCGTCACTTTTCCGCCGTCGTCGCTCTGCCAATCTTCCAACACACGGGCCCGCCATTTATCAAGCCATTTAGCGAGACGTTCTCGGGCTTCGTCTTCACCAACGACTCCCTCCTTGTGGAAGAAAACGGCAGCCGTTTCCTTGCGGGCTTTGTGGCTAGAAATATCGTCCAGCCTGATGTTGCTGAGTCGTCGGAAGAAATGATTGAAGTCGAGTTCGTATGCCTCTAACGCGTCGAGCGCGTCACTGAACAACTCGTCAAAATCTGTGCTTTTGAGCCGGCGCAGACCAAGCCTGGCTAACATCAGCCGCTTGTATTCTGCGAGAAAAGTCTCCTTGTACTCGTCGCCAGTCTGCATAATAAGCTTCTCCGCACGGGCTATAATCTCTTTCTGCTGTGACTCCTTCACGCCCTCAGAGACGAAGGCCGCGTCGTCCACTAGACCCGCGGCTCCTATGAGTTCTCCGAGTGCTTCCCCAAAACGCACAAGATTCCACCATATAATCGTGGGCTGGTTTCTGTAGCTGTATCGGAGCATGTGGTCGTCGTGGTTCGGCGTGTAAGAAGGATCGAAGTTGTCCATGAACGCGAAGGGGCCAAAGTCGATCGACAGGCCATATACAGAGGTGTTGTCGGTATTCTGAGATTCGAGTCAGCTGCAGATCAAGTGCGCTTGGGCCGACCTTTGTCATTACGTACTAGAACACCATTCATGAAGCCGTAGGCCTGCCAGGCTGCGACCACTCTGGCGCTACGACGAGCAATCTCGCGATATAAGCGAGAGAATCTATTTTCAGCCGCGTCATTCGGCCCTTGCAGTTCCTTTTCCCCGACCCCGGACTTGGGAGGATCCGACCCTGAAGGCTTCTCCGGGTCATCCAGTCTCGCAGGGAGAGTGTCCCAACCGCCAAAGACATCTTCGGCAACGTACGTGGCTAGCTTTCTGATCAAATCGCGATCCTGCCGCGCACGTAGGATATCGAAATTGCCCAGTCGCAACCACGACTCTGCGAACCGCAGCACGATGGCACCAGGTTCCACCGTCTCCCGCACCACTTTTGAGTGAGGCAAGAACGTGAGGGACAGGGCGCGTGTCGTCGGGATCTGCAGCGCATTGAGAGCTTCCGACACGACAAACTCCCGGATGCTCGACCGCAGGACCGCCTTGCCGTCAGCGAAGCGCGAATATGGCGTCAGGCCCGCGCCCTTCAGCTGAAGCTCAAACTGCCGCCCAGTCTCCGGATTCTTCGTCTCAAACAGGGAGATGGCGCGGCCGTCGCCGAGCTGGCCCGCCCACTGGCCGAATTGAAAGCCGCCATAGCACTGTGCCCAGGGATAACCTCCCTGAAGCTTCTCCTCGTCCCAGCCGTAAAGCTTGTTCCCGGCGACGAACTGCCGGAACTCTTCGCTCTTCGATTCGCTCGCTCTGATACCGAGATCTCGGAGTGCCGCGGGACTCACGCCCAAGAGCTCGGGATCTATTTGCTGCTCCGGTCGCACCCAGGTGAATAGGGCGTTGCGGACTTGTCTTGGCCCGATCTGGTCACGGGGAGCCTTGTGGGAGTCGCCCGGTGTCGGGAATTGAGAATCCGGAGGCAGAGACTCAGTAAAGTGCCATGATTTCGGCAGGTCTCGCACCGTCGCGCCCTGGTAGCCAGACGTGGCTTGGTGGCCGGCGGCGGCCATGATGGTGAATGGACGCCTGACTCGCAAGGCAGCTCTCTGCAGTCCTGCTCGGTAGGGCATCAGAGGCGTAGTGAGGTCCTGAAAGAAAGCCAGCAATCGGAAGAGGATGCTGCCGTCATGCTGAATCAATTTAGCGCAGCGAATTCAATCACATGCATGGTGGCGATTTTGCAGTCGAGGTGGGAATTGACGTCAACCTGATGAGGGTGACGGCATCATCGGGACCCCACAATGCGGACGGACATGGTCGTTGGTCGTCTCCAGTAGCGAGCGACTGCCATGAGACGATTGATGGTGACAAGGATTCATGAAACACATGTGTATAATCGGCCGGAACCAGCTATAGTCAATTTTCTCGCGCTGGTCGTCGAAAGAGCCACTGCAGCGAAGGGCACATGCACTGAGAACTCCGCACTAGTCGAGGAAGAGCCTCCTGCAGCGAGCAAATCGTTCGACGATATCACATTTGTCGTCCTAGTCTGCGCCGTCTAACCAGCATAACTACGGCCGATTCCATAGACTCTGTGGTCCGCAGGCAGTCTTCCGCTCTTCGTCAGAGCATCCATGTGCCTCGAAGTGTGCCATCTCGCTGATGAAGAGAAGATGCCATACATTGCGTCCTTCATCCCGCAATCCATCCCTTACTTCGTCTTCTCCTTCGTCTTGCTGATGGTCTCGCCCCTCGAACGCTTAGAATGTGCTTTATAGCGGCGTAGCGCCGTCATGGTTCTGGCCACCGTAGCCATTACATGACAATACGCATCTTCTCCAGTTGTCTCCGCCAGTCACTTTTTCATGTCGACGGTCTCATTTTCGACGTCTCCTGTCCAGCTCTTTGGACTCCATGTTAGCCAACGTCCCACGCAGGTCTTTCTCGGTGGCCTCACGACGGGTCGGTCCCGCGAGGCATCGAATGCGAACGCACTCGCGCTGAGTAAGGGTGCAGATGTTGGCCTTGACGGAGGCAGCTTGCGCGTCTTTGATGGCTTCAGCGGACTGCCGGGGCGACGTCATCGTCGAGAAGAACGAGGCTGGGATGGGAACGAATATTGCAGGTGTGATGGTTGTGAGGGGTGGTATCACTTCTTGGTTGCTGTTGGCGCTGTTGCGGGTGGTGCTGCCGCGCGGTGGCGTTGGTGGTCTCGCTGTCATTTTCTCTATTGAATCATAGAGAATCACAGCAGAATGCTCCAACACCATCACCCACTCAGAGTCGCGTGATTCCCGAGCCAGCCTTTCTGCCCTTGCACTGGCCCAGATGCGCCAGGGGTGTCGGGATTCGCGTCCACGTATGCGGGGGAGAATGCCGGGATATCGTGAGCTTTCCAACGCAGCCGCATAAAAATGCGTGGCTCGATCAACCTAGCACACCCCCAGAAGCAGTGCTTCGGGCTGTCTCATGTGAGCTTCGGCAGAGTTCCACGGACAAGCATCCGTAGGGCTTCTATCGCGACTTTGCATGGCTGTGCGCGTTTGCATTGGATCGGCAGGCCAAGCTTGGCAAAGATGGGCCACCGTAGCTGCCGGCGCCGCCTCGTGTTTCTCGTCACAATTTCATCTGGATCAAATCTCGATTTGATCACGGTCCTTCACCTCGAAGGCAACACCTTGCGCACATAATCTCGAACGATGAGAACTGCGGTCCGAACCACGTCTTCCAGGCGCCGATCCTTCCGCCTGCGCATCCAGATCAGGAGGATTGCAAGCAAGACGCAGTCCACCACCAGGTGCTTGAGAATGAGCCACAGAACCCAGCCAAACCACACGGGGTAGCTCCGATCCTTCTTGGATCGCCATTCCCTGCCCGTGGTGATGTGCTCTCGCAGCGCAGCCACCTCGGCCGAGAGCTTTGTCACGGCGCGTTCCACCTTTTTCTGCCACCTCGAGGACTTTTGGAGGTGCGACTCCCCAAGCGCATCGTCGTCGAGATCCATCATCTTCTGCGATCGTAGCTCGGCTTCATCTTGCTCGCTCATGGGGCTGAGGATCTTCAGAGGCCCCTCGCTACCGCTGAGCGGTTGCTGGAATCGGCGCGGTGCCTGGGCCGAGCCGCCCGCCTTGGGAGAGGAGTCGGTCGAGCTAGGCGTATTGTGCTTGATTTGGTTCCAGACAAATTCAAGTTCCGTGACGAGTTCAATCGCATCACTGCACAGCGTTACTCGTATCAGCCCCAAGAAGAAAGGAGAAGGGGGGTCCGTGACCATGGACGGCGACGTACGAGGTATTGGCGTAGCGATACATGGTCTCGATCAGGGCTTCGACGTATCGTCGTTTTGCCTCTGTCCGACTCAACCCCTTTTGCGCATTCCACGCGTCCCATTTGTCTCGCTCTTTGTGAAGTTCCTCGGCTGTGAGGAAGGGACCGGCCGTCGGTTGCTCCATGACACCGTCCACATCGCCCTCCATGGCCTGCTTGTAAAGTCCATAGAGACGGAGGCGATCCGACGGCGGCGGTCGCGACGCACCGGTCTTGGGGATCTTCTTGACCGTGTTGAGGGCGTGCACGAACACGCGATCTTATGCAATGTTAGTCCCGAAAGCGCGCGACAGCCGAGATCTTGTGTCTACTGACCAACGGAGTCAGCCATTGTGCGCTGATCGAAGAGTGTCGGGTCCGCGTTGGGAGGAAACCGCTCCCGCCTCGACGACGGGCGTTGACAGAGATGCCAATAAGTCAAGCGGATGGAGGTCGGCGCGTAATATGGGGAAAAGGAGGTGCGGATGCGGCCAAATGCGATTCCCAAACAAGTGGAGTTGTCCCGAGGCAACTCGAACTTAGTTTGGTTGATTGGTTGGGTCATGTCATCACATCCACCATTACAATGAATCACATGTGCAAGTCCAACCGACACATCCCTTCTCAGGTTGACCTGAGAAAGAGGATCCAGATCATTCAAATCGTTTGCTTGACACGTAGTGTAACCATTTCCAGCTCGTGAAACTGGCTTCACAAGTACATGCTAGCAATCGCGGCCTGCCATCCCAGCCGACCAACACTGAGCCCCGGGGCCCCAAAAGAAAAAGGGCCTCGATCGGGAGACTCTCGCATTTCAGACGCCACGGACCGAGAGGGTCAAGTAAACGCAAAGCTTTGCGCGCGGTCTCAGTCCATAACATCCTTATCCTGGCGTTGTAGACACTTTGCGCCATCTCAGTCTAGGCACGCCATATGCACCAACGGGAGCGAGTCAACGTGTCCGACCCGTCCCAAGTATTACACGCTCTTCACATCAGACACGCCACCTTGCGACTGCTACACAGCCCAGACGACGCGACCTTGATTCGAGTTGCTTGTCCCACCCACGTCCATGCTTCCATCTGCCATTCGTACCAGACCTTGGTGTCATCGGTCTGGCGCCACATGCTGACCTCGAGTTCCGTATCTGCAGGAAATGATATGGGTTCCTGAGCAATGTTGCATTAGAAAGGACCCCAATGCAGGCGCTCATGACAATGCATGTGTGCTGACGAGGTAGAAGTGGACAAACCTTGAGAGGGAAGAAGATGGGAAACCACGAAATCATATCTTTGCTCTTCCGGTCGATCCGCTCTGGGTGCGTGCTAATTTCCACCTTTTGCGCGTTGAGTCGGGACTCATAGAGCGTGGATTCAAAGTAACCCGCCAGTCCGTGTGTGACGCCCGCAGTCCGACACACAAAGGTGACGTGGCAATACCGCGAATTATGATCATTAGCTCCTGCTGCACCGGCCATGCTGCCGCCGCCACCGCCCATGATGCCCCCTGACCGCCGGGCCTCTACATTCTGCAGGGTCCCTTCAGGAACAGGATGTGAAAACTCCCAGGCCTGCTGAAATCGCCCGTGGTTAGGGACTTTTTCGCAGACAAAGTCGATTGCGAATAGCCGCACAACCCATGGAGTGCTGAAAGCCGTGGCATCGGCTGCTGACCGCGCGAGGATATCTCCGTACAGCTTGGGAGTGGATATTGGGCTCATGTGCGCCGTGTACGACTGAGGGATGGAAATACCGTGCGGCTTGGCCAAGACGTGCTGGATCCCATCCAGGCACTCAGGCGAAAGCTCGTTATCACCAAAGGACCCGAGCAGTTCGGAGATGAGGATGTCCACTTTGCCGTACACAGGGCCAGTCTCCGGCGACTGAGACAAAACCGGGCCTTTCCAGGCTCGCATGTCAGTCTTGACCACATGGACCCTGCCGCCCCAGAGCATCTGATTTTGTCGGAGTAGATAAACATAGGCGTTAGGGTTCTTCTCCACGGCCCATACATCCACGTCAACTTTGGTAGTCTCGGCAGCCTTCAGAGCGCGTGTGACCAGAGGCCCCCGACCAGATCCAGCGACGGCGATCACGACGGTGCCCTCTTTAGATGTGGGAAGGTTGAGGTCTTTCCACTCGGAAAGGGCTTCTTCAACGGCAGCTTCATACTGATTGTACTTGACCGGGTCGCCCTCAAATACCTCGTACGTTGCAGACTCGAGATTGTCTGACAGCGGCTGCAGAGGAGACTGGAGCCAGTCCTGAAAACTCGTGAGTGTTGGCGTCTCAAGGGCAGTGAAGGGCGATTGCTGGGTCTCCAGCCATTGCAGATAGACCATGTGAGCGTTTGCGCCTGGCCCGTGAGAGAAGGTCGCACCAGACGCAGGATCATGCGCCGCCGCAAGACTGGGAAAATCCTCATCCGTCAGGGGTGGTCTGTTCGAGGCGGAGAGTGCGGACGGGTCGTCTGGTTTGAAGTCTGCGGAATCCGGCCCAACGTCGCAGAGCAGGATCCATGGTACCGTTTTGAGCCTCATGTAGCTGAATATCAGCTCCTGGTGACACTTCGATAGGCAGGGATAGCCAGCCTTGTTCTGTTGAAACACACGGGGCTTGAGAGTGAGATAATGCAGCGGTTCTGCAAACCACCTGTTCTGCAATGCTCTTTCTGGCATGACCCTGGGTACTTGGAGAGCTGCGAATCCGTTTAGTCAACTGTATATCCGATCTCACGGGTCTCCACCCTGGGCTCATACCAACGAATAGTCGCAAACTATAGTTACAGCTGCTCCGCACATGATGCCATGAGGACCATGCCCCAAACAGCTCGGCCTCCTGGTTATCTGCCTTCAGAGTAGCTTCTCGTGGATCCAGTGAAGAGAGCGTCTCGATTGCGCATTCTAAGTCCTCCGGCTCCTCTGGTTCCCGATACATGGGCATATGTATGAGGACGGTCAAGGAAGGACCGATGGTGAGAGCCTCCTGCACAGCCCTTGAGTACTGAGCCAGGGCCCGGTTGCCGCCGCCTCGCGAAGCATCCCTCGCAGGACCAGCAATCACAATAGTCCTCACGCCGCAAAACGCGGCATAGTTGACCTCGAGATTCAGGACTTGACGTGAGATGCTAGCTATCAGCGAATTGCTCGAGCACAGATCAATCCACGGACTGATATATGCTGTGTACGTGTTCACTGCAGGTGACGGAAATAAGCCCGTGTCTTCCGGGGTCAAGGGCAGAACAATGGGATCGGCCTGCGACCCCGTCTCCGTACTTGTTGGTTCTTGCCCTTGCCTCCTCAAGACAGCCAAATGGTCCGAGACGAGCTCGAAAACCCTGGTTTTGAAATGGCTATTTGTCACAGGTGTCGTCACAAAGTCAATCTTGTTGAGTTACCCCCTGGTTAGGCATGAGGCAGAAATCCGGCAAATTCTTGTGGAGGATGACAACTTACACCTTGATTGAGAAGATAGCCATATTGCAGATCCGTCAAAGGCGCGTCCCTGGCGGACTCATGTTTTCCAATATTGAACCTCGGCCTTTGCGACCCAAAGGGCTCACCAAAGCTCGTGTCAGCCTGGTCAAAAGGCATGATGGAGGAAGAAATGACGGAAACTTCTGAAAATTGAAGGAAACCTCGTGGAATTTTTTTCACCCCCTCCGTCTTCACCCCACTTGACGGGGTTTGGACAAGAAAACCCTGTCGCAACAAATCGAAGTCGTGAGAACGTGAAAGCGCATGAAATTAATTTTGGCCAAAATATACAAATGAAGGAGCAGGCAACGCTGATGAGTCCTCAAAGAGTCGGCGGTCGAGCACATCACTGTTGCGAGGACGGTGCCGCTTCCATGTTTGTGGCTTGAGATCAAGGTGAGCACAGTGTACGTGATGCGTGAGTACGTACTGTGTATGACTGCCTGATCCTTATCGATAGCCGGCATGCAAAAAAAAAAGAAAAAAGGAAAAAAACAAAGGGCCAAGAGGAAAGGTTAATATAGGTACATAATTGCACAGCAGCAATGGGTACATATATCGAGGCCATTGGATGAATGTTCAAACCCCTTTTCATTCATGATTGTTCGAGACATGTGTGTACCTTGTAGCAGATTTGAAGTTATGTGGACGGATATCCGAAATCCCTAGAAGATTACTTGTCGCGCAGAGCTTGCCCGGTGAGCAAAATTCACGCACTGTGCGCTATCGATTCTGTCTTGGCCGCAAAGCCAACCTTTTTTTTTTCTCTCCCCCCCAGAAACCCTTTTGGGTCGCGAACAAGCGCCACCAGCGGCTCCAGCACACACAGAAGCACAGACGGAACATGTCTGCCAGCAGCAAACGCGCCAGCGCTGACGAAGACGACTCGTCGAGGAAAAAGACGAGAATGGCCGGAGAGGAGGGCGCGCGAGCGGAACGGTATAATCCGTACCTCGCCCATATGAATGGATATGGAAACAACGAGTCATCGTCGCCTTTCGCTGGGCTGGAGCGCCGCGCAACTACGGCTGCACAAGCGTCCAAGATCGAGGATCTCCCTGAAAATCCTTGGACGGGGAAACCGCATTCTCAGCAGTACTTTCGCATTTTGGAAACGAGGAGAGATTTGCCCGTGCACAAGCAAAGGTACGTGGATGACGATGACGATGCTTGGAGGTCTTTGAGGGCGGGTATGGAAACGGTCAAGAGGAAAAGTCACGGACGAGTGTAAGTGAACTCTGATGCTAACGTGGCGATGACAGACAAGAGTTCCTTGACAAATATCACTCTACCCAGATCCTCGTCTTTGTCGGTGAGACCGGTTCCGGTAAAACGACGCAAATCCCACAATATGTCGTCCAGGACGAGCTGCCCAAGTCGACGGGCAAGCTGATCGCATGTACGCAGCCTCGTCGAGTGGCAGCCACGTCTGTCGCGCAGCGTGTAGCGAACGAGATGGACGTGGTCCTGGGAGAGGAAGTCGGATATAGTGTCCGTTTCGACGACTGTTCGAGTCCAAAGACGATGCTCAAGTACATGACGGACGGTATGCTCTTACGGGAGGCCATGCATGATCACGATATGTCTCGTTACAGCTGTATCATTCTTGACGAAGCCCACGAACGTACCCTCGCGACAGACATCCTGATGGCGCTGCTCAAACAAATATCGGCACGGCGGGCGGACCTGAAGATCATCGTCATGTCCGCTACTCTTGATGCACAAAAGTTCCAAAAATACTTCAACGACGCTCCCTTGTTAGCCGTGCCGGGAAGAACATTCCCTGTTGAAATTTTCTACACGCCTGAGCCGGAAAGAGATTACGTCGAAGCTGCACTGCGGACCGTGCTGCAGATCCATGCGTCCGAGGGTGAAGGCGACATCCTGCTCTTTCTTACGGGCGAAGACGAGATCGAAGATGTCTGTCGTAAAATCAGCCTGGAAGCTGATGAGATGCAGCGAGAGGTCGATACCGGACCCCTGGTTGCTTACCCGCTTTATGGAACCCTCCCGCCGCATCAACAGCAGCGGATATTCGACAAGGCGCCGCCCCCGCTGAGAAAGGGAGGCAAACCGGGTCGCAAGGTGGTGGTGTCGACCAATATTGCAGAAACATCACTGACCATTGACGGTATCGTCTTTGTCGTGGATCCCGGTTTTAGCAAGCAAAAGATATATAACCCGCGCATCCGGGTTGAGTCGCTCCTGGTGTCCCCAATATCCAAAGCTTCAGCCAACCAAAGAGCTGGTCGTGCGGGTCGTACCAAACCCGGTAAATGTTTCAGGTTATACACCGAAAAGGCCTTCAAGCAGGAGCTCATCGAACAGACTTATCCGGAGATTCTACGATCCAATCTTGCCAACACGGTCCTGGAACTGAAAAAACTCGGTGTCGAAGATCTGGTCCATTTCGATCTGATGGACCCGCCTGCACCCGAGACCATGATGAGAGCCCTCGAGGAGCTCAACTACCTCGCCTGTCTTGATGACGACGGCGAGTTGACTACACTGGGAGGACTCGCTTCTGAGTTCCCTCTGGATCCTACCCTAGCCGTGATGCTCATCTCATCGCCTGAATTCTACTGTTCCAACGAGATCCTATCCATAACATCTCTTCTTTCCGTGCCACAGATTTTCGTTCGTCCTGCAAACAACCGCAAGCGCGCCGACGAGATGAAGTCGCACTTCAGCCACCCAGACGGAGATCATTTGACACTCCTCAACGCCTACCATGCCTTCAAGGGTCAGAGCACGTCAGACCCGGACGGCCTGAAGCAGTGGTGCCACGAGCACTTCCTTTCTTTCCGTCACTTGTCCAGTGCCGACAGTGTCCGCGCCCAGCTCAAGCGCATCATGGAGACGCACGGTTTGGAGCTTGTCTCGACACCCTTTGAGGACAAGAACTACTATACCAATATCCGCCGAGCCTTGCTCGCCGGCTTCTTCATGCAAGTCGCGATGAAGGAAACTTCCGGCAAAATCTACCGTACCGTCAAGGACGATCAAGCTGTCATGATTCATCCCTCGACTGTACTTCGGACCGAATTCGACTGGGTGCTGTACAACGAATTCGTTCTTACGTCGAAGCAATACATTCGTACATGTACGGGAATACGGCCTGAGTGGCTTCTGGTATGTCCTCCTGTCATTTATTTTTGTTCTTGTTTGTTCCTATCCTTGCGTCGTTTGTACACTCCCATCAACCGTGGGGGAACGCGACATCGTGAGGAATTGAGCAGACATGCCACGCGTACATGGCTAACCCGCCAACCACGAACAGGAAATCGCACCCGTCTACTTTGACCTCGACACGTTCGAGAAGGGGGACATTAAAAGATCGCTGCTCCGAGCGGCTGAGAAGAAGAAGAGAAGAGAGGCGATGAAGGCTAGCCGATGAGCCTTGATTGCAAATGCTAGATTGCGCTACAGACGAGCGAGTCCTCTCGCACACTTGTCGAAAGAAAATTCCTGCCTTGCTTTATGGTTCGAGATCATAGCGCAGGATGTTGCACGGTGACACCATGGGTGATCACGCCAAGCTCATGGCGCCGAGATGTCGGGTGGTGATCACGATCATCATCTTGCGGCGTATGGAGGGAGATGCACTATCCGACGTGCGAGACGTCCGTGACGGGTTGCCGGCTCCGGCAGGCGGGAACCTTTTCGCCCATGTTTGCTCTAGATTGACCAAAATGGTCAGATATTCGACCCAGTTGATAGACTATGGCAAGATATACTCGGTTGAGCCCCAATTATGAGTGCTGCGCGGCTTCAGTGTCGTCCGTGAACTTGAGGAGTTGTGTGCTCATCCTGGTGCAAGGAAAGTGCGCTCATTATCACCGTGTCGCGTGCTGAGCCCCAATCTAGGATCATGCAATACAACGTTGGACAGCCAAGGTCCCGCCCGGACGTGAAAAGAAAGATGAAAAAACCCAAGTCCCTCCCCGGCCGTTTTCGCCTTGCCTCTTCGAGCAATCCGATGAAATAACCATGACCGGCCAGCCAGCCAGCCGGCGAACGCATATACACGGGCTGTGTGTATGTTGCCTGCGTCCGCTGCAAAGAGAGCAGGAAAGCAACACCTGAGTCCGAGCTGTCGTGGGTTTTGTAAGCTAGATCTCGTAAGCACAGATTATTCACGTTGCAAAATGATGCTATTTCGAGCGATTCCCCCCCCACCAGCCACTACAAGCAGTACATAGAATAGCCGCACACGGCGGCCGCCGTCTTCCACATCGGGTACTGTCCGGCGGTGTTCGCCACTGTCAATACGCCGACAATTGTTTTTGATTTTCTTTTCATCGTCATCTGGCTCATTGGTCATGACCACTAGGCCATGATTGCTAGTTTGGAAAAAAAAAAAACAGCTTGTCGGCGGCGCTTGCTCTTACTTGAAGCTTATATCGCTTTACGCAAGCTGTCCATAATGGTGCATGTCGGCATCGTCGCCCCGTTGGCTGCCTTATGTAATCGGGTCCTGTATTTGTAATCTGCTGCGTTACATAACTGCACCATACGTCGCCATGTGGTGCGATGCACACTGGACTTGCCCAACGAGGGTAGAGCCTGCCTGCTTTCCTCGGCCAGGATGCACACCTCATCGCGGGTTGCACTCGGGGGGGGGTTCCGAAGGGGAGAATGGCGTCATGTCAAGACCATGCTATAAAGCCATACCGGACTCCGCTTCTGGTCTCCGAACCAGCTCATAATTCAATCATTTTCACAGGGCAACGAGTGCATTTCCTGACTGATAATCACAATGACGTCTACTAAATTTGCGGCCTCGGGATCATTCCCGCCAACGCTCAAACTCAATGACGGCAATGAAATCCCCATCGTAAGTGCAACCTGCAGCCATATGTTGTCGGCGAAGACTCGGAGAACTGAGAGGAAATTGGGCGGGATGATTGCAGTTCGCGTACGGTCTCGGCACGGCGCGGTACAAGAAGAAAGGTGACCCGTTTGACCAAGATATTGTGAATGTCACCAAGATGGCGATTGAGGTCGGGTACCGGCACCTGGACGGAGCTGAAGGTACGACAGGCCATGAGGAATTTACACGAATGAAAGCTTCTTGCTGACAGAGCGTGCGTCTCCCTCCCTCAGTGTATGGAAATGAGCAGGAGCTCGGCGCGGCCATCAAGGAATCCAATGTGCCGAGGGATCAGTTCTTTGTCACGACGAAAATCAGCGCGACTGAGCAGAAAGACACGCTGGAGGCGTTCAATCTCTCTCTGAAGAAACTCGGCCTCGACTACGTGGACTTATACCTCATGCACGGGCCTTGGTTCGCCAAGACGGAGCAGGAGCTGCAGCAGAGGTGGGCAGATTTGGAGGCCATCAAAGCCTCGGGGCGCGCCAGATCCATCGGCGTCTCCAACTTCCTCCAGGAGCACATCGAGACGCTTCTCAAGACGGCAAAAGTCGTTCCGGCTATCAACCAGATAGAGTATAACCCGTATCTTCAGCACGGAGATTTGATCCCCTTTCTTAAGAAGCACGGCATCGCTGCGGCAAGCTACGGACCGCTGGTCCCCATCACCACAGCAAAGGACGGGCCGATCAATGCTGTCTGGTCCGAGCTGGCAGAAAAGTACGGCGTGTCCGAGTCCGAGGTCGGCCTGAGATGGCCTCTGGATCAGGGGCTCGTGGTGGTCACGACAAGCTCCAACAGGGGACGACTGGAGGGCTATCTGGCCAAGCTACCTTCATTCAAGCTCACCACGGACGAGGTGGCGCGCATCGCAGAAGTTGGCAACAAAAAACACCACCGCGCATTTTGGCTCGACAAGTTCGACGCCAATGACAGACAATAACGTTGTGCACAATCAATCAGGTAGAAAATAGAGTGAGACTAAGAAACTTGACACAATACGTCAACATCGTTCATTTCAGTCGTGAGGTGCGCCCTCCCTGTGGAGAATCAGCGCGTCATAATTCATCATCGTCAGAGGCAGAGCCGTCCGCAGCCGGTGCTGGCCTTCTCCGCTGGAATGGTAGTTGCCGAGGGGGAGGAGGTGGTGCTGCTACTGCCTTCTTGTCTTTGGCAGGCTCCTGCTCCGGCTCGTCTACCTCGCCCATCTCCTCGTCCTCAGCCTCATCTTCGTCGCCATCGGCCTCGGAAGCAGTTGCCTCGGTCATGCGATCAATCTCCGAGTCCTCTGCTTCTGATTTGACGGCAGCAACAGTCTCTGGCTCGGACGAATCGTGCTCGACGGCCTTGGCTTTCCTCTTAAGTGCCCGTTTTCCCGTTGGTTCCTTTGGTGTGGGTATCTCTTCCGTAGACTGCGGTTCTTCCGCGGAAGCGCCGTTGGCGTTGAGCTCCGTGATAATCTTCTGCTGCTGCCGTATCTTGACCTTCTTCTCGTTGAGGAGCTGTCTGAATTTCTGAAGCAGCGCGACCTCGTCGTCTGCTTTGGCCTGCAGCAGCTCGTCCAGTTGCGATTTCAGCTCGTCGACGGCTGCGTGCATGCCTCGCAGCTCCGCAGCCGTCTCAGCGGCAACTTCCCTGCCATGTGCGGCAGCGTCAGCAAGCGTCAGGCACCAGTCGAACAGCTCGATACTCTCTGCTGCACTGTGGCCCAGGGTGAGGTCACCCAGGCGCTGCTGTAAGGCATGTTGTCAGAATAACGGTCGTCGAATGCATGGTGAGATGACATGAGGGCGAAGCACATACTGTGATGCCTTGGACTTGTTTCCGCACGGTCAGGGTGATGGAGGACTCAGTCTGGATCGTGGCCGCAACTTGTATGTCTGGGAGCGGCTCCGGCTCAAAGACGGACTTGAGTATGTCCTCCCATTCGGCAGAGGTGACAGGGCAATTGTTGACGCGGAGAGAGGACAGACGGTCATGCCTCACTATAGAAGCATTCAGTCCGTCAGTCGGTGCAGAATAGGGCCATGTCACTCAGGCTCAAGCGAGTTGGCCGTGCCGCGAAATGCAAGGCCAGACTTACACGTGCACGCGTACGCAGCTTCCCCTTCCGTGCCCACCAGCTTGAGATCCAGTAGCTTCGAGCCATTGGAGGAGATGTGGATGAGCGCGTGGGACGAGTCGTTGTCTGTCCGGGGAACCTTGATCACCCGCGCGCGAGCCATGATGCCCCATCGAGCACTCAGGAAAAGAGCTGTGTTGACGAGGACGTGCACATCTCATGTACAAGTGAGTGAGTGA
The DNA here is from genome assembly GCA_001636675.1 of Moelleriella libera RCEF 2490. Classification (NCBI taxonomy): domain Eukaryota; kingdom Fungi; phylum Ascomycota; class Sordariomycetes; order Hypocreales; family Clavicipitaceae; genus Moelleriella; species Moelleriella libera. The sequence goes on along the minus strand of AZGY01000005.1, from coordinate 711,433 downwards.
GTGACTGGCCCAGGGCACTAGGCAGGCAGGCAGGCATGCACCCCCGGACCAGCGACGACGCTACCTGGGGTGGTGGGTCTCGGCCGCGGGTAGTGTGCCTGGCTGCTGATACGAGGTTTCTCCGGCACCAGGACCCCTGTTATCGCTGCGTCTGCACGGAAAAAAAAAAAAAAAAAAAAAAAAGTTGGCGTGGGGCGGCGGACTCGCTCACAGCGCAGGTGCTTGGCAACTTCAGACAAGCTGCTCTCGGGACCATCGACTCGCTCGGGTTCTCCCTACGTCCTCGCGCAAAGGAGAGAAAGAGGCAGAAAACGAGGATGGGCGCCGGAAGACGCATGAAGAGAAAGCAGGGCGCACCTGAGCCCCTGTCGGAACAACACTTTGCCAGATTGAAGCGCAAGGCCGGTCTGCCGGTTGATCCTCCTCTCACAGAAGCACCCGAGAAGAAGAGGCGGAGGACGGCCAAAAAGGAACAGCGGTCGACAGGCAAGGCTAATGGGGCTGCTTCCAACAAGAACAGTGCTCCTACCAAGAAGATGAATGGCGGAAAGCCGGTGCTGAAAAAGACGACACAAGATGCAAAGCCTAATGGCAGACCCAGGTCAAATGGCAGGCCAACCGCCAGGAAAGCCTCGGAGGACGACGACGACGATGACGAGGTTGCTTCAGAAGATGAGGAGTCCATCGAAGGACTGTCTGATCTGGATGGTGAGGACGAGGACGAGGACGAGGAGGCGGTAGAGGCGCTGGGTGACGACTTTCTGGGGTCAGACTCAGATTCCGACTCGGACGTGGTCGACTCGGACGTGGAGGGCGGCGACGAGAGGCGGCACATTTTCTCGGAAGACGAAGACGAGTCGGATGCCGAGGAGAAGCTGACGGCGGCCAACATCGAAGGTCTGTCGCGAAAGCTGGATCGCCAGCTGGCCGAACAGGCAGCTGCCAGCGCGGCGGAACTGGCCGAGAGCGCCATGCAGACCAACATTGACGGCGACAAGCCACGGGTACTGGGCGAGGACGACGACGAGGACGACGGGCTATCGGCCAAGACGAACGCTCTCCTGGCCCCGGACCTGCAGCTGCTCCGGACACGGATCACAGACAATATCCGCGTGCTCGACGACTTTGCCAAACTCGCGGAAGAAGGCCGCTCGCGGTCCGAGTACACGTCACAGCTGATCAAGGACATATGCGCCTACTACGGCTACTCGGAGTATCTGGCCGAGAAGCTGTACAACCTCTTCACGCCGCGCGAGGCGTTCGCCTTCTTCGAGGCCAACGAGTCGGCGCGGCCGGTGGTGATCCGCACCAACACGCTGCGCACGCACCGGCGCGACCTCGCGCAGGCCCTCATCAACCGCGGCGTGACGCTGGAGCCGGTCGGCAAGTGGTCCAAGGTCGGCCTGCAGGTGTTTGAGAGCAGCGTGCCGCTGGGCGCGACGCCCGAGTACCTGGCGGGCCACTACATCCTGCAGGCGGCGTCGTCCTTCCTGCCGTGCATGGCGCTCGATCCGCAGGAAAAGGAGCGCGTGCTCGACATGGCGGCGGCGCCCGGCGGCAAGACGACGTACATGGCGGCCATGATGCGCAACACGGGCGTCATCATGGCCAACGACGCCAACAAGGCCCGCGCCAAGGGCCTCATCGGCAACATCCACCGCCTCGGCGCGCGCAACGTCATCGTGTGCAACTACGACGCGCGCCTCTTCCCCAAGCCCATGGGCGGCTTCGACCGCGTCCTCCTCGACGCGCCCTGCTCCGGCACCGGCGTCATCGCCAAGGACGCCAGCGTCAAGACCAACAAGACGGAGATGGACTTTATGCAGCTGCCCCACGTCCAGAAGCAGCTGCTCCTCGCCGCCATCGACTCGGTCAACCACGCCTCCAAGACGGGCGGCTACGTCGTCTACTCGACCTGCTCCGTCACCGTCGAGGAGAACGAGCGCGTCGTGCAGTACGCGCTCGCCAAGCGGCCCAACGTCAAGCTCGTCGACACGGGCCTGACCTTTGGCAAGGAGGGCTTCACCAGCTACATGGGCGCCAAGTTTGACGCGAGCATGCGCCTCACCCGCCGGTACTATCCGCACACGTACAACGTCGACGGCTTCTACGTCGCCAAGTTTAAAAAAGTTGCTGCTTCGCCTTCTTCTTCGCGCTCCTCTGCTGCTACCGCAGGCAACGGTGCTCACAACACCATGGAGGAGGAGTTGGTGGTGGACAAGACGCCCATTCCCTTGGACAATGACGACAAGGGCAGCAGTGGACGCGGCAACGGGGACGAGTTTGGCGGCTGGAACGACGACGAGGATCGGGAGTACATTGAAAAGGGGCGGCGGAATGCCATGCGCAAGAGGGGCTTGGATCCAAGGAGCAGCAGTAGTAGTGGTGGTGGTGCTTCGGCCAAGGCCAAGAGAGCAACCGAGTAGATTTTCAAAATATAAAAGCACGCGAAGCAGCCCACATACATACATTCACATACGTCTCCTTTTTCTTATTTTTTTTTCTTTTCCCATTCTTGGTTTTTCTTTCTTCATCATGTCTTGTTTTTTTCTTTTCCCTCGATCGTTCCTGCGTTTGGGCTAGTCGCGGGTTTCTTTCCTCTGTACGTATGTACGTGCTCCTGTCATGGCATGCATGCATATAGTCCAGCAAAGGCTCAAGGCAAAAAAAAAAAAAAAAACCGGGGGGTTGGGAAAAACATGTTGAAGCCATCTTAGTTTCCCGTTCATGAGAAAGTCAAAAGGGGGAAAAGCAAAACATCTGCCCTGTTGCGTCTTGGTACCGTGGCCTCGGGTCCGCTCTCTCGACGTACCCAAATCACGCTGGGAACAAAAGAAGGGCGAAGCGGGGATCAACGTAAACAACAAACAGGCGTAGAACAGAGGAATACAAATTCAAAGAAGAAGAAAAACCACAGGGGAAAAAGGCTTCATGATAATCTTTTATTTTAATTTTTTCAATAAAAAGGAAAAAAAGAAGCTCGTCATAATAGTGTCATGTCTGTCGTTTCAATCGTCATTTTCCTCCCTCCAATATACCCTTCCTTCATGATACAATCACTACCCCGCCGCAGAGCAGCCCTTACATGCGAAGGTCGTCAAACTGCGATACAAGATCCCGAATGGTCCACCGCCACATCTCGCCGTCTCTGGGACCGTTGGCCACCCACTTCTCGCACTTCCTCCTCCACCGCTCCTCCTCCTCCCGCTGACGCTTCACGAACTCGGGTCCCACGTCAAACTCCTCGCCCACGAGCCAGTCGTCCTTGATGTCGCTCACGCGGCCGCCCGGTCTCCGTTCCTCTTCGGCGGGAACATCATCCAGGTCGGGAATGTCCTTGAAGACATCGCCTTCGTCCTCGAACGCGTCCGCGTCCTCGCTCACGGTGGAAGGGCGCTTGCCTCGCACGTCAATCTTCTGCCAGCTCATAGACTCCGGGTCAAACACCATGCCGCCGTGGACGACCTGGACACCCTTGGTGGCGCCGAAATTCGTAATGAGGGCCGGGCGAGGCGTTATGAGGTCCTTTTCGCGGGAAAAGTGCGTCGCGGCCGACGGCGTCGGTGTAGTGACGGCCGCATCGAAGCCGTGCAAGGCGTTTTCGTTGCCCTCCCACCGCTGCGTCTCGGCGTTGTAAAACATGCCTTCGTAGACTCTCGAGCTCTTCTCGAGGTTGAGGTTGGTGATGAGGTGCGGCTTGAGCTGCTGCGGCCGTTTCGTCTTCCTCTTGACGGAGCGGACCGTGGACTGGGGCAGATGAGGCTGAGGATGGATGTTGCTCTTGTTTCCGAGGGGGCCTTCTCGTTGGGCTGAGAGCGTGGCCAACGGCCCGTGGCTCGGTGCTCGATGGGCCAGGGACGTCTCCCGGGCGATGCGGCTGGCCGCGGTATCCCGCGCGAAATGAGGCGTGGCCGTCGCCTTCAATGGCGAGAACGGTGCCGGCGTGACGGTCCTGTCGGGCAGGTTGTGTTGGTGGAGCCTGGACCGGATTGTGGCTTTGGCACCGCCAGCGACGGGCTGCTTTAGAAATCGGTTCTCAAACTCACGCGACGTCGGCAAGTCGTCAAAACCATCGAGCTCAGAACCGTCACCAAAGTGTTTCTTATAAAGCCTGGGCAGTCGGTTCGGCCGCTCCCACGTGTCTGAAGAGCCTCTATGCCGCCGCGGACTAGGCGATCGCGCTCCAGATCGCGAATAGGGTCGTGAGACGGTCCGGATATCTATAGAATTGTCTGAGTCATGCCTCCGAAATTGGCGCATTGTCTTGGACGCGACCTGCTGAGTCTTGCTCTGCGGCGCGCCCGATGGCAGAAAAGGTTGGGGTTTCCGGGCCAACGAGGCAGGGCTGTCGGCAAGACCCGAGCGCTGGCGCTCCACCGGTGTCTTGGGTCGCGATCCAGACCGTGGCCGACCTGTCTCGGTTCGGGATGGGGGTCGGTAGGCTGAGTGGGCCATTGGTTTTGCCTGCGGGTTCCATCCGCGTACGGCTGGGAGGGAGCGCTTCTGCCTCAACAGCTGGGAGCTCGTCGTCGAGGCCTCGCTCTTAAGTGAAGAAAACGACGACCGATTGCGCGGGGCCGAGGGAGGAAACTGTCGCCCGGGGGAGGTGATGGTGGTGGTGGTGGGCGTGGGCAGGCTCGCGACAGATGACTGGTGCGAATGCCCGGTGCGAGATTGCGAATGACGACGACTGTTACGCCAGGGCGCAGATGACCCTCCACTTTCATAAACTGGTTCCAGAGAGGTCGAGTGCGCGCGTTCATGGCTCAGACGGGAGATCCTGGTCTGTGTGGCCACGGGCTTGTTTGTGAAAGTCAGTGAGACAGCAGCCTTGGGGCGTGCCGGGCTGGTCGGCTGCCTCTGTTTGAGCTTGATGTTGCGGTGGAGGGTAAGCCTGCCGGGCCCGAAGACGTTCCCGTCGCCAATGTCAAGGCCGTCAAAGAAGTCGTCGCGGTCTGCCTCGGCCCGTGCAGGTCTGTTGGCGGGCGGCACCGACTTTGGCGACACGGCCTCCTCGGGAATCCGCTCGGGCGAGATGCTCTTCTTGCGCTGCTGGAGGCGCTCCCTGAAATTGAACGGCCCGCACGGCAGCACGATACCGTCCAGGTTCTCGTCTTCGCTCTCGGCCGTCATTGAGCTGGAGATGCTGGGGCTCGCGTTCGACACGTTGGAGGCCGAGGAGCTCCGCCCGTCGCGTCGAGTTCCGCCATATCGCGTGCCCAAGCTGCCCTCGCCCCAGTCAAGGTCGTCGGTGCTTGAGGAAGGCGTCTTGAGGATTTCTTTCTTGATTGAGAGCCGCAGCTGGCCATCCGAAGGAAGCTCCAGATCCTGCTCAAAATCATCCTCAACATCCTGGATGTTTTCCTGCGACTTCTTCTGAGGTGTTGGGGGCGTGATGTACGAGACCGGGTGCGGCGCCGCTCTACCCCTCGATGCCTTGATGGTTGCGTCTCCCTTCCCGAGAAAGTCGTCGTCGTCATCCGTCTCCTTGAACTTTTCCAAGCTGAGCGCAGAGGCAAGGACACTCGTCCCAGGCCGCACCGACGGCGTGCTCTGGGGCAAAGACGCGGCCGATGTGGTGCTCCGGGTAGGACTGGAAGTTATTGAGCTGCCACTAACTTGGCGCAGCGTCTCGGGAAAGTCTGCATTGTTTTTGGGTTTCAAGTTCAAGGCCAGGTTATCGTCGGGAAACTTCAAATCATGTTCCCAGTCCTCTTGGATTATTTTCTTGATTTTGCGTCCTCCGAGTCGCCTAATGGTTCCCCCTATCAACGCCGAAGAAGGGACGTTTCTGGGCAGAGGGACGCCAATGTACTCTGCAGCGGCGATGGCGTCCATGGTCGATGCCTCATCATCTCCCGGCAGATGGAATTGCTTCTCCTCCGAACCCAAAGAGTCGATTTCTGAACGGAAGGACATGTGAGATGAGGTTGAGTCGCGGCGTCGAGACGGAGGACGTGACGCAGGCTGAGAGCTGCTCGGCCCCGTTGTGGTGGAAACAGAGCTCCGAAAAAATAACTCGTCCCCCTCAATGACCAGATCTTCGTCGTCGTCCCAATTCTCGATCTCATTGTCCACCGGTCGTGGGGTTTTCAGCCGGAGCGGCTCCATGCTCGGCAATCGCGTGAGCTAAAGCGCTCGACTCAAAGAAGGTTGTGATCGCAGAAGGATGCAGTCGCAGCTGACTCCTGCCGCGTTCTGCGTGTTTTCTTTTTTTCCAGAGTATGACGCCGGTTGCGCTACGTGATCGAGTTCATGCTCGTCGAGAATGCGCCGAAAGGTGGCTGTCTGACTGGCCGTAAGACTGTAATCGAGTGTATTACAGTATTGCGGAGGGGAGTGTGACTCGCTGTCGTCCCGGATCGTGGTGCGATGTAGAGCGAAGTGATGATGCGGTTGTTGGGGGAAGCTGTGCGACGAGTGGAGTCGATCGCCGGCTGCTTCCTCGGGATGACGGAGTTGTTGTGGTTTAGTTGAGCGTCCAAGACGGCTGGAGTGAATGCGATGCTCGAGGTGCTTTGGACTCGTTGATATTAGCGACTGTCGTCGAAGCTGGTTAGAAGCCGGTGTGGTTGTGTTGCGGTGTGCTTTATTGTATGGTGTAGGGTGCGTGAGTGAAATCTGCTGAGAAGCGAGGCGGTGATGGCAAGATGTGTTGCGGCGTGTGGCCGGTTGCTGACTGGACTGACGAGGTGAGGAAGGCACGAGTGAGCGGGTGGGTCGCGAGCGTGCAGACAAAGGCGCAGGCACTGGTGCTGGCGGTGGCAGGTGCGTGCGCGCAGCAAAAAAAAAAAGTCTGCCGTCGGGACGTGGTCGGGTGGGAATGGAAGGAGCAAGGAAGGCTGGGGCAGGAGGTGCCCTGGGGAGGCTGGCGAGCGCTGGCGCTGGCGCTGGCGCTGTCGCTGCTGGGCCGGCGCTGCAAGTCACTACAGAATGTACCTGGTATGTACTGTGCTATAGCTGCACAGGGCAGGGTTGCGCTGCATGCAGTGGCGCCGAGGCCGTCCGGTTGGTCAGTATTTTTATTAGTGCTATGCAGGACCTGAGGCAGGACCCCCCCGGGAGCTTTCAGCTCTTGGCCGCAGGTCCAGGGGCCCTAATTTTGCGACAGCTGGCCACACCAGACCCTTGGCTCCACTTCTCCCGCAGCGCACGGCTGGAGGCTGGGCTGAGCATCATCGAGCAGCTCGCGCCCCCAGCCAACCGACCGATGACGCCTGCCTCTGCGATCGCAGGAAAGAACAAGACGACATTCCACGTCATCAACCACGATACCTTGCGATGAGCTCCGCAGTTTCGTCATCCGGAAACGGCAGCGACTTGGCGGGCGAAATCTTCTCACGAAGCAAACGTGTCCAAACGAATGGTGCATCTGGGGCCCTGGGAAAATTAGAATAATGTCGCCCGGGGGCCCTGACTAAGGATGACCTGAGGCGAGGGACAATTGTCGAGAAGCCAGCCCCAGCGGTATCCAGTATCTACCCACAGCTCATGACTTGGTGATTACAGTAAGGCCATCTCCGACTTAAAGCTTTCGACGGAGCCGAACCCGACGGGAATTAAGCTCGGCGCTGGGGGACCTGTCGTCGTTCGCACGCTGAGGCTTGGCGTTGTGCCCGATATGAAAATTTCAAATACTGTAATTTCCCGTCCCCCGGGATCTCGACTGTGTCATGATGCTTTCGCGGCTATCGCAATCATAGCCAGAACCCTGGATTTGATAACGATCGCTGACGTGAAACGATTGGAACATGGCTTTACGTCAAAGCACGAGGAAGATTCCCGCATGATAACAGGTCATTGTCGGTTGCATGAAGCAAGACAATGACGCAGAGTCCAGCCCGTTGGCTGCTTGCACTTGTCGTTCATGCAAAGGCACACACGTAAACAAAACGGCTTACTCTGCTTGCCTTGCCGTTGCTCGGAGTAAGCTTTCGAGCGCGGTCAGCCGAGTAAATAAAGGCGCGTCGAACCCGCGCCATGCGCTGCCTTTCCCCACGCCCCAACAAGGAAACGGCAACACCCAAAGTGGCAGCAAATCGATACAATAGCCAAAGGCGAGGCAGGTCTCGTACACCGTGGACCCAAGATCCGGGACACACACGGTGGCTTTCACATTGACCGCCGACGGGGACCGAAGCCAAAGCCACAGTCGCGATCTGTTCAGGCTCGCCCCAACTCGGGCCCGTCACCTCGTTCCATGGCCGCCAGGTAATCCCGTCGTCTCGGGCCCACACTTTGAACAGTACCTCACCACAGAATCGTCAATGCTTGTCACAATGGCCAGAGACCAAGCTGATCCTTTCATTGTTCTCGCGCAACTTAAGTCCTTGACGCCGCCGGCCTCTGCTTGTGCTGCCAGACCAGAGTCCAGCTCTGCTCATCCAAAAGGCACCGTGCGGTGAAGGCGACGTGAATCGTTCCTCGGCAGCGCTGACAACGGGGCTCTTGTCGGCTGCCTGCCTCATAAGGTAGACAGGGAGACCCGTTGGATCCACATTCTCAAGTGTCACGATGTGCAGTCCATGGTCCCGGTTCCAGTTGTCTATTCCAATTCTGATAGCAATGCAGATGTTTTGCGGAATGACACGACAGAGCTGTGAAAGCCACTGGTACCCCTTCACATGACCGACTTTGTGGTCCATTCGTCTCGTCATTATAATCGCTGACAAGAATCTCCTCTTGAGGCTATGTAATTCACGTAGGTGGATGTGTAATTCTTTCCATTGATGAAGCACGAACTTTTCCATTGCTCAGGCATGAAAAACTGTCAACGGTTGTGACAAGGAGGAACTTGTCTTGTCCACAATATCTTGCCGTATGATTCTAGATTGACGTACAATTATCAAAGTTGATAAACGCGTAAAACTTGGTCACTTTCATTGACGAAGGGGGAGGGTCTAAGGTTTTCCCAACCGCGTTTGGCTGTCCGCCTAACCCAGCTCACTGGGCATAGCTGTGGTCAAATAGCGGCTATGTGCAACCACGTACCAACCTAGGTACTATAGGTACTAGGCACCTAGTAGCTACTGTACCTAGTAGAGATACCTCATTCAATCTATCAATCAAACAATCACTGGAGCAGCACTCAAAGAAGCCCGCACAGCTCTAGGCCTTTTGATCTACGTTGAAAGTGTGGGCACATAAGGAAGCCGATTAGACGTGGATAGCGAAGTGGGCTAAACAGAAGCAAGGCAGAACTTCATACAAGTGTATATATATCAGCCAATACACAAGGACATCTAACTACACTAGCAAGCACCACAGAGCGATTCTCGTCCAGAAGCGTATTGGGAGAACAAGGCTTATTAATTCCTCTCGAAGTACAGGGTCTTCGACGCCACGGACTTCCATTGCCTACGTATGAAATGACGCTGATTGAGCACGCATATTCTTCTGTTCGCTTAGAATTGAACCTAGCTTGTCTCGTGATGGCGAAGGGCTAAATTTAGTAATTGCACAAGACCGCCGAGAAGAAGAGATACAATCTAAGAACTTGTCATGAAGCCCAGCTTCGAGCACAAAAGGGTCAGTTCGCTAAGAGGAAAAACAAAAGAGGGGGGGAACGAAAACAGCAAAAAATAAAAAATAAAAAAATAAGAAAGGAATGGGACGTTCGGCAATGCCCCGGAAAGGCAACTCAATTGGGCGTTAAGAAGTCATGTTTGGATGCGACAAGCTGAGGCTGGTGAGAGTGGCCCATCATGTGACGGAGCCCCACAGCAACTGTGCTTGACGACGCCGACACTCGAAAAGCTGTCACCCATTGCCATTCACGTCACAGCCGAATTTTTCAGTTCACACGTGCACATCTGCCCATCATGGATGCGGCAACGATAGAAGAAACCAACAGGTTGCGGGTCAGTCTGGGCATGAAACCCCTGCCTGTACCTGGTACCTCAAGCTCTCGAAGAGACAACGACGAGGCGCCCCGTGCCGAAGACGTTGGGAGCACCCTCGAAAGCCGGCAGGCGCAGTCGTACGACAACTTCAAGAAGCACCAAGATGCCGAAGCGACCAAGAAGAAGCGTGAGGCGCGCGCGGTCTCAATCCGAAAGGCCCGTGATGAGGCGCAACGCTTCGCAGTCCTCGAAGGCAAAGGCTTGGGCGAGGCCGACCAAGGAAACGACGCGGACGCCAAGTCATGGCTGATGGGCCAGAAGAAGCGGCAAAAGAAGATAGAGAAGGCACGGAAGCTCGAGGAGGAGCTTTTCGCGGCGGAGGCTGCCGCTGCCGCCGCCGTACAGTACACCTCCCAAGACCTTGCCGGCATCAAAGTCGCCCACGATACATCGGAGTTTTTAGATGGCCAGGACCAAGTGTTGACGCTCAAGGACACCACCATTGATCAGAACGAGGAGGAAGGCGATGAACTGGAGAACCTCGACATGCGGGAGCAGGAGGAACTCACGAAGAGGCTGGACCTGAAGAAGAAACGGATAGGCTACAATCCCAACAATGACGAGGAGGGCCAAGGGAGCATATTGGCTCAGTACGACGACGAGATCAGTGGCAAAAAAAACAAGAACTTCACCTTGGACGGCAGCGGGACAATCGCTGAGCTGGCCGATATTCTCGGCGAGCCGGCGCAAAAGGCAGAAAATGTGCGCGTCAACTTGGATGATGTCATCGGTATGCGTCTTTCCCCTCTCCCATATTGTGGGATTATCTTCTTTATTCCTATATCTAACATGGCCACTCCAGGTGATGCGCCAATCTCGTCAGATTACCTCGCAGCGTCGGAAATCAAAGTGAAGAAACCCAAAAAGAAAAAGTCAAAGGGCATCAGGCAGAAGCAGTATGACGATGACGACATTTTCCCGCTGCCAGCCGATGTCGCAGACAGCTCTGTAATGGACGTGGACAGCAAACACGGCATCACCAGCAAAAAACGAAAAGCAGAAACCGACACCTTTGTTGACGACGACGATCTACAAGCGTCGCTGGCACTGCAACGCAGGAGTGCGCTCAAGAAGCGCAAGAAGATCAAGCCAGAGGACCTGGCGCAGCAACTCAAGGCCGAGCAAGAGGAGCAAGAAGCAGATGATCAGGAAGCGAGCGGAGGGCTCGTCATTGGCGAAATATCAGAATTTGTATCTGGGTTGAGCAAGCGCGACGACAGCAGCGACGAGGAAGACAGGGCAGTCAAGCGGCCCAGAGACCGGAGCAGGAGCGCAGAGCAACAGTCGGCTGCTGCGACAGTCACAGGGGACGAAACGATGAAGGACGCCGACGCCGACGATGCCATCAAAGAAGAATCCGCAGCACCTTCGCCGTCATCGCCAGCGGCAGCAGCAGCAGCAGCAGCAGCAGTGGAAGAAGAAAAGGCCGTGGGCGGAGGCATGGGCGCCACGGTAGCGCTCCTCCGCGAGCGCGGGCTCATCCAGTCGGCAGCCACGAGCGAGCACGTGAAGCTGCAGCACCAGCAGGACTTTTTGGCACGCAAGCGCCTCCTGGAGGAGGAGCTGGACGAGCAGACGCGGCTCCAGCGCGAGCGCGACCGCAAATCCGGGCGGCTGGACCGCATGTCGCTGCGGGAGCGCGAGGACTACGCGCGCCAGCAGAACACGTGGCGCGACCAGCAGCAGTCGCGGCGGCTGGCCGAGCTCTTCAACTCGAGCTACCAGCCCAACGTGCAGCTCAAGTACACGGACGAGCACGGCCGCGCGCTGCAGCAGAAGGAGGCCTTCAAGCACCTGAGCCACCAGTTCCACGGCAAGGGCAGCGGCAAGGGCAAGACGGAGAAGCGGCTCAAGAAGATTGACGACGAGCGCCGCCGCGAGGCCCAGAGCCTGTTCGACGCCAGCGCCAGCGGCGGCATGAGCGCCGCCACCGCCCAGCAGCTCAAGAAGAATCGGGAGGCTGGCGTGCGCCTTGGCTGAAAAAAAAAAAAAAACAAAAGACAAAAAAGGAAATCACACAAAACCTCCGTGCCGTTGTAGAGCTTTCACGTTGCTTGCCTCCATCCTCCCAAGAAGAAAGAAAAGAGAAAGGAAGAAAAGAAAGAAAGACACGGCCTCTTTGATCTGCCGGGGTGGAACGGGGTTTTGGGAGATGAAAAGGTGCTGCTACCCCTTTTTTTTATACATTGTAAACTGTTTCGTCTTGCTGACACAATTGCGGAATCTAGAGTGGCGGCGTGCATGCGCGTGAGCAGTGAGTGAGCGAGTGAGACAGCGTGCCCGCGTGCATGTGTGCGTGCGTGCGTGAGAGCAACCGAGGCCGTGACGTGTGCCGTGTATTTGGTGTCAAAATCTGTATCGTGATGACGAGCTGCCCAAAACGCCCGCATTCCCCAACAACCCACAGAAACGCAGCCGTCCAACCTAACCTGAACCAACTGACCCAGCCCAATCCTGATCTGTTACCTTAAAGTCACGCTCACCACAGTGTAAGAAGAAGCATGGCAAATACCGCCCATTCCTAGTGACCTGCACCAAAGTGCGACATCCGTTCCTGTCCTCCCAAAACGCCCAATCACAACGCTACTGCCCTCAGAGGGAAACTTTGGAGCCAATGCCCCGACCTTCATAATGGACGGATTCGACCCAGCGGCCCAGCCGCACGAGCACGTCTGCCTCTGCGTCCAGCTTGAGCGTGCCCCCCAGCGCCTTCCTCAGCTTGTCCAGGCCAACGTGGCTCGCAGACCACTCTACAGGCAATTTGGGTGACTGTGACAGCCCAGGTGGTATTTCAAAGGGCTCCTCATGAATGATCTGACCGATGGGCTCCGTGTGGTTGTAAAACGCTGTAGCGTTGAGGTAGTCTATCTGTACAATGTTGCGGCCGAGCGGCGAAGCCAAGATAAAGGTAGCCGCCGACGACAAGATGTGGAAGGTGGCGCCTCGCACAAAGCCATGCTCGTCGTCCTCATCCTCGTCGCCAGGTAGCCGTAGACGAGGCGTCGGAAACGTCATGTTGATCTTGGAGAGAGCCTGTCCAAGAACAGGCATAGTCGGAACGGAGTTTTCGTGCGCTCGTACCGTAATCGTCGTGTTCTTCCCCGACAGATAGTCAGACAGCAAGCGGCGGGCGACTTTGTGCCCTTCGGTGCCGCCAAATGAGACCGGATCCCAAGTCGCCTCCGTCCGGATGTTCGTGTTGTTGCCACGGCCCAGACGCATGTTTCTCGCAGTGGCGTGGCCAATGATGTGCTCACCCTCCATGACATGCACGTTGATGTAGGGTATCGAGGCGGTATACGGCGTTGGGTTGGTGACATTGACCGATGCTTCCAAATGTACGCTTGTGGCCGATGTGTTGAGCACATGCACCTCGCCGATCTGCGGACTCAATGCCGCAAGCGTGTCCCCGGGCACGTCTAGAGCACGTTAGCCAGGGACCGCCGAAGCCGTTGATTGTGATGCAGGATCGACAACAAATGAAACACGCGGGCTCGCCTGCCAAGCAAGATGCTGGCTGACTACCACATGGACGACGGACGTTTTACTGGAACTTTGCCTGTTGCGGGCACACCTCTGATGACGAGGTCTCCGAGGACCGTCGACACCTTGACGTCAACGGTCGAGTTGACGTCCAGAACGATGTCCTTGTCGCCGAACAGCAGCTCTTGCATGATGTCGGAGAAGATGTCGCCATCGGTAATGTCAACCGGCACCTCGTTGATGCGGGCGCGGACGTCGAGCAAGTCCTCTTGGCCGTCTGGCTGGTTGATGATGCTGGAGCGTGCTTTCTGCCACTTGTCTACGTGAAGCTCTCCGAATTTTTTGCCCTCGTAAAAGAGATCACCACTAGCACGGAGACTGTTGACATCAACATTGATATTGAGATCAGCGGGAATGGCAGCCAGCACGCGGACAGTGCCGGAGACGCGAGGCTTGCCGTCCGCGTCGCTCGGATCCGCAAAGGGACTTGGCAATTTGAAATCGACATCTTCGAGCGTAAAGTTGCGCAGGAAATTGTCGAGTGATCGACCAGGAAATTGAATGGGAACCGTGACACTCTCCAGGAACTTGCCGATCCAGTCTGGCAGATCCCCGCCCTCGGGTGCTTTGCCGCGCACGAATACCTCGGCGTCCTCCCCGTGGAGGTAACGCTTCATGAAATTGTCAAGCGGTGACAGCTCACTCGAAGGACAAGCCTGGATAAGGGACTCGGGCAGCTCGCGAATGGTGCCTTCGGCTTCTACGGTCACGTTGGACTTGGGACGGACCTCGGTCGCGCTGGAGAGAGCCGAGGCAACTTTGATGTGAGGTTGCGAGGAATCACAGTTGGGGACGAGAACTTCGAATCCGAGAGACGGGATAGTCAGCCCGACCGGAAATTCGTTGTATGCGGTAATAGACACGTTGGCAGCCACACCCATCTGTCCGTCGTCTCCGATGGGAGTGTCGTGGAAGACGAGGTGGTCAATGGTGTACTCGGGCATGGAAGGAAGCTCTTTGGCTACGCAGAGTTAGCTGATTGATTTCTCGAATATTGGTAAATTATCTTATTTAATGGTCTTTGCACCAAAGTACAGGCCTGCGAAGGTGCGATAGAGAGATTGACCTTCAAATACCATGGATTCTATAACATCATGGGTGCCCAAAGGGAAGATGCCCGATTTGAGGCTGACGGCCGTGGCTCCCGTAACTTTGAGCTGATGCAGATTGCCCTGAAGCCATTCGTTGACCACTTTGCGTGCCGTTTCCGTGTCTCCGGGATTAAAGTCGGTCACAAAATCCAGGTTGGTCACCTCTCCATCGACGAGGCGGAGAGTGATGGGCGGCAGCACGGCACTGCCGAGGAGGGCGTTGTCAAAGTGAGGGAGGTGGACGCGAAGCTTGGTTTCTTCGGTGCCGATCTGTCTCATGATGCTGGTGGCGATGCGTCCAATCCGGCGAGCATTCTCATCATGAACTCTGGAGCCATCAAGCCGGAAGGTGGCTTTGACTCGAGCACGAACGCCATCGGCCGTGAGGGACTCGACAGACAGGTCGGTCGGTTCCAGGACTGCGGCATTCTCGACGTATTCCTGGACAGCGGGTGGAACGACGAAGCCGAGGACCATGACCACGACGACCAGGGTGGCCATGATGACCATGGCAATCAAGGATGGCCACCTTCGCTTCCGTCGGGGCTGGGGTTCATCTTTGGGTGGCGCCGCCGGGTGGCCATCGCCGTCTGTGTCTGTTTCCCTCTGTTCAGCTAGCAAGGGCGATGTCTCCGTGACCGGACCGTCTGCGTTCTCGGGGTGGCCGTCGTGGTCGCTTGCCGCGGCAAGGAGAGGTGACCTCTCGTCGGAGTCGGCGGACATGGTGAATGACGCTCACGATGACGCTCAGACGCGGGGCATGGCCAGCTCGAATGCGGCCGGGCTGTGATCTGTGAAGGAATTTTTGAAAAAAAAAAAAAAACGGAAAAAAAAAACCCCCCCCCGACAATGTGAAGACGGAGCGGAGATAAGAGATGATTTGCGACGGATGCGTGAAAGAAACAACTTGAGAAGACGAGGGTCGAGATGTTGAGGTGATGAATGGTAACATTCGGTCGGGCCGGGCTGCCGTACGCAAGCAAGGTGGGCTATCGAGGAAGGCAAAAAAGTGGAGATAGCCGCACCCCGCGACGATACGATTTGATGTTTGGAGGGCGGCAGACTAGAAGCCGAATGGCTCCACTCCATAGCGCTCGTCGCTACTCCGTACTATGCATACGAGATATGCCGTATCAATTGTCATCAGTATTGTGTCGAGTATCGTGTCGTACAGTCTCGGGCCTTTGCACTCGCCTGTCAGAGAGCATTGTGTGGCCCTGGTAGACTCCTTTCCTGATCAGGCGCTTTACGACCCGATGCAACCTGAGTATGCGTGCTGAGCTCATCAATCTCGCGTCTCGATCATTTCGTGTGTATGATGCAGATCGTCAAGCATCGCCTCCATCAGATGACTGCTTCCTCCATTTTGAATGCTGCGACACTGGGTGAACAGACAATTTACAGTTGAGAGTGCCGCCGAGAATGGGCTCAAGATCGACTATCAGAGACGTCATCGGAGCGACAGTTGATGCAGGGAGCCCTGATTGGAGGGCTCGAACAGCGCCTGACATTGGGCAGCCTTCCCTGACTGCCCTTCCAACAGCGCTCTCGTCCTCTGCAATCAATCAATCATGTAGGAAGTCAACCCAATTGGACGAACAGAGGAGTTCGCTTCGAGCGCAGCGAGGCCGGCCCGCCGCAGGCGACCCCCGGTAGGGCCGCCGGAGGCAGAGAAACCGCAGGCGGCCCATGATATGCCTCCGGCGGCGCTGCGAATGGCGCGAGAAAAATGCTCAGCGTGTACGGCATCGGAATCTGGTTGCTGGGTTGTCATTGCTCAATTGGCTGCTCGCATGCGCGGCCAGCGTGTCCTGACAATCCATTCATAGTGGCTGCAGCAAATGCTCAGCTTGTACTACATCGGAGTCTGACTGCTGACGTGTCATTGCTCAAGTGGCTGCTTAGGTCCGCAGCAGAGATGTCCTCCTTTCGATACCAGTGCGGTCCATCCTCCATGAGCATGCAGGGAGACCTAGGCGTGTGAAGAGGCCCAAAAGCACAAAGGCATCTAACATGAACACATTCTTCTATTGTAGCCAGCGATGTACTGCCATCCTGCCTGGGTATCCTCTGGTGGCTTCTTGGACGCAAGGACAGATTCTGCGGGTGCTCCCGTCGAGGTCGAAGTTGTGCTCTTGTTTTGCCCACCTAACATATCCGAGAACAAGCTGCCGGTGAAAGGAAAGACCTCTTCACCCATTCAATTGCCTGCTTTGCCCCTACCGCGCTGAGCTCACAAGCCATAGACGGTCCGTTATCACACAATACTATGGGATATATAATGAACTAGGCCAGAGCACCTCAGAGCGGAAAATTTTCGAATCGACATTCATGGTTCGAATTATTTATCCAAGCATTCCCTCCACCATTACTTCACTGTCGTTCCCTCAACACATGCCCGGCTGATGAATGAATGAGAGCGCCAACATGGCCTCGGCAGCACCCCAACCTACCACAGTTTGCTCACCATCCTGCAGACCTTTGAGTCCGTCTCCGCCGTCTCAGCCACGACCTGATGGGCTCTCGCGGACATTGCCGAGACTCGATGATGAGACTCATGCGTCGGTCGCGCGCGCCGTGTCCAAACGAGACGCGCACTTTTTTCTCTGCCCGTGTCTTTTCTCATTGGCCTCCGGCGGCCCTACCGGGGGTCGCCTGCGGCGGGCCGGCCTCGCTGCGCTCGAAGCAACACCACCACCACGAACGTATCTCGATCCTTGGTTATGAGTGCATTGCTTCGTAAGGCCGCCGGAGGCAGCACCCCACCACGCGCGCCACGTGATGCCCCACATAATTTTTCAGCACGTACCACTATACCTCTGCCCAAACTTTTTCCCCTTCCACTTCTTCTTCTTTTTCCTTCTTTTCTTCATCATTTTACGGATCTGTGCCCAGCGCTCCCCTGCTTCGCAAGAAGTTTTCAGGGTCGATTGTGCTGCGGCAGCTCGATACCTCCTATGGAGCCACCCCCCAAACTTTTTCGAAAGAAATGGTGTCAATTTTCCTATCGACAGGTCCAATATCAATCGCGGTGCTTGCAGCCTCAGCTTTTTTCTTCCTTTCCTCTTCGGAGGGGGGGCAGGATTTGGTTGGGGCTCGCGCTGGGAGTAGTCATATTCCGATCCTCTTTTCCGAGACCGTCGGTCGGTGAGGTTGAGGCGAACCATGGCGTATACATATCATTGCCGTAAAGGGTGAAGAGGTGCGAGGGTGGCCGTTGTGACTGTTGGAGAGCGAACGATGCGTCCAGGCGCGGGAGTAGTGGGGGGTCGCTGCTATGAGATGAATTGCATGAGGTGGTGAGGCGTACTGCCAACTCAAAAGCGAGACGGCTTCGAACTACGCTCTGCTGGGACTGTGAAGTGCAGTCGCAGCGAGGAGGGCGATGAATTTGGCAGACGTATCAGGACAGGGCCTCTTTCTTCCTCCACCTGAGTCCCGCCGCCAGCTTGTGGGCTGAAAAAAAAAATTGCAACACGTTTGACTGATCAGATAGCAAGACAGCTGCCCGTCCAGAGATCAGTGCCCCAGTATACTCCTCTCCCGTGTACGCTTGAAGTGAAGCTGTTCCTTGCAGAGCGAGGCATTCTGTATGATTGGATTTGCACTACCACTTTCCCCTTACCCTGCCGCGAAACGAGTTCCCAACGCCACAAAGCACACCAATACCAAAAACGAACGAGCGGGCCAGGTCCTGCCTGCTCTATGCAAACTCATCGTCCGCCTCCTCTATGGAATTCTTGACGCGGACCAAGATGGTCGTCTTCCACTTGTCCAGCTTGCTGACCTGGTCGTACTGGAACAGTTTGTCCGTAAACTGCTCCTGGCTCTTGGCCTCGACGGCCTCGCAGAGGTCCGTCAGCAGCATGTGTTCCCTCTGCGTGGCAAAGGCCGGATCAAGGTCGCGGTACTTTTCCAGCGCGCGCTGCGTGGCCACCAGGTCGCCCGCCGCCAGATGGCATATGCCGGCGCGCATGAAGTAGTCCTTGACGCTGTACCGCATCAGGTTGTTGTTGACCGACTGCTCGGCCACCTTTTCGTAGTTCTCAATCGCCTTGTAGTAGTCGCCGTCGAGGGCAGCCGCGTCGGCCACCTTGAGCCATAATTTATTGGCAAGTCTGTTTTTTTTTTTGTAGCGCATGAGATGCCCGCCCGTCAGCTTCATCCATCCATCCACCATGGCAAAACAACAGGAAACGTTTTTTTTTTATCTTTTGTAAGAAAAAAGGGTGCAGCGCAATCGATCCACTCACGCCATTGCATTGTCGCCCTCGTACCAGGTCGCCGCCGACTGGTAGCACTCGACGGCCTTTTTCGTGTCGCCCAGCTGCGACTCGTACACCTCGGCCATGGTCTCCTGGTGCGAGGCGGCGCGTCGGAAGTTGCCCTTGGCGCAGTACCTGTCGATGGCGACCTTGAGGCACCGCACGGCGTCCGAGGGCGCATCTACGCGGTAGGCCTTGAAGGCGTCGACGAGCGAGTTGGCGGCGTCGTCGGGCTCGTTGAGCTTGTTTGTCTGCACGTCGGCCGCCTTTTCAAAGGCCTTGCCGGCTTCGACGTCTAGAGATGGGCGGGAACCCCAAGCCTTTGCTGTCAGCCATCCTCCGTTCCTTCTACTGTTTTGTCTTTTTTTTTTCCTCC